>SJYV01037150.1:305615-375830 GCA_006410875.1 Neotragus pygmaeus | reverse complement strand
AATAGATGGGGAAACAGTGGAAACAGTGTCAGACTTTATTTTGGGGGCTCCAAAATCACTGCAGATGGTGATTGCAGCCATGAAATTAAAAGACGCTTACTCCTTGAAAGGAAAATTATGACCAACCTAGATAGTATATTGAAAAGCAGAGACATTACTTTGCCAACAAAGGTCTGTCTAGTCAAGGCTATGGTTTTTCCAGTGGTCATGGATGGATGTGAGAGTTGGACTGTGAAGAAAGCTGAGTGCTGAGGAATTGATGCTTTTGAACTGTGGTGTTGGAGAAGACTCTTGAGAGTTTCTTGAACTGCAAGGAGATCCAATCAGTCCATCCTAAAGGAGATCAGTCCTGGGTGTTCTTTGGAAGGAATGATGTTAAAGCTGAAACTCCAGTACTTTGGCCACCTCATGCGAAGAGTTGACTCTTTGGAAAAGACTCTGATGCTGGGAGGGATTAGGGGCAGGAGGAGAAGGGGATGACAGGGGATAAGATGGCTGGATGGCATCACTGACTCAATGGACTTGGATCTGAGTGAACTCCAGAGTCGGTGATGGACAGGGAGGGCTGGAGTGCTGCAATTTATGGGGTCACAAAGAGTGGGACACAACTGAGCAGCTGAACTGAACAGGTATTGAAAAGATATGAAGAAATCAGAACTCTCATGCATTTCCAGTGGGAATATAATGTGATACATTCATTTTGAAAACAGCTTGGCAGCTCCTCAATAACTAAACAGTTACTATATGCCCCGGCAATTCCATTCCTAGCTATACTCTAGAGAAGTGAAAAGACATGTTCCCACAAAAAGTTGTACATGAATGTTTATAGAAGATTACCTAAATAAACCTGTATCTATTAAAGACATTCAGTTTGATGGTAGGAGGTGTGAGGAGGAGGGAATTATCCCACAAAAACCCTCTAGGTCCATGGCTTCACTTAGACAACATTTCAGGAAAACAGTACAAGTTCTACATAAACTTTTCTGTAACACTGAAGAGGAAAGAATATTTTACAATTCATTCCATGAGGCTAGCATTATATTGCTATATTACCAGAAAAAAAATAGAGGAAATGAAAACATAGAACAATATTCCTCATAACCATACATGAAAAATTCTTAACAAAATTCTAGATAATCTATCAATATAATGAAAGGATATTACATTATGACCATGTAGTATTTATAACAGGGATGCAAATTTGGTTTAACATTTCAAAATCAATCTGATTCACCATATTAACAGGCCCAAAATCAGAACTATAAAATCATCTCAAACACACAGTAAAAGAATTGGTGAATATGCTTTCCACCATTCATTCTCATAAAAATTTGGAAAACTAGGAAGAAATTCTTCAATCTGATAAAAGGCATATACAAAAAGCTGAGAAATAGTATCATATGTAACAATGAAAGAATGAACGCTTTTCCTCTAAGCTCAAATACAATCAAGGTTATCTTGTTCTATATTTTTATTTAACAGTTTACTGGATGTTCTATCCTGTTAGTCAGAGCAATTAGGGATAAATAAGTCAGTGCAATAAGGAATAAAAGGCATCCAGATTGGAAAGGAAAAAGAAAAAATTTCTTTATTTGTATATATACCTCCTTTGTGTATTTCCACTCCATTTCAGATTCCAGTCTGTCAGAATTTGACTATCATCTTTATTCTGCAGGCTGGGATCTGGAATGGACTGGAAGCTCTCAAATGCAGCATCCTGCAGTCAGACTGCAGTAACGATGTACACACCACCGCCCATCCCATAGTAACTGCCAAGACAGAAATGTTGTTTTTAAGGATGCAAAGCAATCATACATGTAGAATGCCTGAACCATAGTAAGCAATTGCTGTCTAAGAGCTGTTACTATTATCATTGTTATCATCCTTATTTATTATCACACTGTAAGTGCTCCTTGTTGACTGAAGAGCTGGGCGTGAGGCCAGGGAGCACACAGAGCAGTTCTGAGTGGGCTGGTGTGTTGAGCTGTGCTCTGATGACCTGGTCCAAAAAGAAGCCCCCCCTCCAACCTCCACAACTTAAGCAGGCCATTCATGTGGGTAAATCCAGGGTCCAGGGTCCATCCCTGGACTTCTAGACCAGAGTTTCAGCTGTTTGCAGCTGGCTGGCTGGCTGCTCAGAGACCAGGACTCATTCATGAGACCCACTTCCACAGTCCCTTACCAATTCCCTCTTTACTTCCCTTCAGAGGGTCACCAACCCATCTCAGCAGATGAACGTATCTGAGTTGCCCAAAGAAATTTCCTTTGTGAACTTCTTTCATTTGTGATCCCCTCTCCCTTTTGTCATTGATTTAGAAAAGGCAGAGCAGCCAGAGATCAAATCGCCAACATCCACTGGATCATCAAAAAAGCAAGAGAGTTCCAGAAAAACATCTATTTCTGCTTTCTTGACTATGCCAAAGTCTTTGACTGTGTGGATCACAACAAACTGTGGAAAATTCTTCAAGAGATGGGAATACCAGACCACCTGACCTGCCTCTTGAGAAATCTGTATGCAGGTCAGGAAGTAACAGTTAGAACTGGACATAGAACAACAGACTGGTTCCAAATTGGGAAGGAAGTACATCAAGGCTGTATACCCTGGTTATTTAACTTACATGCAGAGTACATCATGAGAAACACTGGGTTGGAAGAAGCACAAGCTGGAATCAAGATTGCCAGGAGAAATATCAATAACCTCAGATATGTAGATGACACCACCCTTATGGAAGAAAGTGAAGAAGAACTAAAGAGCCTCTTGATGAAAGTGAAAGAAGAGAGTGGAAAAGTTGGCTTAAAATTCAACATTCAGAAAACTAAGATCATGGCATCTGGTCCCATCACTTCATGGCAAATAGATGTCAGACTTTATTTGGCAGGGGAGGGGCTCCAAAATCACTGCAGATGGTGACTACAGCCATGCAATTAGAAGATGCTTACTCCTTGGAAGAAAAGTTATGACCAACCTAGACAGCATATTAAAAAGCAGAGACATTAGTTTGCCAACAAAGCTCCATCTAATTAAAGCTATGGTTTTTCCAGTAGTCATGTATGGATGTGAGAGTTGGACTACAAAGAAAGCTGAGTGCCAAAGAACTGATGCTTTTGAATTGCAGTGTTGGAGAAGACTCTTGAGAGTCCTTTGGACAGCAAGGACATCCAACCAGTCCATCTTAAAGGATATCAGTCCTGAATATTCATTGGAAGGATTGATGCTAAAGCTGAAACTCCAATACTTTGGCCACCTAATGTGAAGAACTAACTCATTTAAAAAGACCCTGATGTTGGGAGAGATTGGGGGCAGGAGGAGAAGGGGACAACAGAGGATGAGATGGTTGGATGGCAGCACCTACTCAATGAACATGAGTTTGAGTAAACTCAGGGAGTTGGTGATGGACAGGGAGGCCTGGTGTGCTGCAGTCCATGGGATCACAAAGAGTCGAATATGACTGAGTGACTGAACTGAACTGATGGTGTTGGTCCTCCCATCCAGTCTTAAAACATCCTGCTGAGTAAGCCCAATTGTGGGTAATAGGGAAAAGCTGCCTCTGGGAATGTCCTCCTGAATGAGTTCATTTTCCAGCCTCCCTTGATGACAGTATAAGCCCTGCTTGTAGGAAGCTGTCTTTTTCTCGCAGATAGAGGAATAGGGTCACAAAGAAAAGACCAAATACAAACTCTTCTAAGCAAATTTTGGGCTTCCCTGGTGGTTCAGATGGTAAAGAATCTGTCTGCAATGTGGGAGACTCAGGTTCAATCCCTGGGCTGGGAAGATCCCCTGGAGAAGGGAATGGCTACCCACTCCAGTATTCTTTCCTGGAGAATTCCAGGGACAGAGGACCCTTGCGGGCTACAGTCCATGGGGTTGCAAAGAGTCAGACATGACTGAGCAACTCACACACACAAACAACTTTTGACTCATTTTTCTGCAAGAGCATGAGAATTTGACATGACAAAGTAAAAGTAAGCTACTGAGGAAGAGTGACAACAAGTGTGGGTTCTGGAACCAGTTGGTCTGGTATGTGTCACAGCTCTGTGCATACTAGCTGAGTGATCAGGGGAAAGTTTCTTAACCTCTCTTTTACTCTTGGGGTTGCTGTGAGAAATCAAATGAGTTACCATATGTACAATGAGTCAAATAGAGGTTGGCAGGCAGTACACATTTGATAAACATTAACTGGAGAACAAATCAAAGCAAAAACGAAAGAAAATGGCAACAAAGAGACACAACAGGAGACAGAGACAAGGAAAACACAAGATTCATCAAATGGAAAATTCAGCCAGCAGAGGAAGATGGGCTATGTATTAGCAAGCTGCTAACATCAGCAGAGACCTCATATCCATGGAGACTCCAATGTGCCACTGCTGGGCCCATTACCTGTTAGGATATAGAGATATGTCCTCTGTGGGGAAAGCAGGACTTGGGTGGGTGTGGGTTTCCAAACAGGCTTTAATTCAAAGTCTTTTTGATGGGACTTAGGATGTCTTAGTACAAATTTGATCTGCAGTTATAAAACAGCATTGCTTGCCCACCTCAGGCAACAGAAGGTCAAGATGATATTTATTGCTACTATCAATAAACAGTGACAGACTTTATTTTCTTGGGCTCCAGAATCACTGCAGACACTGACTGCAGCCATGAAATTAAAGGACCCTTGCTCCTTGGAAGAAAAGCTATGACAAACCTAGACAGTTTATTAAAAAGCAGAGATGTCACTTTACCGACAAAGATCTGTTCTAACCAAAGCTATGGTTTTACCAGTAGTCATGTATGGATGTGAGAGATGGCCCATAAAGAAGGCTGAGCACCGAAGAACTAATGTTTTCAAATTGTAGTGCTGGAGAAGACTCTTGAGAGTCCCTTCGACAGCAAGGAGAACAAACCAGTCAATCCTAAAGGAAATCTACCCTGAATGTTTATTGGAAGGACTGATGCTGAAGCTGAAGCTCCATTACTTTGGCCCCCTGATGCAAAGAGCCAGCTCTCTGCAAAAGACCCTGATGCTGGGAAAGATTGAGGACAGGAGAAGAAGGGGCGACAGAGGATGAAATGGTTGGATGGCATCACAGACGCAATGAACATGAGTTTGAGCAAACACTGGAAGATGGACAGGGAAGGACAGGGAAGCCTGGTGTCCTGCAGTCCACGGAGTCACAAACAGTCAGACACAACTGAGCAACTAAAAAGCAACAACAATCAATACATAATGTGAAAAACAACATTCTCCTAAGAACCACGCAGGATCAGTTTGTCCATCTGGGCTGGGGAGCTACACAGCGTCTGGCCATCACATAGGATGTGCCTATTCACTGAAGACAACCACCCATAACCTCTAGACTGATTACGCCCAAGAGCTCGCCTACTTCGGCCTGAAGGCAGGACAGCACAGAGCCCGCTTGCTTTCACCAGTGTTCTCTCCGACAAGAACCGGAAAGCCATGCAAACAGTCGAGAAGTATGGGAAGGCCATGGAACAGGCAGCAAGTACAGCAGGGCTTACTTTCTGGAGCCTGTGGAATCCCCAAAGGTTCCGCAGCGGAGACTGCGGAGTCTCCATTGTGGAGAAGCCAAAATGGCTGGCCGCCGTTCCCACTCTGCCCCGCTCCCCTTCCCGGGCTGTATGCGTCTCATCGCTCCTCCTTGGAAATCCGCTCGTCCTCCCTTGGTTCTGTGGATGACCTTTCTCTGCAGTCCATGCACATGGCACAGGACAGTAGGCTTGCTGAGTTCCTAAATTCTTGGGAAATAATATTCCTATGTGGATCAGATTCCAACCCAGGTCCAGAAAGCTGCGGCCACAACAGAGGATCGGAGAGTCAAATATGGCTGCTCCTGAGCTCTGGGGAGAGGTGAGAAGGGCATGTTGCGGAGATCCTTAGAGAAAGCAATCTGGACTTTTCAGAGTCTCAAACAGTCTTTTTCCACCTGAGGCTAACTCTTACAGGTCAGGAATGCAGATAAGCAAAGGACGGTTCTTAGACTCCCTGAAAGAAAAGTGAAAGTGAAGTCGCTCAGTCGTGTTCGACTCTGCGACCCCGTGGACTGTAGCCCGCCAGGCTCCTCCGTCCATGGGATACTCCAGGCAACAATACTGGAGTGGGTGGCCATTTCCTTCTCCAGGGGATCTTCCCAACCCAGGGATTGAACCCAGGTCTCCCGCATTGCGGGCAGACGCTTTAACCTCTGAGCCACCAGGGACANCTCCTCCGTCCATGGGATACTCCAGGCAACAATACTGGAGTGGGTGGCCATTTCCTTCTCCAGGGGATCTTCCCAACCCAGGGATTGAACCCAGGTCTCCCGCATTGCGGGCAGACGCTTTAACCTCTGAGCCACCAGGGACAGTCTCTAGACTGCCTATGTGTGTGCATTTCTGTCTATGACATTATCATTAAGCCTCCTGCTATATTTTTTTCATGGCAAAATAGCTTCAAAACTAAAATTAAAAGATAAGGTCCTGGATTAACTTATCATCATTGTCATTGTTATCATCTACTATAATTGGTGTACAATAAACTACACATATTTAAAGTGCATGATTTAATAAATTTTGATGTATGTATACACCTATGAAATCAAACCCACAATCAAAGAGACTGAACAGTCATCATTTCTAAAACTTTCTCCTGCCCTTTAGTCCATCTTTGCAGCCACTCTCCTTCCCTCAGACTACTACAGTCATACAAATTTCTGTCCTATGAATTTATTTACATTTTCTGGAATTTCATATACATGGAACCATGTGCTACATGCTAAGTTGCTTTAGTCATGTGCGACTCTGGGCGATCCTATGGACTGTAGCCTGCCAGTCTCCTCTGTCCCTGGAACTTTCCAGGCAAGAATACTGGAGAGGGTTGCCATTTCCTCCTCCAGGGGATCATCCCAACCTGGAGATCAAACCCCACATCTCCTGCATTGGCAGGCAGAAATTTTTGTTTTTGGGTTTTTTTTACCATTAATGCCAACTGGGAAGCCCAGGAATATATATGGAATCATATAGCATACGCTTTCTTTGTGTGGCTTCCTTTACTCAGCATAATTATTTTTAGATTCATTTTTGTTTTCGTATGCATCAGTAGTTCATTTTTGCTTATTGTTGAGTTGTATTCCATTGTGCAGATGCTCTTAGACGTTTTCTAAAACAAGGTTTTCAGAGTTCACAGGAATAAAAGTTTACACCAGCTACCCATGAAGGAAAGCAAAATAGATCTCAGCAAAATTTGAAATGAACACTTCACTCAAGTTCCCACAAATCAGCAAAGTTATTTATGCTGTATTTATGCAAATGATTAATGAAGAATACAGATTGCAACCGTTTCTAAGCAGTGTCCCATAACTGCACTTCTGCTATTCAGCAAGAGATAGTCCCCAGGACCCAGAAGATGGGAGGGAAGCAGCAGGGAAAAGCAGGGAGAGCCTGGGTCTTTGAGTTCTAACCCAGCTGTGTGACCCCAGGAACATCACTTCCCATCTCTGAACCTCAGTTTCCGTATTCATAAAATAGGGAAGCTAGACTGCAGTGTCTCAGCCTAAGCATGTGTAGAATCTCCAAGCTTGACGATGTCAGCACGTGAGCTATCTTCCCTTGGTGAGATCCTTTGATCTCAGATGGATCGAACCCACTGCCAAGCATGGGCCACTCTTCCCTTTTGCGTCCTAACAGGGCATTCAATCTGCTGAGTGGAGGGTGACTTCTTTGCAGTTACTGTCCAATTCCAAGAGGCTTCTTCTTTTAAAAGCCTTTCCTACTTATCCAGCAGGCTGCAGCTCCTGGCTAGGAGCCTGTCCTTAGCACAGAAAGAAGAGCCCTCTCCTGGCGGGTCTCAGTCACTACTTCTGACTGTGGGACAAACACTATCACTCCGGCTAATTCTACAAACTGTGTTACCCTGGGGCCAGCTTCTTCTACTTCTGGTCTCTCTGAGGCTTCCTGCTCCTCCTATGTCTCCTGAGATTCATTCAGTAGGGGAGCAAGAGCCAGGGCGTGCAGAGGAGAGGAATACAAGCAAAGGGAAGTCTGGAGGCCTAGAGGCAGGAACTTGATGGAGGAAGCCCTCCATCCATGAAGGAGTATGTCATGGCAGAATGGAAGGAGATGGTGACCGTATAGCCTTCATGCCTCCATAGACACCGAAGGTCCACATCCGTCCCACAGCCACTCAGCAACTTACTCTATCTCACTGGAGAATCACGGCAGCCTGAGGAAGTAGGCAAAGTCAGTTATTACCCCAAACTCCATCCAAGTCACAGAGAAGCAGAAAGAGAAAAACTCGTGCTCAGAGTGATCCAATGAGTTCTCCCAAAGCAGAAAAATCAGGCAGCTCAACCCCAGGCATTTGAGACTCCAAGCCCTTGAACCTCCACACCAGAGACATGTATTGACCTTTTTTCAAGTGTAAGATCCTTGAAGGGATCAAAGATCTCTAAGACAGGATCTCTTCTTTCAGAAACCTTTTTCCCCTGGGAGAGAAGGCAGTTGCTTTGCTAGAAGACAGAGGGTAAAGTCGCTGTTGTTGCTTTCCAGTCTCTAAATCATGTCAGACTCAGCAACCTCACTGTAAGAGGTGCCAAAGAAAGGCCGCAGGCATGAGAAAGGGAAGCGAGGAAAACTTTGCTTTTCCTCTGGGCCGGACAGTTCAGTGACACCCATGCGACCCGTTGATGAGAGACAACTCGAGTTTCTCTTCTTGTTTTGAGTAATGATCAAAAGGAACAGAAAAAAGAAATAAGCAAAAGATGTTTAAAGAGAGGAAATGCTCTTGGGCCTTTGTCCAAACAATTTCTGTTCACAACTTCCTTTTATGCATTGATTTAATGCAAACCATTGAATGCATCCCAGCTGATAGGAAGAGAGAGAAAAAGAAACTCAATGACTGACTTTGGAATTGGCATCCAAAAAAGGGTTAACTGTGATTATATCTGGGGTGGAAGTAAGTTCATTAAATGGAGATGGATGTTACTTTTTACCTTACACTCTACTCTAGGTTTGACATTTTTCTATGAGCATGTATTGTTATTATTTAGTTACTGAGTCATGTCTGACTCTTTTGAGACCCCATGGATGGTAGCTGGCCGGACTCATCTGTCCATGGGATTTCCCACACAAGAAGACTGGAGTGGGTAGCCATTTACTTCTCGAGGGGATCTTCCCAACTCAGGGATCAAACCTATGTCTCCTGCATTGGCAGGTGGATTCTTTACCACTGAGTCATGAGGGAAGCGATGAGGATCTTTTATGTTAAGAGAGAAACCACTGTCTTCCTCTCCACCTCTCTCAACTTGTTTTGCCACACAATTGTCGTCTCTCACTTGAAATCATAAACCTTCTGTAACAACTTCTAACGAAGGAGCTACTATTTACAGTTTGCTCTAGGTGGAGCAGAGTACTAAATTCTCTAAGCATCCTCCTTATTCCTCACTATAATTCTTCGAGTAGGTATTACTGCCTTCTTTTTCCAGATGAGGAAACTGAGCCTTAGATGAAGTTATCTGTTCAAACACACAAGTTCAAAAACAGTGGAGGAAGGATTGGAATCCAGGCAGAACTTGCAATGGTCCTAGCTGGAATCAACACTACCATTCTCTGCTGCCAGTTACCTTCTTCCACCAGATCTGATTATATCACTCCTTTGCTTAAGATCTGTGGAACTCTTACTCATATCCCACTCACCAACCACTGCCTAGCATATCATTTCCAAGTGCAGTTTTCAATTCATCCAGGACTCATCATAAACCAACAAGCAATAGCAAAGCCTAAATTTTCTTTTCAAAGCAATTTTCCATACAATTTCCCAAGTCCCTGTGACAAGGGCAAATGAGCAAGCAGTTCTAGGCAGCTTCCACGGCTTGCCAAGCAGCAAGACAACATGCGTGGATGTTCCTTCCTTGTTCACCCAGTGCTCAGAGCTCTGATTATCTGTTTCTGTTATCTCATCTCTCTCCGATTTACAGTGCTGCTGCTTCTTCCAGGTATATCCTTTATCCCACCCAGTGAATGCACACAAATCCTTCATGATTTCTAGTGTTCAAATGACCAGTCTTTCTTTGGGCTCCCGTACCAATCTCTTAACACCCTCCCTGCATTATAGCACAAACTACATTTGATTAGATGCACTTGCTTGCCTGATTCTTTTTCCTAGTATACTGTGACCTTCTCCAGAATAGACTGTGACTGATTCTCTTTCCCAGTAGACTGTGACCTCTAGAACATGGGTTGTGAGCATGGCCTTAGGAAGCGGAAATTGATGGAGGAGAGAACGAATGAAGAAAAACATGATTAATGGCAAATCTGTGTTTCCACTGCTTCCAGGATTCATGCAACACTGAACCAATATTTATCAAGAATGAGACATAGTACTAGGGGCACAGATAACTGATAAACAGGACAGAAATGGTAGTATGTGTGTGTATTTAGAGAAGGAGTATATACACACACACACACACACACACACACACATATACGTGTGTGTGTATATATGGTGGATGTACATATATAATGTCTCTCTCTGTGTATATATATAACACATACATACACATATATATGTCACATTTGTACATATAGTATATATATATATACATATTCGTATTATGGGTACATATATATGTGATGAGCTTTCCTGGTGGCTCAGTGGTAAAGGATCCACCTGCCAATGCAGGAGACACATATTCAATCCCTGGGTCAGGAAGATCTCCCAGGGAAGGAAGCGGTAACCCATTCCAGTATTCTTGCCTGGAGAATCCTGCAGACAGAGGAGCCTGGTGGGTTACAGTCCATGGGGGTTACAAAAGAGTTGGAAATGACTTAGTGACTTAACAACAAGATATACATGTATAGGGTTATAAAGTATGTTTGTACATATATAGTGTTCATACATATATTGCACACATATATAGTGGGCAAATGCATGTCTGTGTCTGTATAACAGTATGTGGATATCTAGCTGGTGTGGTAGGTACATGTATAGTGCGTACACGTATGATGTGCATACATGCCCACTCACATGGCCTATGCACGTTTAGGTGCCTGTGTGTTTACTAGAATGCAGTGTGAGTGGAGATTTAGAGGGTAGAGCAGAAGGACAGGAAGGATGGCCAGTACACGCAACATAGATGTTTTTCAATAAAACGAGGAGAAACTTGAGGCTGCCTCTCTGCCAAGGAGAGTGAGGAGAGTGAAGGAAGAAGAAAAAGCTGGAGAATTAAGAAGGAAAACAGCTTAGAGAAAGTTCACTAAAACCAAGCAAGAACCATATTCTAAAGGTTGGTGAGCAGACACAAATATCTTTAAAACAAAGCCAGGGAGATGGAAAATCAAACAGTGGGAAATCACTGGATTTGATCAATAGGAAGGTAGCAGTGAATAGGGAGTGAAAGCCTCAGGAAGAGGTGGGGGGATGACTCAGTGATGAGGAAGCAGAATCAGACAAACACAGACTTCTGTCTCTTTCCAACACTTGGGCTTTGAAAGGGTGATGAGAGAAGCAGCTTTGATAAAAGCAGGACCATCAACTTGGCTTTTTGTTGTTGTTGTTGTTCTCTGTAAATGCAAAAGGTCAAACGTGTGTGGACAGAAGGTTATGATTCTGGTGCTGTCCCAGGGCTCGCATTGTGAAGCATCATTTGCAGCAAACACAAATACAGTCAAGACCCCTAACCCTCATAGCACTCACATATAGAAGCCCAAAATCTCTCACAACAGGTCTGGGAGGTAGGTTCTATAATTATCTCATTTGAAGAAGCCAAGCACAGAGAGGTTAAGTAACTTGTCCAGAGTTGCTCAGCTAGTTAAGTCCCAAGTCAAGTCCGCTTCCCTCTCCCAGGCAATCTGATGTGCAATGAGATGCAGAAAATAGAGCCTTTGACATGCTTCATGCTTTCCCAAGTCCTGCTAAGACTGACCTGGCTTTCTCTCGCGCCAAGCAGAGGCATTGAATTTGGGGGGGAAGCTGTGTTTGATGGGGGAGGAATAGCAGAAAGAGCCCATTTATTGGTATTGCAGAGTTTGCAGCTCAATTGCCAGTTGTGAATATTATCATAAGCATCATCCAAAGACAGTTACAGTACACACTATGAGACCTAAGTTCAAGAACTGCCTCCAACTCCAAGTATTTTATAATCTAGAGCAAGTCACTTAACTGGTGCAGGTACCAATTTTCCATTCATAACATGGAAAAATAATAATAAATTATTCTATATCCCTTAGAGTGCAGTTGTGAGGAGCAAGTGAAAAGATGTGAGAAAGTTCAAGCAAATGTGCACTATTTCATTATTATTATTATTCTCTCAAAACTAAGAAATTGCTCATTCTCTCCACTTCCCCATTCCACTTCCAGAGGTATTAAAAACTGGTAAGACATCCAACTCTGGGAAAGTGTTTCTAAACCTAAGTAATTTCCATGTGTACAATTTGTCCTAAGTGGGAAATTCCCTTACACAGTGAGACAGGATGACCCATTTCAAAATTTCTCTGGAAGTGAGCTTTAATGAACTGTCATTATCTAAGATTTGCAGGCTGTTTTTGGATGCTATTTTATACTAGTCTGTTCATCCTCCTTTTCTTTCTCCACTCACCGTGTGGATCATGATATTAATACACTAACTCCAGGGCAGCATTTTCCCCTCACTACCTGCTTCTGTGAATTTCATTTTTATTCATCGATATAGTGTTTAAGTCCCAGCATGGTCCTGCTGCAGGTGATCAAGGAGGTGACTTCAGCAGAAGCCAGCACGGCACAGCCATTGGAAGGGAACATGGGAAAATCAGCCAGGTAGCCAGGCACCTGATTGTATTTTGCCAAATGTTTGGAACACCGGTACAGAGTGTGGCTGTCAAGTCTTCAGATGGATTTTTTCATCTTTAAACAAGACAGTTTGGTGCATATATAATGAGCCTAGAGTCCCATGCAAAACAGCTGTCCTTCAGATTTTTTAATTGTCTTGATTTTTTAAAGAAACTTTACCCTTTCTATCTAAACTATGTTCCAAAGATAAAATGAAAACAATTAGGCAGCAGTAGAATGGGGTATATGAATGGGTGACTGGTGTGTTGTCGGTTGTAGGCACATTTACTGTAATCTGTGAAAACATCTGGGCCACAATCAATCTCCTTTGCAGGTGAGAAACTAGGGATCCAGGGCCAAATTTCACTTTTTCTTTCTTTGAAAGTTTGCATGTATGGGTTCATAAAGAAAAGTGAACATACAAAAATTTCAAATTGCAGAGACAACCCGTGTGAAGGTCATTTGTATTAGATAGCTTTATGAAAGGTTGTTGGGGTGGGGGGTGCTCATTCATAATCCCTTCCCTATCTGCATGCAAGCTCAGTTGTGTCTGACTCTTTGCGATCCCATGGACTTCAGCCCACCAGTCTCCTCTGTCCATGAAATTTTCCAGGCAAGAATACTGGAGGGGCTTCCCATTTCCTACTCAAACCGATCTTCCTTACCCAGGGATAGAACCTGCAAGTTCTATCTGTAAGTCCTGCCTTGGCAAGTTTTTTTTTTACCACTGCACCACCTGGAGGCAGACACTTAACAGTTTTGCAAAGCAAAGGACTTCACTAATTCTATTCATCCCCTAAGACAGCCCTTCTCCCCAAATAATGAGATGGTGACCCAGTGTTAACTTCGCTGTAAAATTTTACAGAGAGCAAAAACTTTTTAAATTTACTCTCTGTAAAATTTTATAGAGTAAGTCTCATTATTTCCCTGTTATGCAGAAATCAGGTGAAACACACCCAGAACAATGGTGTTTTTCCTTCTGGGAAATCTCTAGACCAAGGCCAGCACACAGACCCCTTATCCTACTGTCATCTTTCCTTCAAGTTCCATCACCACCGGACTCCCCTCTTTCCACAGCTGGGCTGATGCAGACTCAGGAGCCTCCACCATCCCACTTCCCTCTTCCATTCCAGTTTTCATCAGCCAGACTACTAGTGAAAATGACAGAAGCCAGTACTTGTTGAGATTAGGTGCTTTACTCTTTTTCAAGCACAAATAACATTTATTTCATATAAATATACAAGTCTACAAAAATATTTTTTTAAGTACAATAATCTGAGTCACTGTCCAGCAGGACCATGCTTCATTTTTACAGAGATCAGATAGATGCTCCATAAAAATATATTCTTTTAGCCTAGTTCTAGGACCCCTTCAAACATAGTAAAATTCCGTGTTCTACAAACAAATCTTTTAAGAGATTATTTACACATGCCAGTGATTTTGGATACTTCATACCCAGAAATCAAGGCTATTGAAGTGAGTTAGAATTCCACATCAAGAATACAACTGCTGATATACAAACATTACAATAAATTACCTTATTAGATTGTGGAAAACACATCAGATTTTCTGTAAGTTTCTAGCACATAATAAGTTACCCACGGGAAAAAGAAACAACAAAATAAAACCACCTAAGTCCACTTCAAGTGTGCCTCTCCTGATTCAAGCGTGAACTGTCCCAGGTCTGAGGTGCACCCACGCCTCACCGCAGCGCGAACTATGCCAGGAGGGGTGCGTGCACGTTACTTGGCGTGAGCAGACCTCAGAGTTCCCAGTATTTTGTCCCAGTGTGTGAAGTAAGGCGCGAAGTTGCAGTTAAACTGGGAGTGGTGCAGGTCGTGGTGCGCCACGCCCCCAAACCACCCGAAAGGCACCAGTCTGTGCGTGGACCAGGGGAAGTCGTAGCCGGAGTGGTCCTCCACCGACAGCCAGATGTTGACCACGTGGAAGGTCAGGGCGGTGAGAGGGTGGCACCGGAGCAGCAGGACGTTCGCCATGTCAAAGAAACCCAAGGAAAAGAGCTCCCCGACGCTCATGTACTGCGTGGCCAGCGCGAACGGGGACGAATTCTGATGGTGCATCTTGTGGAAGGTCCGGTACAGCCAGGGCACCTTGTGATGCAGCAGATGCCACACGAAGAACTCGGTGTCAAAGAGCAGCAGGCAGAGGACCACGTGGCTCGCCAGCTGGAAGAGTTCGGGGGCTTCGGCGGGCAGGAGGGCCGGGCTCACAGCCCAGTGCAGCAGCGTCATGGGGAACACGAACACCACGTGCTGGAAGAGCGTCTGCCCCAGGCAGGGCAGCAGCTGCCGCGCAGACGGCGAGAAGTCCGGGTGGATCTTGTAGCGCCGCAGCGTGGGCACCCAGGGGCACAGCACGTCCAGCACCACGAAGGGCAGGCAGAAGCCCACGTAGGTGGTGATGGAGAAGAAGACGGGAAAGAAAGGCGACTGAAGGAGAGCGTCCCAGGCCCTCAGGCGGTCCCAGAGGGGCTGCAGGAGCAGCTGGCCAGAGCTGCAGAGGACGGGGAGCTCGGAGCGGTTGTGGCTGTTCATGGCGAGGCTGTGCAGAGCAGCGCGGCCGCTCCTCCCGCTTTTCTTAGGGCTTTCGACCCGCCCCCGGTGACGTCAGCCGCCGCTTTTCCTCCCTTTCCCGTCTTCGCGGAGCTTGCAAAGATAAATAATAAAACAGAATTGCGCTTAGTTGCTAAAAATACTCAAATACAGCTGCGTTCAACGGCATTCAGGTATGCGATTACGCAGTGGCAAGTAGTCATTTGTAGTCCTACGGGACGCACAACTTATACACGATACAATGCACAGAGCTTCAGTGCAGTTTCTACGAGTTTTGACAACTCAGTTTGTGGGTTATCACCATCCCTAAACAAGAGAGAATATTTCCATCATCACCAGAAACGTCTCCTTTGCAATCAAGGCAGAGGTGCTTGTGTTTTTAATACATACATTAAATTGCGTCTGTGTGTTTTAATAAAGACACAAATGTGGCTGCATTAAAAAAAAAAATCTTTAAAAAGCGACATACCTCTCCTATTTCGGATCTTTTCTTTCTGCTGGCGCGCTCTGTTGATCTAACTAGCAGCGATCCGCAAACTAACCTTTCTTAGACGGAGGTCGATGGCCGCGAGCCGTGGCGATGTGCGCAGGAAATCAGCCGGGAAGGGTAGCGGGTCGGGAACCTCCTCCAGTTCCCGTATCTTTCCCGGGGGGGCTCGCGGAAAGTTCCAGACCCTATCACACGCAGACTTCCTCGAAGGAGCCCCCCAAACCCGGCCGGAGGGGAGTCCCTTCGCGGTGCGCCCGCGTCGCCCAAAGCAGAGACGGGAGCTGTGAGGTGCTGCGGCGNAAGAACCTGCAAGTTCTATCTGTAAGTCCTGCCTTGGCAAGTTTTTTTTTTACCACTGCACCACCTGGAGGCAGACACTTAACAGTTTTGCAAAGCAAAGGACTTCACTAATTCTATTCATCCCCTAAGACAGCCCTTCTCCCCAAATAATGAGATGGTGACCCAGTGTTAACTTCGCTGTAAAATTTTACAGAGAGCAAAAACTTTTTAAATTTACTCTCTGTAAAATTTTATAGAGTAAGTCTCATTATTTCCCTGTTATGCAGAAATCAGGTGAAACACACCCAGAACAATGGTGTTTTTCCTTCTGGGAAATCTCTAGACCAAGGCCAGCACACAGACCCCTTATCCTACTGTCATCTTTCCTTCAAGTTCCATCACCACCGGACTCCCCTCTTTCCACAGCTGGGCTGATGCAGACTCAGGAGCCTCCACCATCCCACTTCCCTCTTCCATTCCAGTTTTCATCAGCCAGACTACTAGTGAAAATGACAGAAGCCAGTACTTGTTGAGATTAGGTGCTTTACTCTTTTTCAAGCACAAATAACATTTATTTCATATAAATATACAAGTCTACAAAAATATTTTTTTAAGTACAATAATCTGAGTCACTGTCCAGCAGGACCATGCTTCATTTTTACAGAGATCAGATAGATGCTCCATAAAAATATATTCTTTTAGCCTAGTTCTAGGACCCCTTCAAACATAGTAAAATTCCGTGTTCTACAAACAAATCTTTTAAGAGATTATTTACACATGCCAGTGATTTTGGATACTTCATACCCAGAAATCAAGGCTATTGAAGTGAGTTAGAATTCCACATCAAGAATACAACTGCTGATATACAAACATTACAATAAATTACCTTATTAGATTGTGGAAAACACATCAGATTTTCTGTAAGTTTCTAGCACATAATAAGTTACCCACGGGAAAAAGAAACAACAAAATAAAACCACCTAAGTCCACTTCAAGTGTGCCTCTCCTGATTCAAGCGTGAACTGTCCCAGGTCTGAGGTGCACCCACGCCTCACCGCAGCGCGAACTATGCCAGGAGGGGTGCGTGCACGTTACTTGGCGTGAGCAGACCTCAGAGTTCCCAGTATTTTGTCCCAGTGTGTGAAGTAAGGCGCGAAGTTGCAGTTAAACTGGGAGTGGTGCAGGTCGTGGTGCGCCACGCCCCCAAACCACCCGAAAGGCACCAGTCTGTGCGTGGACCAGGGGAAGTCGTAGCCGGAGTGGTCCTCCACCGACAGCCAGATGTTGACCACGTGGAAGGTCAGGGCGGTGAGAGGGTGGCACCGGAGCAGCAGGACGTTCGCCATGTCAAAGAAACCCAAGGAAAAGAGCTCCCCGACGCTCATGTACTGCGTGGCCAGCGCGAACGGGGACGAATTCTGATGGTGCATCTTGTGGAAGGTCCGGTACAGCCAGGGCACCTTGTGATGCAGCAGATGCCACACGAAGAACTCGGTGTCAAAGAGCAGCAGGCAGAGGACCACGTGGCTCGCCAGCTGGAAGAGTTCGGGGGCTTCGGCGGGCAGGAGGGCCGGGCTCACAGCCCAGTGCAGCAGCGTCATGGGGAACACGAACACCACGTGCTGGAAGAGCGTCTGCCCCAGGCAGGGCAGCAGCTGCCGCGCAGACGGCGAGAAGTCCGGGTGGATCTTGTAGCGCCGCAGCGTGGGCACCCAGGGGCACAGCACGTCCAGCACCACGAAGGGCAGGCAGAAGCCCACGTAGGTGGTGATGGAGAAGAAGACGGGAAAGAAAGGCGACTGAAGGAGAGCGTCCCAGGCCCTCAGGCGGTCCCAGAGGGGCTGCAGGAGCAGCTGGCCAGAGCTGCAGAGGACGGGGAGCTCGGAGCGGTTGTGGCTGTTCATGGCGAGGCTGTGCAGAGCAGCGCGGCCGCTCCTCCCGCTTTTCTTAGGGCTTTCGACCCGCCCCCGGTGACGTCAGCCGCCGCTTTTCCTCCCTTTCCCGTCTTCGCGGAGCTTGCAAAGATAAATAATAAAACAGAATTGCGCTTAGTTGCTAAAAATACTCAAATACAGCTGCGTTCAACGGCATTCAGGTATGCGATTACGCAGTGGCAAGTAGTCATTTGTAGTCCTACGGGACGCACAACTTATACACGATACAATGCACAGAGCTTCAGTGCAGTTTCTACGAGTTTTGACAACTCAGTTTGTGGGTTATCACCATCCCTAAACAAGAGAGAATATTTCCATCATCACCAGAAACGTCTCCTTTGCAATCAAGGCAGAGGTGCTTGTGTTTTTAATACATACATTAAATTGCGTCTGTGTGTTTTAATAAAGACACAAATGTGGCTGCATTAAAAAAAAAAATCTTTAAAAAGCGACATACCTCTCCTATTTCGGATCTTTTCTTTCTGCTGGCGCGCTCTGTTGATCTAACTAGCAGCGATCCGCAAACTAACCTTTCTTAGACGGAGGTCGATGGCCGCGAGCCGTGGCGATGTGCGCAGGAAATCAGCCGGGAAGGGTAGCGGGTCGGGAACCTCCTCCAGTTCCCGTATCTTTCCCGGGGGGGCTCGCGGAAAGTTCCAGACCCTATCACACGCAGACTTCCTCGAAGGAGCCCCCCAAACCCGGCCGGAGGGGAGTCCCTTCGCGGTGCGCCCGCGTCGCCCAAAGCAGAGACGGGAGCTGTGAGGTGCTGCGGCGAGAGAGGGGACCGCGACTTTTAGCCTTCGCGTTATCGGAAAAAAAAAAAAAAAAAAGTCAAGGGCTGGATTTACCATCCGGAGCCTGCCCAACCAAATCTGGCTAAAAGCCGCTGCATCTCATGTGGGATGAAAGCAGTGCAATCAGTAAACCACCCACTTTGAGGGCAAAGGGGATGTTTTTGCGCTCCCTGAAGCCTACGGGGAGGCTGTTGATTGAACAGATGATGTCGCGCCCTCCTAGCCCTTCCCTTTGCTGGCTCTGCGGCGCCAACTTGCCCCACGTTCTTGACCCCGCGATCCCCCACACCATCCCCGGTGCTGCGAGCCCAACGGCGAGGCCACCCCCACCTCTGCGTTTCTCCGCCATCAGCCGTGGTCAACTGGCCGGGATTGAGCCTGAGAAAGTCGGTATTACGAGAGCTCAGATGGGTCATGGCTGGGCCGGGAGTGGGGTGGGGTGTGTGTGACCCCAGGCCTTGCAAGAAAAGCAGCCTCCGCGTTTGACCCGGGGGGCCTGACGAAAGAGACGTCTAGAGAGTAGGAGTTTGGGATGGAAACTGAAGCCAGGGGTCACTCCTAATCCTAGCTTTGCCCATTCTTGTGTCTATGAGGTTGGGACCAGCGCCTCACTCCAGGAAGTTCTGCTTTATCTTAACCCCCCTTTCCAAAGGGAAATAACAGTCATACCCATTTTATGAGGCTACTGCAAGCATTAAATGAGAAAATAGTAATAATGATATTGTTAAAGTTACCCTGTAATGTCTGCTAGACATTAAATGAGAAAATAGTAATATTGTTACTGTGTAATGTCTGCTAGACATTAAATGAGAAAATAGTAATACAGTTGTTAAAGTTACCGTGTACTGTATGCTAGACATTAGCTAAGTGTTTTACTTGAAGTCATTAAATGCAGTCCTTGGAAGAGCTGGGTTTGCCAGCTGCCAAGATTATTTTTGCCATAATCTTAACAGAAATGAAAATATAGTGCCTGGAGCCCAGTTACAGAATGAAACACCTATTATTTTAAATGCGTACTCCACATTTTACCTAAGGAGTAATTGAGGAAGCTTGTAATTAAAATCAAAGTCATATAACAAGAAATAAAAGATATAAAACCATATGTTATACTACAAGGAAATAAAAAGTACAACAAAAATACAGACCAATATATGGGCCTAGAAATGAATGATATATAGTATTTCAAATCACAATATATAACAATATACCAATATGTAAGTCTCACACTTACAAATGAATTCTGCTCAGAAGCAAAGTATCACTCACATTTGCCATCTACAGAAACTAAGTCACCCTTCAACTTTCCGTTCAGCACAAGCTGTTCTTTTCTTGTGGTTTCAGCTTTATGCTGGAATGCTTTGGACTCTCTCACAGAGTGGGTGGCTTAATTTGGACTTCACTATTAGATTGCTATTAGGACTGCCTCCTTTGAGCCCCCAGCCTCGACCAACCTGTTCTTTTCCTTACTCGGTTCTTCTGTCCCTCTATCCCTAAACCTGTTAGAATATGCTTTGTAAAACGCTGAGCAGCAAGACCTGGAAGCCACAGCTTCAGCCTGCTTGGCCCAGGCTCTCCCCTCTAACTTGCAGCACCTGGAAGCACAGCTACCAGCTTCTCTGCCTTTCCAGCCCACAAAGCAGCCCACGTCCTCCTATATACAAATGTAGTTGTCTCAGGGAAAGGGGTCAGTTAAATTCTCATCAGTTGTCCACTCTGTGTCATGGAGGATGCTGAAAAGGTAGGCACAGCATTTTGACTAGTATCACTCAACTGACTCAAATAAAATTGAGCCCTATTTACTCTTGTTGCTAAGTTACTGCTAAGTCGCTTCAGTCGTGTCCCACTCTGTGCGATCCCAGAGACGGCATCCCACCAGGCTCCCCCGTCCCTGGGATTCTCCAGGCAAGAACACTGGAGTGAGTTGCCATTTCCTTCTCCAATGCATGAAAGTGAAAGAAAAGGGAAAGTGAAGTCGCTTAGTCGTGTCCAACTCATAGTGACCTCATGGACTGCAGCCTACCAGGCTCCTCCGTCCATGGGATTTTCCAGCCAAGAGTACTGGAGGGGGTTGCCATTGCAGTGCCCTTTCCTAAATTGACATGTACCTTTCCTAAACATGTACCTTTAAACACTTCAAATTTACACAAAATGTATTTAATTACCTGCTAGATGAATAAGTCTTTTTAGGGCACAGAGTCCATTTCCTAGAATGTTTTTTCCACGACGTCAAGCATTATACCTTGCACATAATGAGGTTCAAAAGATATTTGTGGGCTCAATGCTCATTTTAGAATGTATTGGCTTTAAGGGTTAAAAAGGAATCATTTTTTTCCCGGGGCACTGGTTGATGTCATTTAGGTCTATTTACTTAACTGGGATGGTTTTCCATGGAAAGAGGTATTTCCTGACGTCTGATGGTATTAAGATTTTGGCCACATTATTTCTTCTGCTTCTCTAGTTAGCTTTGATTTCCTGTGTATTTTTATCTTGGCGTTGTCTTTCTGACAGGATTGGAGGACAGGAATTCTTTCTTCCCTAGATATCCCAGAGATCAAATCACTTTGCTGAGCATACACCCACTAGGTGTGTACACATTTAACACAATCTTAAAGCTGTTTGGTATCGACTCACCACAAGACTAAAGCACCATCTCACAGAAAATATAGAACATGTAATTGGAAAAACCTTTTCCCAATGACACAGTTTCTTTTTATGAGTCACCTTTATTTTTTTTCTTTCCAAAATTAGGTAAAACTGTCTTGGCAACTATGTAACTGAAATGATTATTCTTAGATATCAGAGATGAGACATGCTGTAACATCTTATAGCCATAATCTATAAAATTTATAGAAGGGGAAAATAAAGATCAAAATCTAACCCCTCATTGTGGAAAAGGCAATGGCAACCCACTCCAGTACTCCTGCCTAGAAAATCCCATGGATGGAGGAGCCTGGTGGGCTGCAGTCCATGGGGTCGCTATGAGTCGGACATGACTGAGCGACTTCACTTTCACTTTTCACTTTCATGCATAGGAGAAGGAAATGGCAACTCACTCCAGTGTTCTTGCCTGGAAAATCCCAGGGACGGGGGAGCCTGGTGGGCTGCCATCTCTGAGGTCGCACAGAGTCGGACACGACTGAAATGACTTAGCAGCAGCAGCAGCAGCATTGTAAAAATGAAGACTCAGTCTCAGAAAAGTCAAGACTAGCTAGGGCTTAATAGGAGGTTACAGCCAAACTGAGAGCAGAACCCCATCAGTGTCAATTTCAAGACTGACACCTCTACAGGAGGAGTTCAGTTTTGGAGTGGGACATGGAAGATGCATTTATAGGGCAGTTTACAAAAGACTCCAAAAACAAACAGTTTCATTACCAGCACCCAAACAGTCAGGTATGCTGATGATGGACATGGCCCGGGGAGGGGGGCAGTGTTAATTCCCCCAAGAGATTCCTTGACATTGATGCTAATGCATATTTAGTTTTAAACACTTTATATTTCAATCCATCTGTGTCGTGTGTAAATGAGTGCTTCTACTGAGATTGTTGGAATTCTCATCGACCTGCTTGAAATATAAAAGCATGTAAAACCATCTCCTTTAAGAGGCATACCATTGCCCCTCACCCATCAAATGGGTTGTTGTAAAGATCAAAGCCTTATGCTGCTGCTGCTGCTGCTAAGTCACTTCAGTCGTGTCCAGTTCTGTGCGACCCCATAGACAGTCTCCCACCAGGCTCCCCCATCCCTGGGATTCTCCAGGCAAGAACACTGGAGTGGGTTGCCATTTCCCCCTCCAATGCATGAAACTGAAAAGTGAAAGTGAAGTCGCCCAGTCGAGCCCAATTCTTGGCGCCCCCATGGACTGCAGCCCACCAGGCTCCTCCATCCATGGGATTTTCCAGGCAAGAGTACTGGAGTGGGGTGCCATTGCCTTATGAGAAGCCTTCAAAACCCAGGAAGGCACAGGGTAAAAATACACAGTATTTGTTGTCATACTATTAAAACAAGTTTGACAGAGAAAGACTTTTACTTGCTTAGTTTGAAACAGACCTTGAAACTTGCACAGTACAATAAATACTCAATAAATACTCTTGAATGAATCACTAACAAACTTCTTAAAAATCAGTATTATGATAACCTGATGTCTTTCAGGGGTCACATTTTGAAAATCTCTCCATATATTAAAAAAAAATGAGTTACAATTATAGGGTATTTTAAATGTTTACATTTAACAAGTTAACATCTTTCATACCCACAAACACAAACTAATCATTGCTTGAAGATAATGTCAGTAGTCTTATTAAGTATGAAGCCTCCATTCAAACCTTCCCCACTTCCTCCCTCCTGTCTCTGACCACTCTTAATTATTAGACTAAGTTTTCATTTTTATGTCCCATTTGGGACTCAGTTATTCTTTGAGAACATTTTTTGTATATTGTGCATTAGGCAAGACTTAGTTGTAATCTTGGATAGAAATGGTTGGTCTAACCAGTTCTCAAATTAACAGCTGGCTCCTAAATCCACAAAGTTCTCCATCTAGTCCAGAAAAGGTGAGGAAGCAAAGCCAAGAGTGCCCCCTTATGGCAAATGAAAAAAAAAAAAAAAAAGACTTCTCTCAATCGTGACTTCATGCACATGCACATGGGCATTGCCCAAGTACACACAAGATCTTGGAGTTCCAAGCTGACAGAATATTAACCAGCCTTCTCTGTGCCCTAGAGGTCTCTAGAGATCTTTGTGTTCTGCTCAAAAGAATATGTATCAAACACAGTGGAAAACAACTGAGTCAGAACTCCTCCCAACCTATTATAGGACTTCTCAAGGCACAAGGTCCAACCTTGTTCTGTCCTCTCAGCTAACGGTGAAACAAAGCTACCTGAATACAGTAGGGCTGTAAGGATATAAGAGCCTACACAACCACATCAGGAGGAAGAGGCCGACAACAAAGGCAAATGTACCGTGGCCCCCAGCCTTTCTGGCAGTGGAGACTGGTTTTATGGAAGATCATTTTTTCCAGACTGGAGGTGTGGGGGTGGTTTGGGGATGATTCAAATGCCTTTCATTTATTGTGCATTTTATTTCTAGTATTATTACATTGTGATATATAATAAAATATACAACTCACCATAACACAGAATCAGTGGGAGCCCTGAACTTGTTTTCCTGCAACTAGACAGTCCAATCTGGGGGTGATGGGAGATAGTGGCAGCCGCCCCCTCCAGCATTAGCATCACCCCCTCGGCTCCACCTCAGATCAGCAGCGGGCATTAGATTCTCGTAAGGAGTGACGCGACCTAGATCGCTCCCATGCACAGTTCATAGTCCCCCTTGGAGCTTTGACAAGAGGCGGAGCTCAGCCGGTAACGCGAGTGGTGGGAAACAGCTATAATTACAGATGCGGCTTCAGCTCCCTCACCGATGCTCACCTCTGTTGTGTGGCCAGGTTCCTAACAGGCCATAGGTGGTACCGGTCTGTGGCCTGGGGGGGTTAGCGACCCTGGTGTAACTCAGCTGTAGTAAGAACCACCGTGCAACATCTCCACCTCTGGCTTGGCCCATGTACTGGTGAAAAATCCCCGAAGAAAACTTGGGCGAGGTGAAGAGCAAAATGATAAAAGGTGGACTCTATAGAACTTAGGCCCTGTTCATTCACTCCCATGTTCTGGGGAGTGGCAGGTTTACTCCCTACAAGTTCACAGGGGCATCTGAGGGAGACTCCATGATAGCAACCAAAGGAGGGAAACCAAGTCACCTAAAACCCAGAAGCCATTCTCTGGCCAGCTCTCTCTCACTACTGGTGGGAAACAACAAAAATAGTCATCTATTTCTGGCCCTATACTTAAGGATCTTGTACCTGGTTGGCAAACCAGTTTGCCTTGGTCAAAGGAGAAAGAAAAGTTCTTCCTTTAGGGGAACATAAGGCCGGCAGGGAGAGTGTCATCCCCCAGGGTCATCTATCCTTCACGCCTAGCACAATTTTACTCTTTTCTGTACAATGTAACTTTAGTTGCCATGAAAAATCAGATTCCACTTCAGGCTCTCCCAGGTGTTACTTGTACATCTAATTTCATTCAGCTCAACGACAAATCTGCCATTTTTCACACATTCTGTCATCCATACATATTTATTGACTCACTAATATTCCAGGCTTTGTGTTAGATTCTAGGTATACAAAGGTGAGTAAGATAGATCTCACAGAGTAGTGGGAGAGATCACATTAGACCCCCAAATCTGTTCTGGGAGCCCTGTGATGTTGCCTCTGCCAGCTTCGGTTGCTTCATCTGTTTAAGGAGACAGGTTAATGGACAGAGCTTGAATCCAGGGTCCTGTCTTACCTGCAGATGGGGTTAATCGGGTTTAGTCTCCACTCACAGCCTCGCTCAGCAGACCCTGAAGATTCCCAAACCATCCCCCCCACTCCTTAGGTTTAAGACCACTCTCCTCTCTATGGGAGGGGACCAAAGGTTCATGGGCAGTATCAATGAGGTTTACAAGGAGTAAGGAGGAGCGGCGGGGGAAGACAAAAAAGAAAACGTAAGTCCTGCTGAAAGAAGGAATTCCAGAATGACTATTAAATAAAGGCGGATTCACACCTGCACACAATGCTTCAGGCCTGGAAGGCTGAGTTTTATTGACAAGTTTAAATAAGATCACTTGAATGTTATAAAGCAGTCTTATGTTGTCTGCACAGATTAACCAATACCAAGTATTGTTTATTATCGCAAAGCAGCTCTATCAGAAAACCAGAGCAACTGTCACTGTTCATCCAACGGCACTGTAAGGAAACAGGGCTGCAAAGAAAGCAGGTGAACGTGGGTGTCCTGATGTAGGGATGCAAATCAGGAGTATTAAAAATCTGAACACATACAAAAGAAAAAAAAAAAAACAATCCCTGAGCTTTGATCTGAAAACAACCAAGTTCACATTCACATTTCTTTTGTGTGAAAATGAAGGAGGGCGCTCCACCTGAGTGGCATCGGGGCTTCCGCTCTAAACATGGCATCACCAGGCTCCAGCAGCTAGGGAAGTGAACACTGCAATTTCAGGAAAAATAGTGCTATCGTGTCTTCACAGGACTTTTCTTCTGAAACAAGTGGATTTATGGCCTGCCACACAATGAAGAGTTCACGCGTATCAGTGGTTGACTCTATCAGTCAAGTTACTTACAGTATAGTGGTGGTTGTTGTTGATGAATGTATTTTTTTAATGAATGTAATTTATTTTTGAAGACTCCAGAAAATTATTTCCCTCAGTCTGAGCAATTTAAATATTTAGCTCTCGCAATTAGGCTTGATAAAATTCATCATAGGATCATTATAACCAGCACTGCTGAGGTGTCACTGAAGTTGATTTCGTACCTACTACATGAGAACACGAGGAGGTGTCACTTAGATCTCTAAATACAAGCCCATTCGACCGAGAGCCCTTTAAGGCAAGCAGGTAAGAACTGGGTACTTATATACTGAGCTTCTTTCAAGCCTGTGTCAGATTATTTACTGATGAGCAAGGCATCTTGAAAATCCTAACATGTGTCAATGTGTCCTGTGTTGAGAGTAAAAAGGCAACATAGTATATTCTAAAGAGTAAGGATAAATGGAATGGTCATGATAGTTTATGAATCAGTGTCATTTTAAAGACTGGTTGAGGCACCAGCTTTGTATTCGGCCATGATTAAATGAAAAAAGCAAAAGCATTCCTGATCCTAACTGGAGAGAATCAGGCATCTTCAACGGCATAATTTCCTTGGTTATAAAAATATAAAAGGCCTGGGAAAGGAAAATGAGTATTTCAGAGAAATCAAGCAAACACATTTAGCACGACTTGACAGTAAATGTCTCCAGTCTGACGTTCACTGGTACTTCCTCATTAGATTTATAATTTCATCATAGAGCCTCCACGGGGCATCCAAGCCCCAGATAAAGTCAAGATGCTCCCACTCAGGAATGCGCTTGTGGTACACCAGGTTGGAGATCTGCATCTGCAGGAGGACTACGTCCTTGTCATCCGCGAGCCAGTCCCGACCTCCGCTCCAGACAGCAGTCTGCACCAGCATGTCTTTCACGTTGTAAAGGGGAGGGGAACTCTGTAATGAAAACCCACAGGAAGCTCTGTCTCCATTGTTTTCAATGACAAAAAAGCAATGCCCTGAAACCACCGCCTAGAAAAATCTGATCCAAGAATAAAAGACTAAATTCTGAAAACTGCTCTCAGGTTACTTTTTAACTTGAGACTGCCAGAACAAAAACGAAGACTAACCCAGAAGAAAAGAATACTATAATGACTGCTGGCTATCAAATTGTTACCCTGTGCTGGCAACATCCCTGAGAGGAAGGCATCATTCTCCCAGGTGGTTGATGCCAAGCTGCAAAACCAAACCAAGTGGTTGGGAAGGGGTTTCGAAGTCATACCCCAAACCTCTCCTCCCTCTGGGGTGTGCTACAGCCATAGAAATTCTCTAAGTCTCAGTTTCTCCCACTTTAATAATAATAATGACATCTGTATCACACGGATATTCTGAGAATTAAGTAAGGAAAACATGGGCACAGGGCCTCACACTTTAGACTCCTTAGCACTCAAACAAAGGTCAATTTATTTGTATATGGAAGAAAAGGTTTTGGCAATGTAATTTGGCCAAATACCGCCCCCATCACCAGCCACCAGCTAACAGTCCCAGATTTGTCTGACTCTAATATCTGTGCCTGATCACCATCTATGACATATGAGAAAGACAGCTGCACATACAGAGCCAGAGAAAGGACAATGTCCAAAGAATGAACCAGGAAGCTTAGGCTGTTCTAGAATTGACTAGGGCAAAACAAAGGCTACCTAGTCCACCCTCCTGGACCTTTCCCCAGCACCCGAGCCCAGCCAGAGTTCTCATAACTCAGGCTGGCTTCTTTGATGAGTTTTCAGGGCCCATTTAAATCCTAAAAACTTTGAAGACTTTACCTGGTTGTAATGAAAATAATTCTTGGCACTGCTTCCCCAGTCAAAGGCTTGAAACTTCTGCAATTTAACAACCTAGATAGAAGATAATTGGAGGCAGGGGAGAGTTATCTAACACAGAAATTTGATTTAACATCATAGGTTGCGAGAGTTAGCCACCTCCCCAGATACCAAATTTATTAGTTCAGTTCAGTCGCTCAGTCATGTCCGACTCTGTGACCCCATGGACTGCAGCATGCCAGGCTTCCCTGTAAATCACCAACTCCCAAGTTTATACTGAAACCCAGGTTCACTCTTCATTTCCAAACTGATTTAAAATAAAATGGCATTACTTTTCTCTCCATTCCTAAATGACTCAATTTCACACTGTATGATTAGAAAGTAGCTATTACATGACACAATAAAGCAGCTACACCTATGTGCTATAAACGATACTGGATCAACAGTGCATCCACTGGATAAACTTTATGATCATGTTCTTACTGAAATCTGAATCATAAACTTTTCTAAAGAGTTAACTATCTTACTTGGTAAAGGAATACATATTACAAATAGTATATAGATTAATATAATTTATACATGATTAATGTATATTTATATGGGTAATCGGAGAAGGCAATGGCACCACACTCCAGTACTCTTGCCTGGAAAATCCCATAGATGGAGGAGCCTGGTAGGCTGCAGTCCATGGGGTCGNCTGAACAATGTCCATTAGGGTTGAGGGTAAAAATGCTCACGCAGATCAGCATACGCTGATGGCAGGGTATACAAAGAAAACCACCGACTAAACAGAGATGTGTGGTTGAGGAGAAAAGCAGGGGCCTGAATGGATACTCAGCAGTGAACGTTTGATGACTTTTGAAGGTTTTAGGACATTACTTCAGAGGTAAGTGTGTGCCCTTCTGCCTGTCACGAGCTCCCTGCCTTGCAGATGCCTCTCTTCTAAGCCAGGCTCTGACACCGAGTCACTGATGCTTAGCACTGGGCCTCACAGTCACCATGGTGCTAAAAGCCTCACACCCCATCCTGCCTGGTTCTTAGGGACAAGCCTGGGGGGAGGTGACCCATGGCACTCCCAACAGCCGGGGTTCCTGGGACGTGAATGTGCCAGTAACGTCCTGAAGCAGTGGGTCCCAAATCCTGTTCAATAGTAGAATCGAATGGGCAGAATTTTTAAACAATATTTAAATTCTTACCACTCGGCACCAAAAGCAGTCCATCCTAAAGGAAATCAACCCTGAATATTCATTGGAAGGACTGATGCTCAAGCTGAAACTCCAACACTTTGCCCACCTGATGCGAAGACCTGACTCACTGGAAAAGACCCTGATGCTGGGAAAGATTGAAAGCAGGAGGAGAAGGGGACGGCAGAGGANAAATCAACCCTGAATATTCATTGGAAGGACTGATGCTCAAGCTGAAACTCCAACACTTTGCCCACCTGATGCGAAGACCTGACTCACTGGAAAAGACCCTGATGCTGGGAAAGATTGAAAGCAGGAGGAGAAGGGGACGGCAGAGGATGAGATGGATGGATGGCATCACCAACTCAATGGACATGGGTTTGATTAACAGGGGCCTCTGCGGGTGAAAGATATGTTTATTGTCTTGACTGTGGTGATATATCTGCAGGTGTATATGGCAAAACAGACTACACTGTACGCTTTAAATACTGTATGTCACTTATACCTCGATAAAGTTGTTTTTAAAAAACAAAACTTTAGGCTCTCCAGTCCAAATGAATTGGGATCTCTAGGGATGGGACACAGGAGTCTTTGGGTTTTAAAGCATTGCTGTTGTTGTTGTTGTTCTGTTGTTAAGTCAGGTCCAACTCTTTGCAACCGCATGGAAAGCAGCATGTCAGCCTTCCCCGTCCTTCACTATCTCCTGGACTTTGTTCAAGCTCAATTGCACTGAATTGGTGATACCATCCAACCATTTTATTCTCTGTTGGCCACTTCTCCTGCCCTTAATCTTTCCCAGCATCAGGGTCTTTTTCAATGAACTGGCTCTTCACATCAGATGGCCAAAGTATTGGAGCTTCAGCATTAGTCCTTCCAGTGAATATTCAGGGTTGATTTTCTTTATGATTGACTGGCTTGATCTTCTCACTGTCCAAGGGTCTTATAGAGTCTTCTCCAGCACCACAGTTCAAAGTATCAATTCTTTGGCAGTCAGCCTTCTTTATGGTCCAACTCTCACATCTGTACACGATTACAGGAAAAATCATAGCTTTGACTAGATGGACCATTGTTAGCAAAGTGATGTCTCTGCTTTTTAATATGCTGTCGAGGTTGGACATAGCTTTTTTTCTAAGGAGCAAGCATCTCTTAATTTTGCAGCTGCAGTCACCATCCACAGTGATTCTGGAGCCCAGGAAAATAAAATTTGCCACTGTTTCCACTTTTACCCTGTTTGCCATGAAGTGATGGGACTGGATGCCAGGAACTTAATTTTTTGAAAGTTGAGTTTTAAGCCAGCTTTTTCACTCTCTTCTTTCACCTTCATCAAGTGGCTCTTTAGTTCCTTCTTCTCTTTCTGCCATTAGAGTGGTATCATCCGCATATCTGAGGTTGTTGATATTTCTCCCAGCAATCTTGATTTCAGCTTGTGATTCATCCAATCTGGCATTTCGCGTGATGTACTTTGCATCTAAGTTAAATAAGCAGGGTGACAATATACAGCTTTATTGTACTCCTTTCCCAATTTGGAACCAGTCTGTTGTTCCATGTCCGATTCTAACTGCTGCTTCTTGACCTGTGTACAGGTTTCTCAGGAGGCAGTTAAGGTGGTCTGGTATTCCCATCTCTTGAAGAATTTCCCACAGTTTATTGTGATTCACATAGTCACACAGTGTACAGTCACTTTAGCGCAGTCAATGAAGTAGATGTTTTTCTGGAATTCCCTTCCTTTTTCTATGATCCAGGGGATGCTAGCAATTTGATCTCTGGATCTTCTGACTTTTCTAAATTCAGCTTGTACAACTGCAAGTCCTTGGTTCATGTATTAATGAAGCCTAGCTTGAAGAATTTTGAGCATTACCTTACTAGGATGTGACATGAGTGCAAGTCCAAAAGCCTGGATTGTAGTTAATCCAATGTGCAAGTGTGGTCAGTCATGTCCGACTCTCGACGACCCCATGCACTGTGGCCTGCCAGGCTCCTCTGTCCATGGCATTCTCCAGGCAAGAATACTGCAGTGGGTTGCCATTCATTTCTCCAGGGGATCTTCCCAACGCAGGGATCGAACCTGCATCTCCCACATTGGCAGGTGGATTCTTTACCACTGAGCCACCTGGTAAACCCAGCTAATCCACTAGCACTATGACAAACCTACTCCTCCTTACTTTTTAAAAACAGTATTTTATTTAAAAGTGTATTTTTAAAGGCAACTCACATGATTCCGATGCAGGCAGTGACTGCCAGATGTTTGGAAACTGCTATCCAAGACACCCCTGCATCTTTGTTTGGTATTTAAATGGTGAGTTATTTCATATTTAAGAAAAGAATCTAAGGGGAAAATTGTACAATTGTACATGGTGGAAAAAACACGCCCCAAGGTAGAAATAAATCCTTGACATATTGTCAGGTGGGAAAAAAAAATCAAGCTGTAAGAGGAAAATAAATCAATCTATTTCTATAATTATGATTTCTATCTATATCTTTAACTACTACTTTTTGAAATGACATGCAGCCAGAAACAGTACAATGCAGAGACATTTCATATCCCTGGGTACACATTTTCTGTGTGGGGGATCCCAGAATGATATAAGAGAAGCCTTATTATTATAGCCATATGTCATTTATACATTTTCTAGAATAAACATGCATATTTTGTGATATGTGATCATACAAATCAGAAGTCTATAATAAAACTCAGTGACTCTCATTTATATCCATGATTGATTTAGCTGCTCATCCACTGATGTTTCAGGTAAACTGTGTTCACAGTTTAATGATGAAATGCTCCATGTGCTTAGCTGCACAGTCGTGTCTGACTCTTTGTGACCCTGTGGACTGTAGCCCACCAGGCTTGTCTGTCCATGGGGATCCTCCAGGCAAGAATACTGAAGTGGGTTGCCATGCCCTCCTCCAGGGGATCTTCCCAACTCAGGGATCGAACCTGTGTCTCCTGCAATGGCAGGTGGATTCTTTACCACTGAGCCACCAGGGAAGCCCTCAATAGCTGTTTGGTGAATTTGCATGTAATGCAGTCTGCCCAAGGAAGGATAACACAGACAACGCTGACACGGTGACAAGAGCCCAGGGCACTGGAAGGAAGGCAGCCCAGATGTGGGAGTAGACTTTCTGTTCCTTGGAATGCACAGAACTTTCCAATGCTGATTTTCTGCAACCTCCCACCACGCTCCTGAAATGCCTACCTGGGCCCAGTGCATCATGTTTTGCACAGAAGTTCCAGCAGGATTGTGTGCTGCATACACAGCCACTCTAGACTGCAAAATAAATATGTGGAAATAAAGAATGAAAATAGCATGAAGGAGGCATTGATATTAAACACAGTTTATACTGAGAAGCATTAAAAACTACAGAGCCATAACCTCAAATACATGAGATTGAGAGGCGGGAAAAATTCTTTGACCACAAATATTAACACATTCTATAAAAATATGCATAACCACACACACACAAAAGAAATACAGCAACATTGCAACTGTGGGGCTTACCAGTTGAGATTACTGGTCATTTCTATTTTCTTCTGCATGTTTTTCTGAATTTCCAAAGTTTCCTATGACAATCACACCCTGCTTTTTATTCATCAGAAACAAGAAAAATCAACATCCCTTAAAAATTTCCTAGAGCCTTCACTTCAGAATTTTAAAACTTATTTTCAAACTATAACACAATAAATTACAAATGTAACTTGTAATTACAATACATCAGCACACTGCTGGCCAAGGGTTTACATTTTATAAAATAAATAAGTCAATGTATATAAATGGGAGTTTGTGTATCAGTGGACATTCCAAAATTTAAACACAGCTAAATGTGTCTATTATTTTAAAGAAAAAAATTCCTTAAAAAATATAAATACCAGAATTTAAATGATGAGCAATCTCCTCATTGCATAGTTTTCACACAAGTGCAATGTAGGAAACCGACAAAGCGCTGGCCAGAGGCTAGCCACAGATGGTGCTTCAGGCACCTGCCAAGGTGGATTCTTGTGCCTCTGAAATGAGATTCTTGAGAGCTCTACTGAGGTCACTCCTGCCTCTCCCACATCCTCCAACACAAAGACACATATTCACAGATAAAATAAAATCACTGAAAGTTTAAAGCAAGTGTTATTGTAAACATACATACCATATTCAAATTTCTCTCATTAAATCCACACAGAACAAAAAAGATATTTCCACAAAGCTCCTTCAGAATGACATGAGTGCAAATATGTGTACTCAGCCACTTCAAAAATGTACTCTGTGGCAAAAATTCTTTGGTCCCAAATAAATCCTATAAAATAAAAAGACTCTCTCAGCATTTCATTATGGTGTACTGGCCTCCATGTCCCGCTTCACAAGCAGACACATGCTTGTGTGTCTGAGGGACTCAGATGAGAAAGGGCAACCAATAGTCATTCAAACCAGGATTCCTGTGTGATACGCTTACTAAGGCAACAGCAGATGTTACAGATGTTAAAGTCTCAAATGCAAAAATGAAGACAGCAAATCACATAGGTCCACAGAAGGTTTTTACAGTGGGAAAGGGCCTGAATGATCCCTCATCCCAGGGCCATCCCCAAAAGGTTTCATCTGACATTGATAGATGGCTAGTGACTTCTGACAAAGAGTTGAAACGGTAATTGGTCAGCAATGTGTTTCCTTAGAACACATATGTCTAATCAAATTCCACTGGCCAGTGCAACCAAATCCTGCCCACTCCTTTTTGGGGCTTTTTAATACTTGATATAAAATTTACCATTTGAACCATTTTTCAGTGTTCAGTTGAGTACATTCACACTGTTGTCTTCAGAACTCTTTCAGCATCTCAGACTGAAACTCTGCACCCATTAAGCAATACAGCCCCTTCCCTCCTCTGTCAGCATGCCGTTCCTATAAAGCTTTATTAGAACACAACTGAGCTTATCTCTTTACACACTGTCCCTTGCTGTGTTCACGTGATAATGGCAGAGTTCGGTGGTTGCAATGGCAATGATATGACCCATAAAGCCAAAAATATTTACAGAAAATGTTTGCTGACTCCTTGTGTACACCAGGCCTGACCAATGGCCCCTGGACCTGTGCTCAAGTATTTCTAGGGTAATCACCATGCCTTTCAAGCAGATCTTCACATACATACATATCATGAAACAGGAAAAAGATCTTCCTTATAGTGAACTCAAATTATCTCCTTATAATTTACACTTTTGCTAATGCCTATCCAGAAGGATAAGCAGAATGAAAAATTCAAATGCTTACAAAGGCAGTTTTATGGGTTGAATTGTATCCCTTCCCCAAAACACATTCCTATTATCTCACTATGTGATATATTTGGAAATAGGGTCTTTATCAGGGTACTCAAGTTACACAGTTGGATACTGTCTACGTTAAAAAAAAAATGTTTCTCTCTGGATCTATACAGGTATGTAAATTCACCCACAAGGTCCATAGGAAAAGACCCCAAACTGAGCACCGTGAGGAAAGTACTAGGAGAAGCCTTGGTAGTTGAAGGTACTTTGTTTGTAATCTCTAATTGTTTATAATAAAAACTGAAGCTTCTATTATCCAAGGTATTTAAAATAAATCTGGTTAGAGGGGCCCATGTCTTATCTGCCTGTCGGTCAGAGAAGGGTCTGTATAGCCTATGAACATATTTCTTAAATGGCCAAGAGATATGTATATATTAAATGTATATTCCTGTATGGGGTTTCAAATGTGTGTGTATAAATGTATCATGTCCAGAATATAGATAGTGCATCTGGCCTCAGCTGGTTCTCAACTTCTCATAAAAACTACTGCCTCCTTGAGTACAGCTTGGGGGCTTCACACATTGATCTCTGATGATGTTATCAGCCCTTGCGTAGGGGTCATATAATGAAATATAATAGTAACTATGTCTTTAGATCACCATCAGTGTGGCCAAGGTCAGGCAGGCGGAAGCTCCTGTTTCCCATCTCCTGCCTATTCCTCTAGGCACAGGCCCATCCTATGGAATAAAGGGCAACTTCAAGGAGGTTTAAGCTGCCTTTCTCCTGGTCTTCCTTGTGTTCTTTCTTAGCAGGTGGGGCGCTTCATTGATGTATTAAGCATTAGAACAGGAGGCTCCAGTGTAGAGTTAAGGATATATTCCCTGACTCCCCAGGATCTGGAAGTAGGGGTGAAGCAGGGAAGAAAAACCATGGAAAGAAGGAAAGCCACTAGTCCACTGGTGGAGGAGGAAGGCACATTCTTCCACTAAAGGCCAATTCTTCAGCACCAAAGGAAATCTGTGAAGGAAGGGAGCAGGGGTGAGGTGGGTCCAAATACCTTGAGAAAAACTTCTGGAAATCGTGCTAATTTAAGTAGAGGACTAGTCATGAACTCAGTTGAAGCCACAGGAGCCAGGGCAAAAAAAATTTTAATCTTTTTGGCCAGCTCGGGGATCCGTGAAAACGCTATAAAACCTGTGAGAACAAAAGGAAAATTACAGAATTCCATCTGCCAGGACTTCCCTCTGCAAAGGCAAGGGTGGGTGTGCATGTTGCCCTCTAGTGGCAGCTTGAGAACCATGCAAATAATAGTGACAGTCGTTCAGGTTCAGTTGTGCCCGACCCTTCGCAACCCCACGGACTATATAGTCCATGGAATTCTCCAGGCCAGAATACTGGAGTGGATAGCCAGTCCCTTCTCTGGGGATCTTCCCAACTCAGGGACCAAACCCAGGTCTCCCACATTAGGCTTCCCTGGTAGCTCAGCTGCTAAAGAATCCGCCTGAAATGCGGGAGACTCGGTTCAATTCCTGGGTCAGGAAGATCTGCTGGAGAAGGGATAGGCTGCCCACGCCAGTATTTTTGGGTTTCCCTGGTGGCTCAGCTGGTAAAGAATCTACCTACAATGTGGGACACCTGGATTTGATCCCTGGCCTGGGAAGATACCCTGGAGAAGGGAACGGCTACCCACTCCAGTATTCTGGCCTGGAGAATTCCTTGGACTGTATGGTCCATGGGGCCGCAAAGAGTTGGATATGACTAACTTTCACTTTCACTAGATATTGAGTATAGTTCCTTGTGCTATACAGTAGGTCCTTGTTGATTATCTATGCAAGTGATGCCAGGAAGCGAAACTCTAGAAATGAGGGCCTCTGAATGCCCATATAGCTCCCCAGGTGGCACAGTAGTAAAGAATCAGCCTGCCAATGCAAGAGACTCCAGAGACACGGGTTTGATCCCTGGGCTGGGAAGATCCCCTGGAGAAGAGAATGGCTACCTACCGACTCCAGTATTCTAGCCTGGAAAATTCCATGACCAGAGGAGCCTGGAGGGCTTACAGTCCATGGGGTTGCGAAGATTAGGACACAACTGAGCACACATGCACACACAGAACACCTACGTGTGCACACACTGAGTTCAGCTACACTAGTAACTCAAGCATTTGTCAAATGCTTGTTTCGATTTTCAACCTAGATATACACTGGAAGGAATCCAAGTTGCTAGCACCAGGAGATGTTTCCCATTCCTTTATGATGTAAGCCAGAGATTGGAGACTGTATTCCTAATAGCTCCACCCCTGGCCCCCATCCCTTCATCACTAAGAACGATGTACAAAGGTATTCAAAGCGATCACCATGGACTCAAAAGGAACATACACATTTAGAATCCTCTGGCTCTAAAACGGAGAGGGCAATGGCACCCCACTCCAGCACTCTTGCCTGGAAAATCCCATGGACGGAGGAGCCTGGTGGGCCGCAATCCATGGGGTTGCTGAGAGTCAGACATGACTGAGCGACTTCACTTTCATGCATTGGAGAAGGAAATGGCGACCTATTCCAGTGTTCTTGCCTGGAGAATCCCAGGGACGGGGGAGCCTGGTGGGCTGCTGTCTATGGGGTCGCACAGTCGGACATGACTGAAGCAACTTAGCTTCAGCAGCAGCAGCTCTAAAACATCTTTTAGCTTCCTCTCAGGTCACTTCTTGCCTTAAACGTGGCCCCAGAATGTCAACTTTGAAAGCAGTGGGGCAAAGGACACCAATAAACCATTCAAGGAAGAAGGAATATAGATGAGAAAGCGGTTAAGTCCATTAATAACAAGGGCAGTTATATCCGTGTCACTTTGTGCTTGAAGGCTCTCAAGCTGGCAAAGAGCGGAGGGGTAGTAATGAGGGCAAGGCTACTTGACCACATATCTGGAAACACTTTAAAGCATTTTTACCTTTCATATCATAGTTTTCCTCTAGGAAAGTATTCTAAGGAGACTGTGTGATAGGAACACAAGGATATTTGTCATAGCTTACCCTTAAAGAGGGAATTAAACCAATTATGACCCAGGTCTCTAGTCCCTATTCAGGGGAACTTGTTTGCTCAAATTATGGGCAATTTTTTTTTTTCTTGAAACTTTGCTAAGCTTTGTTTCAGTTACAATGACCACATATCACTTTTATCATCAGCANTCATGTCCAGAATATAGATAGTGCATCTGGCCTCAGCTGGTTCTCAACTTCTCATAAAAACTACTGCCTCCTTGAGTACAGCTTGGGGGCTTCACACATTGATCTCTGATGATGTTATCAGCCCTTGCGTAGGGGTCATATAATGAAATATAATAGTAACTATGTCTTTAGATCACCATCAGTGTGGCCAAGGTCAGGCAGGCGGAAGCTCCTGTTTCCCATCTCCTGCCTATTCCTCTAGGCACAGGCCCATCCTATGGAATAAAGGGCAACTTCAAGGAGGTTTAAGCTGCCTTTCTCCTGGTCTTCCTTGTGTTCTTTCTTAGCAGGTGGGGCGCTTCATTGATGTATTAAGCATTAGAACAGGAGGCTCCAGTGTAGAGTTAAGGATATATTCCCTGACTCCCCAGGATCTGGAAGTAGGGGTGAAGCAGGGAAGAAAAACCATGGAAAGAAGGAAAGCCACTAGTCCACTGGTGGAGGAGGAAGGCACATTCTTCCACTAAAGGCCAATTCTTCAGCACCAAAGGAAATCTGTGAAGGAAGGGAGCAGGGGTGAGGTGGGTCCAAATACCTTGAGAAAAACTTCTGGAACTCGTGCTAATTTAAGTAGAGGACTAGTCATGAACTCAGTTGAAGCCACAGGAGCCAGGGCAAAAAAAATTTTAATCTTTTTGGCCAGCTCGGGGATCCGTGAAAACGCTATAAAACCTGTGAGAACAAAAGGAAAATTACAGAATTCCATCTGCCAGGACTTCCCTCTGCAAAGGCAAGGGTGGGTGTGCATGTTGCCCTCTAGTGGCAGCTTGAGAACCATGCAAATAATAGTGACAGTCGTTCAGGTTCAGTTGTGCCCGACCCTTCGCAACCCCACGGACTATATAGTCCATGGAATTCTCCAGGCCAGAATACTGGAGTGGATAGCCAGTCCCTTCTCTGGGGATCTTCCCAACTCAGGGACCAAACCCAGGTCTCCCACATTAGGCTTCCCTGGTAGCTCAGCTGCTAAAGAATCCGCCTGAAATGCGGGAGACTCGGTTCAATTCCTGGGTCAGGAAGATCTGCTGGAGAAGGGATAGGCTGCCCACGCCAGTATTTTTGGGTTTCCCTGGTGGCTCAGCTGGTAAAGAATCTACCTACAATGTGGGACACCTGGATTTGATCCCTGGCCTGGGAAGATACCCTGGAGAAGGGAACGGCTACCCACTCCAGTATTCTGGCCTGGAGAATTCCTTGGACTGTATGGTCCATGGGGCCACAAAGAGTTGGATATGACTAACTTTCACTTTCACTAGATATTGAGTATAGTTCCTTGTGCTATACAGTAGGTCCTTGTTGATTATCTATGCAAGCGATGCCAGGAAGCGAAACTCTAGAAATGAGGGCCTCTGAATGCCCATATAGCTCCCCAGGTGGCACAGTAGTAAAGAATCAGCCTGCCAATGCAAGAGACTCCAGAGACACGGGTTTGATCCCTGGGCTGGGAAGATCCCCTGGAGAAGAGAATGGCTACCTACCGACTCCAGTATTCTAGCCTGGAAAATTCCATGACCAGAGGAGCCTGGAGGGCTTACAGTCCATGGGGTTGCGAAGATTAGGACACAACTGAGCACACATGCACACACAGAACACCTACGTGTGCACACACTGAGTTCAGCTACACTAGTAACTCAAGCATTTGTCAAATGCTTGTTTCGATTTTCAACCTAGATATACACTGGAAGGAATCCAAGTTGCTAGCACCAGGAGATGTTTCCCATTCCTTTATGATGTAAGCCAGAGATTGGAGACTGTATTCCTAATAGCTCCACCCCTGGCCCCCATCCCTTCATCACTAAGAACGATGTACAAAGGTATTCAAAGCGATCACCATGGACTCAAAAGGAACATACACATTTAGAATCCTCTGGCTCTAAAACGGAGAGGGCAATGGCACCCCACTCCAGCACTCTTGCCTGGAAAATCCCATGGACGGAGGAGCCTGGTGGGCCGCAATCCATGGGGTTGCTGAGAGTCAGACATGACTGAGCGACTTCACTTTCATGCATTGGAGAAGGAAATGGCGACCTATTCCAGTGTTCTTGCCTGGAGAATCCCAGGGACGGGGGAGCCTGGTGGGCTGCTGTCTATGGGGTCGCACAGTCGGACATGACTGAAGCAACTTAGCTTCAGCAGCAGCAGCTCTAAAACATCTTTTAGCTTCCTCTCAGGTCACTTCTTGCCTTAAACGTGGCCCCAGAATGTCAACTTTGAAAGCAGTGGGGCAAAGGACACCAATAAACCATTCAAGGAAGAAGGAATATAGATGAGAAAGCGGTTAAGTCCATTAATAACAAGGGCAGTTATATCCGTGTCACTTTGTGCTTGAAGGCTCTCAAGCTGGCAAAGAGCGGAGGGGTAGTAATGAGGGCAAGGCTACTTGACCACATATCTGGAAACACTTTAAAGCATTTTTACCTTTCATATCATAGTTTTCCTCTAGGAAAGTATTCTAAGGAGACTGTGTGATAGGAACACAAGGATATTTGTCATAGCTTACCCTTAAAGAGGGAATTAAACCAATTATGACCCAGGTCTCTAGTCCCTATTCAGGGGAACTTGTTTGCTCAAATTATGGGCAATTTTTTTTTTTCTTGAAACTTTGCTAAGCTTTGTTTCAGTTACAATGACCACATATCACTTTTATCATCAGCACAAATTAAAAAATGCTTGTGACTTTTAAAAACTGTACATAAAGCATATTATGACATCCTTATAATTAGCTTTAGTCTACTTCACTTAATAAAATCAGCATATTTCCTTGTTTTCTTTATAAAAGCTCCTACATTTATAAAACTTCTTGTTGTCTGTCTACCCTCTCATATCCCCACAGTATTTAACCAGGAAGATATGTAATATGCATGTGTGTGCGTGCTCCATCCGGTCCTACTCCTGGTGGCCCCCTGGACTGTAGCCTGCCAGGCTCCTCTGTCATGGAATTCTCCAGGCAGGAATACTGGAGCGGGTTGCCATTTCCTCTTCCAGGGGATCTTCCTGACTCAGGGACTGAATGTACATCTCTTGTATCTCCTGTCTCTCCTCCATTGGCAGGTAGATTCTTTACCACTAGAGCTACCTGGGAAGACCCGTAATAGGCTGGGGCTTACATTAATTCCTTCAATCAAGGGAGCCATATACAGCATGTTTACCTATTTATGTTTAAGTCTGAACTTCCAGAGAAGACTCACTTTTACAAACATTCTTTGCCCTTTCAATTATTTCTGCTTGGCATTAAAAAACAAACATAAAACTCTATCGAACTAACATTTTTTAATATTTTACTTTTAAGGGCAAACACAAATTCTGTAACAAGACATTTTATCAACCTTCCATTTTTACTATTACATACCTATTGTGGTGCCTTGAGAATGACCCACATAATACAGTTGTTCTTGGCCAGTTTTATTCAGAATGAAGTTAATTGAAGCTGGTAGGTCATAATTTGCCATCTCATCAAAACTGTAATCCGAAAAAAAGGAAACCTTTCATGGAGACATTGTATACAAATACAAGAGCATACAAATGACAAGTGTGTGGGTCTGGTGAGTCATTACAAGCTGAACACAGCTGGGCACACCGCCCTGAGTACAGAAAACTGAACATTACCTGATTGCAGAAGCCTCTCTGGGCTTCTTGATAACCATGCCTCCTGAAAAGAATCACTTTCCTCATTTTTCATAGTGTGATCCATTTTTGAAATTTTCTATGAATGGGATCAAACAGTGTGTATCTTTCTGCATCAGACTTCATCTCTGCCATCGCATATAGCTGTCGGTTGGTGACTATGTCAATACATCACACTTTGTTTGTCCATTCACTGCTGATGGGCATTTGGGAGTTTCCAACTTTTTGCTATTACAAATAATGTAACAACAAATATATTCCTGGGCAGGCCTTTGGTAAAAAGCTCCCATTCTTGTGTTCTATGGCCTTGGGTAGGTTCTGGTATTACAAATGGGAAGCAAGCCCGAAGGAGTCCCTGGTGCTGACTTTCTCCAGTGTCTGGCGTGCGGACACAGCCCCGAGCCTGTGTGCACACGTGCTGTTACCACTCCCAACGTGTCAGGCTCTCTGCCAGTCTCTTCCCAGCTTGCATCTTCTCTGTTAAGCCCCCAGTGACCTTACAAGATAGGTATTTATTATCCCCATTTTACAGACACAGAGGGCTTATGCCACATGCATGCCTAACGTCATGCAGTGATTAACTGGTCCAGCTGGAATTAAGAGAGAGAAGAGAACCTCTGGAAGTAAGAAAAGTGAACATTTGGAGGACATGTTTATGAAGGAAAGGAGAAGGTTATGGGACACAATTTACTCAGCAGAACCCACACCACCAGGAATGCCAAAATAACTGAAATTCCTTATTGAATCTAATCCTTCGATGTAACCATTTATTTATAATTTTACCTTATTTAATTTAATTTATTAAATTCCTAACATTTGGAGTACGTGTTTATGAAGGAAGGGAGAGGTTAAGGTGTAGAACCTTCCATAAACTATTGCTTTCCTGTCATATGATCTTGAATTCCCCATCAATTTGCCTCCCCAGTGTTTACACTGAGTACCAAGGAAATAGATCCCTGCCATAATTGACTCAAAAGATACCTGAAGGCCCAGAATTCATCCTGAGAAGCTGAAAGAGTCTTGTGTTTCCGAGACCAGGTGTTTCCCCTGCTGTTCCCCATCCACACATCAAAACCAGCATCTGCCAGGATGAAGCCCAGGCTGCTGTTGGGCAGGTTTGTGACCCAGTCACTGGAGTCTGCCAGCAAGCCATGCTGCAGGAACACCACTGGCTTGGGACCTGGAAGGCAATCATGTTTAGGAGTTAGCAGCACAAAGCTTCAAAACTGACATGATAGCATGCTAACCAGAGAAGTCGCAAAAGATCACGAAGCAGATAATGAAACAGAAACGAAAGACCGAGGTGGTGTTACCATTCAGGGTAACTGTACTGTACATAGTGTGTGAAGAGAGCGTGGGAGCTGTTTTTCTTGGGCACATGAAGACACTTCTCACCCATCAAAGGTGTTTCGGGATTGGGCCATGGGAAAGATGAGAGTGAAAGTTGCTCAGCTGCATCTGACTCTTTGAGACCCCTTGGACTATACAGTCCACTGAATTCTCCAGGCCAGACTACTGGGTAGCCTTTTCCTTCTCCAAGGGATCTTCCCAACCTAGGGATCGAACTGAGGTCTCCCATATTGCAGGCAGATTCTTTACCAGCTGAGCCACAAGGGAAGCCCAAGAATGGATAGCCTATCCCTTCTCCAGTGCATCTTCCTGACCCAGGAATTGAACTGGGCTCTCCTGCACTGCAGGCGGATTCTTTACCAACTGAGCTATCATGGAAGCTCGTGGGAAAGATGATTGGACATTAAAAGGCCAGGAAGTCAGGTTGACCAAAGAAAGACCTTAGGGACCAGTGGGGCAGGACTGCCTTGTTCCAAGAGGCTCTGGTGCTGGTCCTCACTACCAGAAGGAGCGTCTGTGCTCGGTGGTGTCTGCTGGGGAGGGTTAAAGGAAGGCAGGAGGTCAGCACACACGGAGCGAAACTCCTAGCTGCTGGCTCCAACCTGTGCCTCTTCAGACACTTAATGGAAAACCTGACGCTGCGTAGTAGCCAACCTCACGGGGCAGAGTCTTGAGAAAGGATGGGCTCCAGTGGGTGTGGGAGAACCAAGAAGGGGAGAGCGGCGTAAAGGGTGGGACAGCTAGGACTGAGCAGGAAGGGGAGGCAGGCGCCAGTTTGTGGGGACCAGGAGTCAGCTCCCTACCTTTTCTTGAGGGAATATTTCAAATGCTTCTGAAATCTCTCTATACTTCCCTCCCTATACCCCCAGAAGGTTCAGAGGAGAAACGTGGGAGTTGGCAAGTTGAAGATATACCAGGAAACTCTTTAAACACCACCAGTAAATAACTTCTGGATTTCCACAAGCAACAAGGAGCCACGGATGCTTTTGCAAGAGGTGAATGTGAAGCCCAGGAAAGTGCAGGCAGCCAACTCAGGCGTGGGCCCACCAAGGGGCCAATTATGGCAGCTAAGGGGCTTTTAACAACATCTGCAAATACCTCTACTGAACCCTGAACCTGCCATTTACCCCTGTATGAGGCTTAAAACATTCCCAGACCCCTTGCTCTATAATCCATGGAAGGGTTTCCCAAACCTTACTTTGGTTTCTATTTACCTGTATTTACGCTCCTGTATTTACCCCACATTTTGAATTTCCATGGACTTGGCTTTGCCTGAAACAACCTCTATTGCAATCCAAGGTTAAAAAGAGTCTGTGTGTAACAGAAAAAGAAACAAAGAAAATTGTTTCAAAATGAAACAATCCAGGTACCTGGATTGCAGTTCAGTTCACTTAGTTGCTCAGTCATATCCCACTCTTTGCGACCCCATGAATTGCAGCATGCCAGGCCTCCCTGTCCATCACCAACTCCCGGAGTTCACTNGAGATGGCTGGATGGCATCACTGACTGGATGGACGTGAGTCTGAGTGAATTCCGGGAGTTGGTGATGGACAGGGAGGCCTGGTGTGCTGCGATTCACGGAGTTGCAGAGTCGGACACAACTGAGCGACTAAACTGAACTGAACTGAACTGAATGAAAGTAGAGTTAGAAGTAATAGGTTTAATATAAAAAGATAGAATTTGTTAATGGAATAGAGAGATTAGGGGTTGAAGGACAAAACATCAGGGAAATGCCTAGGTTTTTGTATTACTATTCCGTGAAATAAAATTCATAGAGAAGGCCAGGTTTTGAGGAAGAAAATCATGAGTTCAATTATACACACCTTGATTTGAGATCCCTCTGAGACTTCCAAGAAGCAATGACAAGTAATCAGAACTCAGACGCATGGTCAAGGCCAAGGTCATTAATACAGAGGTGGTGGTAAAGTTCTAGGCATGGACAAGAATATTCAGAAATATTAAGCAGAAAGAAAAGAATAGAAGGCCAAGAGCCAAGCTTTGAGAGATGCCTGAAGTTAATGCTTGAGTAGAGGAGGATATGCTTATAAGGAGTCAGAAGAAGTGATCAGAAGTTTAAGAAAATAACTGGGAGAGTATTGTCCTGGAAGCTGGGAGAAGACAGCATCTCAAGAAAGAAGAGTGATCAGTTGTATCAGTTGTTGAAAAGTCATTAAGATAACTGGGAAATGTTGGGTTTGTTGACACCAAGATTTTTTCAGTGAGACAGGAGTGACCTTAATCAGAGTTTCTTCAGGGGTGTGATAGTGTGGGGCCGCCAAGAACTGGCTGAACGGTGAGTGGAAGGAAAGGAAATGAAGGCAGTCAGAGGAGCAGCTAGAAGGGAACCTAGGATCTAGGAAGGGTTTTGTTTTGTTTTAACAGAAAAAAAAAATTGAGATTGTTTAAAACTATTGAGAAGGATCCAGAGGGAAAAAATTTGAAAAAGATATATAGATGAAACCAGACTATAGTCTTCAGGAAAGTGTCCTGAGAAGACAGGGTGGAAGGAATCCAAAGCACAGGCAAAGAATTTGGCTCTAATTAAGAGGAAAGACAGCTTTCCATTACAACACAAGGGAAGGAAAACAGAATGGGTACAGGTGAAAGTAGGACTATAAGTTTAGCCGTAAGAAGATGGGAAACGCCCATGTGATAGTTCCTATTTTCTCAGGCAAGTCAATTGGACTTCCACTGGAAAGAATTTATCTTGCCTTGTTATCAGTTAGATACAGTTTACATAAGTCATAAAATACCTCAAAGCCATAAAACGCTAGAATCAGATAACCTGGAAAGGTCTGCTGTGAAGAACGTGTAGCTTTCCATTGAAAACATCAGTTGTATTTTTTGCTTATTTCAGATTTCAGTACATTAGTCACCCCATAGGTTTGTGGGACCTGAGAGTATAAGCAGCACCATTTGGGTGGGACAGTAGGAAAATAGTGTCCTCAAGGGAGAGTCAGATTTTGATAATGATAAGAAATTGAAGAGAAATTTTGACAACACGGGGGCTTTTGCAGTTGTGGATAATAAGTTCCAGAGGGCACAGTGGAAGAGTTTGGAAGGTAGGGTGAGGCTGAGAGAAAGGAAGGGGGGAGGGGGTTGCCCTCCACACCTAAGCTTGTCAGATAAAACACCAGCAGTTAATTTTTGAATTTCAAATAAAGAATAGAAATTTAATGATCCAAAAAGATACTTGCACCCCAATATTCATTGCAGCACTGTTTACAATAACCAAGACATGGAAGCAACCTAAATGTCCATTGACAAAGGAATGGATAAAGAAGAATGTGGTACACATATACAATGAAATATTACTAAGTCATTAAAAAGAATGAAGCAATGCCATTTGCCTCAACGTGGATGTACCTAGAGAGTGTCATACTGAGTGAAGTAAATCAGAGAAGGAGAAATATCATATGAGGTACCTTACATGTGAAATCTAAAAAGAAATGATACAAATGAACTTCCAAAACAGAAACAGACTCACAGACTTCTTAAAGAAGCCTATGGTTGCCAGGGAGGAGTGGCGAAGAATTGAAGGAAGGGATAGAGTGTTTGGGATATATATAACATGGATCCCTGCTATATTTAAAATGGTGACCAACAAGAACCTGCTGTGCAGCACATGGAACTCTGCTCAAGGTTATGTGGCAGCCTGGATGGGAGGGGCATTTGGGGGAGAATGGATGCATGTATACATATGGCTGAGTTCCTTTGCTGTTCACCTGAATCAGCGTTGTTAATCAGCTGTACCCCAGTACAAAATAAAAGTTTAAAACACGAAGAATAGAGGTTTAAAAAAACAAGTATGTCATGTTGTTTTTATTTTGCTAAATCTGGCAACCCTAAGGGAATGTCTGTCAGTGTTATACTGTCCTAATATATTATGTACAAACACAAAAAAATATTAAAAGTGAATAAGAATCCACCTTCCAATGCAGGGGACATGGGTTCGATCCCTGGTTCAGGAAGATTCCACATGCTGAGGAGCAACTAAACCTGTGCACCACAGCTAATGAGCCCAAACTCTAGAGCCCTTGAGCCACAGCTACTGAAGCCCAAGTGCCTAACAGCCCGTGCTCCCCAGCAAGAGAAGCCATCTTAATGAGAAGCCCCCACTCACCACAACTAGAGAAAGCCTATTTGCAGCAACACAGACCCAGTGCAAGCAAAAAAACTAAAGGATGAGATGAAACTGAAATAAACACACTATTGTAAAATATAAAATTTTGTTTATTATCTATACAAAAAGTCATCTTTACTCCCATGAACATTATTTTTTAAATCAAGGGCAATCTGATTGCTTTGCTTTTGAAATGGTGGTTTAACACACTATGATTACAAAAGTTTGTCTCTATGATCTGACTACTACTTGGTTTTAATGGAAATGGAACTCACAAAAATATATAAAGGATCCAAATGAAAAAATACCTGGTTGGGCTTATTCAAACATAAAACATTTTTCAGTCCCATTGAATTTTATTGAAATTCATCTAGTTAAGTCTTTTCTTCTGTGATATCAATCAGTTGCATTTGCAAATTAATCAATTGATGTGTTTTTAGCAAATATATTTAAAATTCACTGAATTTCTTTTATTTGGAAGATTCTTAAACACAGTAGAAAACCATTTCCAAGGTTTTATGCATGCAAATATGAACATTTTATAAGTGACATTCTTCTATGTTTTTTGGCAAGAAAAATAGAAACACTTCTAAATATCACTTTTCAAAATATTTGTTTACAATAGCTTTCAAAAAGCAGTTATTTGTTGTTCATTACAATACTAAGTTTCTCTTGAAGGAAGAGAATTTAAAACAGTATTTTTTCACATCTATACTGCTGCATACTACTATCATCATCAAAAAAGTCAGCAAATTTGAATGCTTATTTTTTTGTAAAAAGAAAAGTATGTTATCCTTATCCCTCACCACTGTCTTCCCCAGCAGGAAAAAAGAAAAATAAATGTGAGTTATTTATAGGTTCTGAAAACTATTTTAATACTCTAACAACAAACACTGAACAAATCTGAGTGAAGCCAAATATCTTTGTCATCAATCCCCCTTTCACCATAAACCACTGGATCATAAAGATTCTATCACCTGCCAAGGCAGGGAAAATAGTCGATCTCTGGTCCAGGAACTGAGATCCCAATGCCATGGGCCAGCTAAGCCCAACGCGCTGCAGCCACTGTAGCCCACTTGCCTAGAGCCTGTACTCCATGACGAGAGAAACCACTGCAATGAGAAGCCCAGGCACCACAACTGGAGAGTAACCCCCACAGCTAGAGAAAGCTCACGAGCAGTAACGAAGAGCCTGTGGGCCGCAATGAAGATCCAGCACAGCCATAATTGAGTAAAGAAAGAATGAATTACAAAGATTCTGCTACATCAAGGTCTTGGTTCTACAAAATTGAGGACACTGATGTCATTGCTTAAACACAAAAAATAGAATATGGTGAGCACTATCTATCTGTTTGCACTGTGGAGCTCCTATGTCTCCCTGAAGATACTGAGATGACCCATAGCCAGCTGGCATCTAGACCAAATAAGGATGCCAGAGTCCATTTGTATATTAAATAGTAGCAAAGCTGAATTTTCTCTATTTTTTTTTAGATTTAAAAAGTATAAATATATATCTAGCATTTTCTGTTAACATCCCAGTGGATGTGCCCATTCTACTCCACTGTGGGGACCATTACACCAGAGGATGGGGTAGCTGGAGACCATTCCTATTTCTTTGCTGAGATGGATGAAGTGAAGACCGGTGCAGACTGAAGTCAGAAAGACCTGGGTTAGAGCTTCCTAAAATAGCTCCATCATTCATCAGCTGTGCAGTCTTGTGCAAGTTATATACTCTCTGGGCTTCTGTTCCTGTATCTGTAAAATGGAATAGTATTGTAAAGTGGAGATAATAACTCCTCATAGAACTGATGGGAGGATTAAATAAAATATTGTTGTTAATACAACCGTACCACCTTTCCTAAGCCCTCGTAAACTGAGCACACTCCTCAAGTCCTTGCCCTTAGCCTTGGCCTCTCCATCTACTTCACCAGGATCATGGAGGCCATTGGTTGACAGCTCCTTCAATTTCAGGTCTTTTCGTGGCAAAGCTCCTCTTACCCAAGCACAGTGCTTTCCCTGTGCTCTAGAACCATCTCATGTTATCTCCTCATGTACGTTGTTCCATTAAATACCCTCTCTTTCTCGTATATGTTAACCTATCCAATTCTATTGGCTTTTCCCCCTAAGTTGGCAAATATGTTCAAGTGTCTCCCAACACTGAAAAAAACTTGTAAACTGAAAAAAATTTGTAAACCAAGATAAGTTAAAATATGTATTTCTGCTCTTCCTCAATGTCTGAGAGGAAACCATGAATAACAGTTTAACTCTACCCGATTATTTAAAATTTCTGCATAGCATAGTGTTCTATGGTCAGTAAATATCTCTTGAGTATCTATTTGTTCTATGCACTGAGGGTATAGCATTGAACAAATTAGATAATATTCTCTGTCCTTCCCTGCGTTACTTTCCAAAGGGCACAAAAAGTCAATAAGGTAAACTATATTATACGTTGTATGATGATAACTACTTTGAGATTTAAATAAGGTGGAAAGAGAAAGCATCACCAAGAAAAGTGACATTTGAATAAAGATTAAAAGGAGGTAAAGGAGAAACCCTCAGGGATATCTGGGGGAAGAGCCTAGCAAGCAGAGAAAATAGCAAGTGCAAATGTCCTGAGGCAGGAAGAATGTTTGCCATGGACTTACACTTAGAATATCTATCTGTAGGCAACGTTATTTACCTCTCACATTCAGTTCAAGGTCCTCCCTGCGTATATTGAAACCAAGGACTAAATTGTAGAGAATTCACTGAAATTGTTGTGGAACTAAGATCCCACAAGCTGCATGGCACGACCACTGTCTTCTGTCCTCCATCGTTTCTGGGNCTTGCCATGGACTTACACTTAGAATATCTATCTGTAGGCAACGTTATTTACCTCTCACATTCAGTTCAAGGTCCTCCCTGCGTATATTGAAACCAAGGACTAAATTGTAGAGAATTCACTGAAATTGTCGTGGAACTAAGATCCCACAAGCTGCATGGCACGACCACTGTCTTCTGTCCTCCATCGTTTCTGGTGAAAAGTAGTAGGCTGTTTTGTTTTTTATTTTAAGATGTATTTATTTATTTATTGTTTACCGACTGTGGTGGGTCTTTGTTGCTGCACTTGGGCTTTCTCTTGTTGCAGCAAGGAGGGCTATTCTCTAGTTGCTGTGTGCAGACTTCTCACTGCAGTGTCTTCTCTTGTTGCAGAGCACAGGCTGTAGGCACGCAGGCTTGAGTACCTGCAGTGCGTGGGCTCGGTAGGTGAGGGCGCACAGGCTTAGCTGTTCCGTGGCATGTGGGGTCTTTCTGGACCGGGGATCAAACTGATGTTTCCTACATTGCAAGGAAGATTCTTAACCATTGGGCCACCAGGGAAGCCCCAAATTAGTAGTTTCTTTGACTCCTTATTCTCTTGTGTGTAATGAGTCATTTTTTCTCGTTACTTTCAGAATATGCCCTTTGGTTTTCAGCAGTTTGAATATTCTATGCCTAGGCATGGTTTTCTTTGAATTTATACAACTTGGCATTTACTGAGATCTCGGGGTCTGTAAGTGTATGTCTATCAACAAATTTGGGAAATTTTTGATCATTTGATCATTGTATCTTCAAATATTGTTTTCTGCCCCTTTTTCTCTCCTGTCTGTCTGGGATTCTAGTTTAATATACATTAAGTTTTTCTTCTATATTGTCAGTGACCTCTGAAGCTCTGTTCATTTTCCTTCCAGTGCTTTTTCATTTTAGTTTGTCATATTGGATCATTCCTATTAACCTGTCTTCAAGTTAAGACACTGACTCTTTTATCATCTCTTCTCTGTTATTACACTCACCCAGTGAACATTTCTTATTTCAGAATTTTTTTTCCTTTCCACAATTCCCATTTGGTTCTTTTCTATCATTTCAGTTTGTCTGCTGAGATGTCCTATTTTCCTGTAGATCATGGGCATTTTCCCTTTTATATCATTTAAAGTGGCTATAATCTCTGCTTTAAAATCTTTGCTAATTGCATCAACTGTATTATACTGGTATCCACCTCTGTTGATTGTCTTTTCTCTTGAGAAGATGTGATACATGGTCTTGTTTCTTCATACATCAAGTAATTTTGAATTGTTATGCAGACTATATTCTGTCTAGTCTCTATTAGATGTCTGATAGTTGTTTTTCTTAAAGAGTGTCAGTTTTGTTGTGGTGGTAGTTTTAGCTGACCATTATGGATGATTCAAACTGCAAATTCTGTTTTTGGGCTGCAGCACAAATTTCAGTTCAGTTGTTTTATCTTTGGTTGAGCTGTTTGCAGTTTGCCCTCAAAATATACAATTCAGGAGTTCACCAGAAGTTGAACTGTGTTTAAACACGAATTACGTGGCTCACTCTCTCTGGCTCTCTCCTTTCCTGGATTCTCCTCTCACTGTCCAACAGTTGTGGTTTCCCCCCAGTTCTCTTCTCTGTCCTTTTGGGCCAGAAAGGCTGTCAATTTTCTATCAGAGTTTTAGCGCTTGAAGTAAGTAGCCCTGGATGAAGCCTGCCTTCAGGTTCAAGACTATAAAGATAGAAAATTCAACCCATGCTATCTATTGCTTGCTATATTTTAGGTGTTGACCCCCTATCAAAATCTATCTGCTTTTTTTTTTTTTTTCACTACTCCAGTGCCTTCAGAGAGTTGGTTTGTGGTATATTTTGTCCAGAGTCCATGTCAGGTCCAGCACAGGGTCTTACTAGGATATACCATAAGTGGAACTCCAGTAACATTTTATTAAGCTGTCCATTTAACTTGGGACACCAGGATCAAGCAGTCACTGCCCCAAATTCTTGCATATCAAAGTTCATTTCTGCTGCTCATTATAATTCTTCCCACATTGTCTTTTTTTTTTAAGTAAATTTTTAACTTTAGAACAGATTTAGATTACAGCAAACTTGTGAAGATAGAGAGTTCCTATATATGTCATATCCAATTTCCCCTATTATTAACATCTATCTTTTGTCATATTTTTTATAGTATAACACATTTTTCTTTTATTCCTAAATTTTATTTATTTATTTATATTTGGCTCTGCTGGGTCCTTGTTGCTGCGTGTGGGCTTTCTCTAGTTGTGACAAGTGGGGGCTACTCTCTAGCTGCGATTTCTTACTGTGGTGGCTTCTCCTGTTGTGGAGCACCTGCTGTAAGCCAGTTGGGCTCAGTACTTGTGGCACATGGGCTTGGTTGCCCCTCGACATATGGAAACTTCCCAGACCAGGGATGGAGCCCGTGTCTCCTACACTGGAAGACAGATTCTTAATCACTGGACCACTAAGAAAGTCCACATTTTCATAACTAATAAACTAATATCATTACATAATTGTTAAAACCCGTGCATCAGACTACTTTTGTGTTCCAGGATCTCATCAGGGAATCCTCTATACATTCAGTTGACATGTCTTCTTATGCTATTCTTGGTTGTGACAGTTTCTCAGACTTTTCCTTGTTGTTGATGATCTTGGCAGTTTATTTTATTTTATTTTATTGAAGTATAGTTCATTTACAATGTTGTGTTAGTTTCAGGTGTACAGCAATGTGCTTCAGTTATACACATATATTCATTTTTATTCTGATTCTTTTCTCATGTAGGTTATGACACAATAATGAATATAGTTCCCTGTACTATACAGTAGGTCCTTGCTGGTTATATCTCTCCTGATTTATCCCTCCCCCAACGTTTCCCCTTCAGTAACCATAAATTTGTTTTCAGTATTTAAGTCTGTTTCTGTTTTGTAAATAAATTCATTTCTAAAATTAAATTCCATATAGGAGTGATATCATATGATATTTGTCTTTCTCTTTCTTACTTCACTCAGTTATTTTGGTTTTTTAATGGCTGGTAATAATCCATCGTGTATTTGTACCGCATATTCTTTATCCATTTCTCTGTCGATGGACATTTAGGTTGCCTCCATATCTTGGCTACTGGAAATAGTGCTTCAATGAATACTGTCAGTCAGCCATGCCTGACTCTTTGCAACCCCATAGACTATAGCTCACCACGCTCCTCTGTTCATGGAATTCTCCGGTCAAGAATACTGGAGTGTGTAGTCATTTCCTCCTCCAGGGGATCTTCCTGACCCAGGGATCAAATCCAGGTCTCTCACATTGCAGACAGTTACTGTCTGAGCCACCAGGGAAGCCGCAATTGGAGTGTGTGTATCTTTTCAAATTATGATTTCCTCCAAATATATGCCCGAGTGGGATTGCTGGATAATATGGTAGTGCTATTTTTTTGTTTTTTTTAGGGACTATATTTTTGGTCATGCCACACAGCTTGTGGGATCTTAGTTTCCCAACCAGGTATTGAACCCAGGCTTTTGGCAGTGAAAGCTGGAATCCTAACCACTAGGCCACCAGGGCACTCCCCAAAAGCCTTTAAGTTTAATTAGGTCAAACTAATAATAATAAATAAATAATAAACAAATAAACATTTGTTTATTTGTGTTTTTATTTTCATTACTTTAAGGGGTGGTTCAAAGAAGATATTGTGGCAATTTATGTCAAAGAGTGATCTGCCTATGTTTTCTTCTAAGAGTTTTATAAAGTCCAGTCTCACATTTAGGTCTTTGATCCATCTTGAGTTTATTTTTGTGTATGGTGTTAGGGAATGTCCTAATTTCATTGTTTTTACATATAGCTGTCCAGTTTTCCCAGTACCACTTATAGAAAAGCCTGTCTTTTCTCTATTGTATATTCTTGCCTTCTTGGTCATAGATTAATTGACCATAAGTGCATGGGTGACCTTAGTAGTTTTGAAGAACAACGGTTAAATATTTTGTAGAACATCATTCAACTGGGATTCGTTTGATGTTTACCTCATGATTTGACTGGGGTTATATGTTTTGGGGACAAAGAGTACAGAGGGAAAGTGACATATTTATCAAACTACATCAAGGGTATTATACGGACTGAATTGTTTCTTCCCCTACCTACTCTCCCCAAATTCATATGTTGAAGCCATAAGCCCCAGTTTGACTGTTTTGGGACATAGNACTTTGGCCACCAGATACGAAGAACTGACTCACTGGAAAAGACCCTGATGCTGGGAAAGATTAAAGGCAGGAGAAGGAGATGACAGAGGATGAGATGGTTGGATGGCATCACTGACTTGATGGACATGAGTTTGAGCAAGTTCCAGGAATTGGTGATGGACAGGGAAGCTTGGCGTGCTGCAGTCTATGGGGTCGCGAAGAGTTGGACATGACTGAGCAAATGAACTGAACTGAACTGAAGCTTAAGTAGAATAAGTATTTTGAAACTTATTCAAAGGCTTAATATATAAACAGTTCTGTATTTCTTTATATTGTTTTATATTAATACTGTAGAGTAAACTAAGTTCTATTTCAATTTTGAGAGCACGAAAAGATGTGCATTAAGGTCAAAAAATATGTTAGTTTTTTTTTCTCCTAATATTTGAATAATGGGTTAAATTTTTTTTTTCTTTTTAAGAACTGTCTCCTATAAGGTACTTCTAGAAGTAGCATTACAAATGAATCCCTGATTTTTCAGGATTTAAATAACTTAATTCTTGTATCATTTCTAATGTTCCATGAATTCAGAGGCAATGCTATAGATATAGACTGTCTCCTGCATACTCTAAGAGATATGGGTACCAGGCAACCCAATACGTCTCCATTCTCACTAGTGAAATAGATGACTTTGCAGAAAGACAATCCCACCTCAGAATAAAAGAGAGCTAATATCCTCAATCAATATAGGAATATATATGTGTCTTTAACACATTTCAACTAGGTCAGAATTTAGCAGAGTATAAAATGCTTTTAAAAACTATGCTGAATAATTGAATCTGCAGAGCAAAATATTTTATAAAATCTGTATCTCAGAATATTTTATTTTAGGGATGTGTTTCTTTGTAAAAATTAAAATATTTTTTGTAGAAATCTCTTATCCAGAGATTTTAAAAGAAATATTCATTATTTATATACTGGATATTTATTCCAACCAAATTTATACTTCTTGCTTAGATTACATTATCCTTAAAGCCTGGGCATGTACTCATCTCAATATTCATCTCAGTGTACTCATTTATTCATTACTGAAGAATGAAAGAACAAATGAATGAAATAAAATGTATCAAGTACTTCAAGTTAAATTAGGATTAACTTTATAATATAAGATATTTTATTAGAATAATATACTAATAATTGAAAACAAACTTTTGGGAGTGATGGATACATTCAGTATCTTGATTTTAGTGATAGTTTCATGAGCATATGCATGTTTCAAAACTTTCTGAATCATACATCTTAAATATTTTCTTATATGTCAGTTTACCTCAATAAAGAAGTTTAAAAATTAACAATTAAAATATNGTGATAGTTTCATGAGCATATGCATGTTTCAAAACTTTCTGAATCATACATCTTAAATATTTTCTTATATGTCAGTTTACCTCAATAAAGAAGTTTAAAAATTAACAATTAAAATATTAGGTATAAATTTTTGAACTTATAAAATTTTTTAGAATATAGTCATTCAAGATTAGTCTAGTATACAGATATTTTGAAAAACATCTTAACTCATAATGCTCTGTTCTAAATATAAGAAAGATGATCATTTAAAACTCTATTTGGCACTAACATAAACTCCTCACATGATAGAGTTTGTCTAAAAAATATTCTTTGGCTCCTTCTGGCTGTGACCAAGACTTTGATTTGATGAGAATAAAGCCTCAAAGCTCATCTCTTCTTCTCCCAACATGATAGTTTGGGTTTCCCACCACTCTGGTCTAGAAGCTGAGGAAGCAGCACAGACTGATCATATTCACTTCCTATCCTCCCCAAAAGCAACTGCTTATTGTTTGAGAAAGCTCCACTATTTTGGTGCTTCCACCTTTTGAGCTAACTACTTTCCCTCTACAAATGCCAGTACAACCTCATCACGCCTCCAATCTTTCATCAGAGACTATAGCACTAGCTCCTGGCACTCAAAGGACTCTATGATATGAACGAATGACTTTCCAGGAACCCTTTCAGTTCTTTGACCCTCTCATCACCAGTGATTTGCTTCTCAACATTCAGAAAACAAAGATCATGGCATCCGGGCCCATCACTTCATGGGAAATAGATGGGGAAACAGTGGAAACAGTGTCAGACTTTATTTTTTTGGGCTCCAAAATCACTGCAGATGGTGACTGCAGCCATGAAANAAGATCATGGCATCTGGTCCCATCACTTCATGGGAAATAGATGGGGAAACAGTGGAAACAGTGTCAGACTTTATTTTCTTGGGCTCCAAAATCACTGCAGATGGTGACTGCAGCCATGAAATTAAAAGACGTTTACTCCTTGGAAGAAAAGTTATGACCAACCTAGATAGCATATTCAAAAGCAGAGACATTACTTTGCCGACTAAGGTCCATCTAGTCAAGGCTGTGGTTTTACCTGTGGTCATGTATGGATGTGAGAGTTGGACTGTGAAGAAAACTGAGCCCAGAAGAACTGATGCTTTTGAACTGTGGTACTGGAAAAGACTCTTGAGAGTCCCTTGGACTGCAAGGAGATCCAACCAGTCCATTCTAAAGGAGGTCAGTCCTGGGTGTTCTTTGGAAGTAATGATGCTAAAGCTGAAACTCCAGTACTTTGGCCACCTCATGCAAAGAGTTGACTCAGTGGAAAAGACTCTGATGCTGGGAGGGACTGCGGGGGACGACAGAGGATGAGATGTCTGGATGGCTTCACCAACTTGATTGACGTCAGTTTGAGTGAACTCCAGAAGATGGTGATGTACAGGGAGGCCTGGCGTGCTGCAATTCATGGGATCACAAAGAGTCGGACACGACTGAGCAACTAAACTGAACTGAACTGAGGTCCCATTTTTAAGTTTTTGTTTCCTTTGCTTCAGGAGACAGATCATATATATAAATATAATTATAATGTTATATATATTATATATATTTCTTTGATTTTATGTCAAAGAATCTTCTGCCTATATTCTCTTCTAGACATTTATGGTTTCAGGTCTTACATTTAGGTCTTTAAACCACATTGGGTTTATTTTTGTATATGATATGAAGGAAATGTCCTAATCTCATTGTTTTGCCTTTAACTGTTCAGTTTTCTCAGCACCACATGTTGAATAAACTGTCTTTTATCCATTGTATGTTCTTGCTTTCTTTGTCATAAATAAATTGGCCATAGGTGTGTGGGTTTATTTCCAGTCTCCCTACTCCATTTCCTCTTAATAGTTTAACTCTTAAGCAGGCCATTTTTCACTTTATCACAGAGAAGGTGATGGTTGAGTGAAGCTGAAGGAAATAGGGAGCTTGCCCTGTCAATATCAGAGCAGCGAAACATACCAGGTAGAGATTCAGAGTATGGCAGGGATGGGGGAGCCCATCATTTATGTATGTGAAGTGAAAAGTGCTCAGTCTTGTCTGACTCTTTGTGACCCCAGTCCATGGAATTCTCCAGGCCAGATTACTGGAGTGGGTAGCTTTTCCCTTCTCCAGGGGAATCTTCCCCACCCAGGATCGAACCCAGGTCTCCCACATTGCAGGCAGATTCTTTACCAGCTGAGCCACAAGGGAAGAACAAGAATATTGGAGTGAGTAGCCTGTTCCTTCTCTAGGGTCTCCTACATTGCAGGCAGATTCTTTACCAACTGATCTATCAGGGAAGATTGTATTCCCATCTTCAAGGGATGGGAATATACAGCCTTGACATACTCCTTTCCCAATTCAGAAACAGTCTGTTTTTCCATGTCCGGTTCTAACTGTTGCTTCTTGACGTGCATAAATATTTCTCAGGAGGCAGGTAAGGTGGTCTGGTGGTCCCATCTCTTGAAGGTTGATTCCCATTTCTTCAAAGAACTGATTCATTGGAAAAGACCCTGATGCTGGGAAGGATTGAAGGCAGGAGGAGACGGGGATGACAGAGGATGGCATCACTGACTTGATGGACATGAATTGAGCAAGCTCCAGGAGTTGGTGATGAATAGGGAAGCCTTATGTATGTATGGCCACATAAATCCTTGTGAGAACTTTGGCTTTTACGAATTTGGAAACGTTCTTGTTGTTTTAATATTGGTTATTATTGAGTTTGCAGTTGTTCTATAAAACACTAAGATGGTATTTTTAAGCAATGAAATTGTGCTGATGTCTTTAACAATTTGTCTGCAGCTTCTTCAGTACCGCTTGTCATAGTATAATCCACAAATTCCTGTTGGAGTTCTGTAACATATATTTCTAAAATGATTCATGGCTCAAAGCAAAAGCCAGACAAATGAAAAAAAGGCAATATTAAAGTCGAGGGACAGTAGGCAATTACATTGTTTGTCTGTACCATTCATTTCATTATAGAGGAAGAATCTTCCAAACAAGAGAAGAACCAGGCTAAATCCCTGGGATCTTCAGGAGAAAAGGAGTGAAATGGAGCAGACTGAGAGCTGAATAAAGGCTACAGTGGTCAGGAGTCCTGGATTCTTCCGCAAGATCCTGGTTAACTGTAAACCCTGGGAATATGGAAATCAGTGTCAATTCTAAGTGCCAATCAGTTCCAAACAAGCCAATCTCACAATTACACTCATGAAATTTGTCTTTTCAAGTATTGTGGAATTTATTTGCATTTTATGGAAAGCACAGATCTGAATATAGTTAAGGAAGCAACTACAGACAGAACTAGCAGATGCAGAATCAGCTTTAAGAGATACTCTGATGGCTTTTTCCCTATTTGTGTAAGTGACTTTCTAGAATCTCTTACTCTCTGCCTCCTCCTCCAACCCTTTCCTGTGTGAGTCAGAACTCAGCTGTTAGAGCAGAGAATTAAAGGCTGTGTCCTTGCCACAAATTTCAAAGGAAAATATACATATATAGAGAGAGGGACAGAGAGGGAGAGAGAGATAAAACTTTTGTATATTATCACCATCAATCACGGAGAGGGCAATGGCACCCCACTCCAGTACTCTTGCCTGGAAAATCCCATGGACGGAGGAGTCTGGTGGGCTGCAGTCCATGGGGTTGCTAAGAGTCGGACATGACTGAGCGACTTCACTTTCACTGTCATGCATTGGAGAAGGACATGGCAACCCACTCCAGTGTTCTTGCCTGGAGAATCCCAGGGACGGGGGAGCCTGGTGGGCTGCCGTCTATGGGGTCACACAGAGTTGGACACGACTGAAGTGACTTAGCAACCATCAATCATGTTGGGTACAAAAGAAGAAGCTGCCTTTTGTAGGCACTCCATGCCTCAAGGGAGTGGAAGAGTGACCAGGTCATGACTTGTGGTGTTTGGCTATTGACTTCTCATAAGTTGCAAGGCCTCGAACGTCTGTTCTGCTCAGACTTGTTAAGAGTTCAGTAGTTACTGAGAAAGGCCTCAGCATTAGAGGACTGAGAAAGCAGGGAAGGAGCTGTGTTATTATAGCTTTATGTTATCTTGAGTAGAAGATAAGTCCATAAAACATTTTGACTCAAGTCTGTCTCAGCTTCTATTTTCTGTTTCTATTTCTAGAGAGGTCCTGTCTGATGACCTCGTAAATCTGTTCCAGATGAAGAGCTGTCTATAAAATGCTCTATGATTCAATGTCCATGCATGTCACAAGCTCCCTAAATTGCTCTGAAAACCAGTGCAAGAATTACTTTGCTATAATTACTTCTGACACCAAGATTGCAAAACTTCAGGCGCATCTTGATCGCCATGCAGCATGCTTTACAGACATCTCTACAGCTAATCTGTCTAAAAGGGGAAAATAAGAATGGAGAATAAGATGCAGGTAGCCAGGAATACGCACCTTAAAACACCCTAGTTTGTAACCATCAACCTTACTCCTACAGATGATCTCTTTTATACAGTCTTCAGCTTTCCTATTCCTGAGGTATATGCCCCAAGTGCTCTATGTCAGCTTTTTAGAAACAGGGGTCACACCTTGTAGCAGTTTGGATTTTAACTAGGACACTTAAAATGGGGTGTTTGAGAGAGCTGATTTCCATAGGGGCCATTTAACTGTGGGTGGATAGGGGAATCACAAGACAGCACAGCTGTTAGCCATCCCTGGGCCCACAGAGATGAGAGGCTACTGGAAAAGAGAGGGAAAGAGTCTCACAGAAGCCCCCGTGAAGGGATCAAAACCCTTCTTCAGCGTGATACAGCCCTTAGCCTCTCAGCAGGGGGAGAAATAAACCCTGTGCCATCACTATCTCCCTCCCTTCAGTCTTCTGCAGAGCATTCCCCATTGACAAAACCCAGCAGTAGCTGGAGGATCGAGGAACCCGTTAATATAATCCATTCCATAATCTTTTCCTTCAGTCTTCTGCAGAGCATTCCCCATTGACAAAACCCAGCAGTAGCTGGAGGATCGAGGAACCTGTTAATATAATCCACTCCATAATCTTCCCACTTTACAAGGCTGGATGGGAAAGGACGAAAAGCGGAGCCAGAGAGGGAAATTCAAGATAATGTGCACATGATCTTTCTATATTCTATGTTGGCAAAGTAGGAGGAAGTCCAGAATTGTGATCAGGAGTACAGACTCAGGGGTCAGACCACTCAAGTTCAAGCCGATAACTTGGGCAAAATTTTTAACTTCTTTTTCTCAGTTTTCTCACCTGTAAAATAAAATTAGAAGGGTCTAAGACCATTTCAAAGTTTAGACAGGATGATATGTGTAAAGCACTTATAATTGGTCTGGCATATAGCACTCAGTAAGTGCTGGTTGTTCTTTTTTTAATTTTTTTCTTACAGTAAATTCCTTTCTATAAATTCAATTTATCTTATTATTAATGGCTTTTAGTTATCATATAGGTTCAATCTATTTCCACTTGTGTGTATAGCATCTAACCCTATTCTCCTCTGCATACATAATTTTACAAAACTGGGCTCAGACCACATATATTATTTGTCTGCTTTATTCCCACTTAATATTGAAAATCTTTCTATGCATTTCAACGTTTTAAAAATCATTTTTAATGGCTACATGTATGATACTGTTATTTGGAGTCACAATAATTTACTAACAAATCTCCTTTGTTGTATCTTTAAGTTATTTTTTAAAACCAATATCACCTACTTACCCATGGTAATTCCATTAGGATAAAGTCTCTGAAATAAAACTTGTAGGTCTAACATAGGCTCTCCTTTAAGAATTTTTTATTCTAATTAATATTTTACAATTCTTTTAACATTGTTCAAAGGTGCTAACATATTAGATAAAGAAATCTTGGTAACGTAAGTGTTATCTTCTCTGGAGACAGCCATACAGTCCTTTAAGATGACATGAAAGTGTGTATAAGTGAGACTGAAGTTTCTGTAGCCTAGATGCTTCCCCCTCTTTGGGGAAAATTTAAAATGACATATTGGCAAGATGACAGTTCCACTGTAGCTTTCAAAAATATTTTCTTGCCAAATGTTAACATCCAATAAATGAACATATTCCTTGTTAGATCAAAGAACTCAACACAGGAAAAATACAAGCTTGGGTATTCCCTTAACCTTCATTCATCATCTAAGACTTTTCCTATACCCCTGGCTGCTTCAGGAAAATATAATCACCTAGAATGATCCTTCACCTCTACGTCCTACTGGAAGTACTCCTTATCCCCAATGAGATGCAAGGTAACATTCTAAGGGAAGGCAGAAGAAGGAAACATACTTGTTAAGCAAGTCTTATGAGTGTCCTCCTAAGTACCTCACATCCAGTATTTCAATAACCCCTTGCAAATATGCATACAGTTCACTAGACTGCTCACTTCTTTATGCAGAAAAGAAGGATGCTATCTATGTCTTTCTAATTCACCTTAGGTGACACCTGGCACAACTAAGTATTTTGCTGAGAGATAAGTAGTAAGCACTGGACTTACTTGCTTTCATTTGGCTTACAGTAAAAGAGAAAATACTCTATTAAAAGCAGCACTCAGAACTTCCCTGGTGGCTCAGTGGTAAAGAATCTGCCTCTTGATGCAGGAGACACAGGTTCAATCCCTGATCAGGGATGATTCCACATGCCACGGAACAACGAACCTGTGAGCTACAACTATTGAACCTGTGATCTGGAGCCCAGGAACTGCAACTACTGAGCCTTTGCTCTGAAACTACTGAAGCCTATGCACCCTAGAGTCTGTACTCAGCAGCAAGAGAAGCCACACGTCACAATGACAGAGTAGCCCCTGCCTGCTGCAACTAGAGAAAAGGCCATACAGCAACAAAGATCCAGCCAGCCAATACATGAAAAAGCTAATAAATAAGTAAAATTATTTTAAAAAAAGCAGTACCGAGACCAATGCATGATATAGTACAAAACTTTAATACGCTACTGAAGTACATGAAAGTCATCTTCTGACAGATGAACTGGGAATTTTTTCAAGTTTCCTTAGTGTGCTGCTGCTAAGTCACTTCAGTCGCGTCCGACTCTCTGCGACCCCACAGACGGCAGCCCACCAGGCTCCCCCGTCCCTGGGATTCTCCAGGCAAGAACCCTGGAGTGGGCTGCCGTTTCCTTCTTAGTGTAACCTTATGAAACTCTTACTTTCAAGAGTGTCTGACACTTGATACTTGTTGAAAAGTCTAAGATACATCACTACAGTGATTTAGGAGATTATCCTAAAGCCCATCTTTGGAATACATCATCAGAGCGTAACAGAGCAGGAAGAGCACAGCCCTTAGCAGGCAGCCATTGCTGGGCCTCATTGCTGCCTCCCCCCCAACTCTGTCACTAGGCAACAGGTCTAGCAAGCCCTTGATCAGAGCCTCAGTGGACCCCGCCCACAAGCAACCAACTATCAGTGAGACACCCTGTTAGCTGTCCTGCTCAGCTTTTGGTCAACATCGCATGGGCTCTGCCCACAAGGAACTGTCAATGAGGGGCCATTAGGGAAGCGACTGAGCCGAGGGTCAGTGGTGTAGTGGTCATCGGGTGGAGAGCAAGGTAAGAGGCAGATTCAGGCCCTTTCCTGGAAGCCCTCCAGCTCACCCAGGTTTGGGCCAGCAGGTGAGCTGGAAGGCCCAGGGCACAGGCTGGACGCTGTTTCCTGCAGGGCTCCAGAGCCCTCCCTGGGGCCTTCTAGCCGCAGCCCAGCCCTTGAGGTAGCGGTGAATGTTATTCTTTGTCTTGACAAGAAAGGGCAAGGTCCCAAGACACAACTTTCACCCTCCAAGGTCCCAGTCCTGGCTAAGAGGAGGCAGATCTTAGCTGGCAGCTCCTTCAGGGCCAGCTTCCCACATGCTGCCCAGCTGCCACCCCCGAGAGAGCCAAACACCCAACACAGCTGGCCCTCCGTCTCCTCGAGCCCAGCCGAATGGCGAGACCAGGTCTCACAGACTGCTACCGGAGCAGTAGGGATTTATGGGAACATCGTTACCTGACCCTGCAAGGACTCAAGAGCAAAAGATCCGGCATCAAGAAGTTTGCAACAACTAACCACGCCCCTCCCTCACGTTTTGCTCTTAAAGGGGCTTGCTGAAAGCTTTCTGTAACATTGGGGTTCTTAGTGCATGAGCCACCCATCTCCTTGTATGAACCTGTAATAAAACCTTTTTCTGGTCCGGACTCCAATGTTCTAGTTTTGATTTGCCTCACAGTGTATCACGCACTCGGACTTGTGATTTGTTAACAAGAGAACTGATCACCGTCTTCATCCCTTCTTGAGATTTCCCCCAAAGTCTGATTACAGGTCTGCATTTTATTTTATTTTATTTGGGGGAGGGGGGATTGCATCATTTAATGAGATAAATTAAGTCATTTTTCTATTGGTTCATCTATCTTTTTTTTTTAATTTTTTTTCACTTTATTTTACTTTACAATACTCTATTGGCTTTGCCATACATCGACATGAATCCACCACAGGTGTATGGATTGGGAGCTCGTGTACACCTGTGGTGGATTCAGGTCTGCATTTTAATATCCGATCTTTCAGCTAATCTTTGTCCTGTGAGCTTGGTTCTCANACTTTACAATACTCTATTGGCTTTGCCATACATCGACATGAATCCACCACAGGTGTATGGATTGGGAGCTCGTGTACACCTGTGGTGGATTCAGGTCTGCATTTTAATATCCGATCTTTCAGCTAATCTTTGTCCTGTGAGCTTGGTTCTCACCTCCGCATAATTATTTTTGCTCTTTCTGAAGTGCCAAAGATCCTTCTAGAAAAGCAGCTGACCAGGTGTGTGGTGAAGTGTTACAAGTCCGGCTGCTGCGATGCCATCAAGATGGTGCTTCTCCCTGTGCCCTCCTTCCTCGGAGGAAACAGTCCCCCTTCTCGCATAATGGCCAAAGGTAATACATTTGATGTAAACGTATGCCGTGGGGCCATTGGGTTTGAGGTTCCAATTCCTAGAACTTCCGCGGATGAGGCTTCTTCTGGGCCCCACTAGGAAGGTAGTACTGTCAGGGCAGAGTACTCGTGTTTTCTGCCTGGTGATGTTCACCTCGCGATCCTTTGTAACCCGTCCATACGGGAGCTGTCAGAGCTGGAGTCACTTGAAGGTGAACGCGAGGGAGGCGCTCGCCGGCTTCGGGAGAGGAGGCGCCCGGCTCCGCAGCAGGAAGGTCCTCGCTCGCCCCCGGGGGACTCGCCTCTGCTGTCTCCATAGCTAGTGAAGGGGACCTGCAGCCCCACTGTGTGAGGTTGTTTTAGACGAGCTGCTGTTACCTGCAGAGGAACAACCAGAAACTGTCCTGAAATGTCTCGAGCTGCTGACAGCATCCTGGGCCTTCTCCGTGTCCACACCCCTCGGTGGCTCTCGCCTCGGTGCACCGTCTCCGGGGTGAAACCCTTCGCTCCTCCTCCGAGCTCCTCGTGTTCTGCAGTTTGGCCACAGAGTCGAAGCTCTTCCCACCCTCAGGGGGCAACTTGCAAGTGAATTTGTCGTGGTCATAGTCTCTCCTGGCGCTTCAGCGCCTCCCGAGCTCTGCCGGGCTCCGCGGTCCGAGTCTCTCGAGCCGGGCCGGGGCTCAAAGACCCAGGTGAGGCCAGAGGGCGGTAGACACTCGGCCGCCAGGCAGTCCAGCCGCTCGCCGTCTGGACCATTAAGGATGTTGATTCATGACCAAACCGCCTGCTGGCTGGGAAGCCGGTCACGATTCAAACATCCATCAGAGATCATCAAGTTATTGAAGGATTGTATCATATTTTGGGCACCTACTTTTGCAATCTCTTAATATTTCATATTGGAAAGAAAGTGAATCTTTAAATTTTCTTTATCAAAAATTGAGAAGTCCTAGTAATGAATCTGCAGGTCCAATTTGTGATGGCAACTGGATATGATTACAGAATCACCAAGGTCTTATGAAGTAAGTACATGGGCTTAGACTTAGGAGCCAGAATTCTGGTCGGAAATCAAAAGGGGGTGGGGGTGGTCTTCTTCCCTCCAGGCAGCTGGCTGCGCTGTGGTCCTCTGCCCTGTCCCCTGGTCCTCCCCTAGATCTGCCTTCCTCCTCCAAGTGCTCTTGGTAGCAGTTAGAGGTGGGGATGTGGAGCTTGCAGTTGGCGGGGACCCTGTGGAGCACCTGGGGGTGGGCAAGGAGGGCTGCTGTTGGTTAGATTGGCTGATGGCCGAGGCTTCATGGTGATGGGGCAGCCTTCTGGCCTCAGATCCCTTATAACTGAGGAGCGATACTGGAACATTACCTCCTATTTCTGGCCTATCCCTGAGTCCTGGATCTCCAACTGCACGTGAAACTGTGGATGCCAAGAAGTCAGTCTGCCCAGTCCTTGTGGCTCCATGTAAAGCTTTAGTTCCTCATATCCATGACCCACAATAATCCTTGGATCCTTCACAATCTGCTTTAAAGTGCCTCTCTAGTTGGGATGGAGAATGAGAAATTTCCCCAGCAGATTTTCTCATTCCATTGACAAGAATGGAATGTGATATGTTCTGCTCAGACCCTGCGTCCATAGCTCCTTGAGTTTCCATACTTCTAAAGGCAGGGAATCTCTTGCTGGTGTAGACAGGATGACTTCCTATGGTTCTTCCCTGAGAGAGTTCTGGGGCAGCATGAGGGGGACCACCCCAGAAGGTGTCCAGTTTGTTGTAAAAGGTGAATTTGCTGCTGAAGCCAAAGTATGATGCTTGTGCTCACATCCAAGAGCAGGTTTTCTGCTTGTAAATCTCTGTGGATAGCACCCTCCTGGTGACCAGTCACACACTACTGGTGGTCTCTGCCTTCAGCCTCTCTGTTTTCCTACTGCCCTGAGCCATGGGTGCTCACACACCTCTCCTCCACAAGCATCCTCTGAACAAGGTGGGGGATTTCCTCCACCTCTGTCACTTCAAGTATTTCACTGTGTTGGGATGATCCAAGCCTTCATGATTCCTGCTTTGTGGCACAGTCAGCAGAGGCTGGAGAGTTCTGCCGAGATCAGGGATCTTTATGGCTGTCGCTTTCCCATCCAGGACGTGCTGGCCAGCTTCCCTGAGCCCACTCTCCCTTACCGACAGTCTCAAGGGCCTGGGGGAGACCACGTGAATCTGAGGGTCTCCTCAGCAGAGAAGGCTCAGAGGGCCCTTGGCGTGGTGGACTCACTGCTGTGCTTGGAGTCAGTCCTAACATCAGCTTATATTTGGGAAGAACTGGTGAGACACCCGGTCTAAATCAAAACAATATCAGTTCAAAATTCACCCCGTGAACTGGTCTTTATGATGAGTCAAAACACAATGCCAGACAAGAATAAAATAAGAAAAATGGGAGGTCCAGTGGCTAAGACTCTGTTCCTAATGCAGGGGGCCAAGGTTTGATCCCTGGTCAGGGAACTAGATCCCACATGCTGCAACTAAGACTTGGTACAGCCAAATTCTTTTTAAAAACAATTAAAAAAGAAAAATGGGAACAGAAGTAAAAGAAAAAATAAATAAGTAATGAGAAGAAAAAAAAGAAACAGACAAAAATGTCAAAGAAGAAACAGGGTACCTTTGGTCAAAGACTCTCAGGTGATGGAGAAGCAGCTACCTGAGCCAGAGGACTGACAACTTAGGCCCAGTCAGGGACTTAGATAAGGGCTAGGAACTTCAAAGCAATAGTTTCTTATGAGGTCATGGAAAGATATGAACCTATCAACAAGGCTGGGCACAATCCATTGTGATTTTCTCACTGTTCGATTTCACAACCTCCTTATTCTTAAATATTAAGGACCTCGGAGAGCTTTTTACCTGGGTTAAAGTGACATTACCTTATTAGAAACTGAAACTTGTAGGACACTTCAGTGGCCTTTTCTAGTGAGGAAAGGTGTGGTTACTTTTGGCTTTTGAAAGCCTCGTAAAGATCTGCACTTAAAATATTCGATTTCCTTTAAATTCTGAATGACTGGGCTCAAAATAACATCACAACTTAACTGGCACTATGAAACTGTATGAAACACGTGACACTGTATGAAGAGCATCAGACACAGTAAAGAACATTGTTAGTACCTCTAAAGCCAAGCGGAAGCTGGCAGACATCATAGTTTAATTCCATCTTCACAGATCTGCCCATTTCTTTGAAGTACATTTCTCTTTTCCCACAGTCCAACCTCAGGACTCTGCACTACCTCCTACCTCTTCCTGAAACATTCTCAGAGAGCCGTATGGCTCCCTCCCCCACCTCATTTGCTCCAGTGTCACTTTCTTAGACTCTGGAGACAGTAGGAGTATGAAACCAGTTACATTTGCTGAAAGCCTGTCATTGAAAGCAAGCCTGTTTCACAAAGCCAAGGAAAAGAACTTGTAAGAGTTGTTGTAATTTAATGAAATTGACCAATACAAATAACTTACCTTGTATAGATGTGAGGTTTTGTACAAACCCCCCAGGATTAGAACCCATGACAGACATCATATACTTTCTTCTATTTCCATCATAACCTTGTGATCGTGTGGCCCTCCTCTGTCCCTCCTGTCTCTCTCAGCCATCTCAGACCTGTTAGTGAGAAGGTGTCCCATATCTGGAAACATTTCGGCATCTCAGGCCTCCACTGACCCAGCAGCTGCTTGCAGAACAGCAGCTGGGAATCCTGGGGATCAGGGACTCTCACTGGGTCACCATTAATTGTGAGGAAATGTTCTGGCTTTTCCATCAAGTGCTGTAGTTACCATGATCAAGGCACTGTGCTAGGCAGAGTGGGAAACTCTCCATCTCTACACACCGCCTTCCACCTTTAGGAGTGTTTGGGGAGAAAGAACACACACTGAAATTAGAAAGGAAGACAGGGGCATCCCCGGTGAGCCAGTCTTTACTAATCCACCTTCCAATGCAGGGAATGCTGGTTCGATCCCCGATCAGGGAACTAAGATCCCACATACCACAGGGCAACTAAGCCTGCATGCCACAACTAAGACCTGATGAAGCCAAAGAAAAAAAGGAGAGAAGAAACGAGAAGGACAATGTCAGGTAGTGTGCATGTTCTGATAGAGTCTCGGTTGTTTACTTTTGCTCTTAGTGCTTGTGCTTCTGGTGTCATTTCCAAAAAATCCTTGTCAAGACCGATGTCAAGGAGCTTTTTCTGCAAGGAAAATTTTGAGAGACGCTGGAGGGGTCGAGGGCGCTGTCCGGTTTCCCCACTAGGGGGCGGGCTTGGTCACTAGTTGATTGCAGTGTTTTTCCCACTTGTGCAGACACAAGCTCAGAATCCTTCCCAGCAAACCATTCTAGTCCTTTGCTACCAATTCATGGGAGTTGATGTGCAAGATGAAATTTTTCTGCTCATCTTGGCTTAGCCATAATACACATTCTATTGAGGCCAATTCTTGTACAATGCCTTTGATGGATTTTCCACATTTGCCTCCAACTTTTCTCTCTAACTGTAAACAATGACATGCCATCAAATGGAATGCTTTCTGGTGCTCAGTAAAGCCTTCACTGTTTTTGTATTACTGTGTAAGTCTTTGGAAGTCTCCAGAATTGCTCCCATCTCAATAACATTCTAGCATCCTTCAGCCAGCGGTTAAGAACTGCTTCTGCAGCAAAGTCTTCTAACTATTTAGGCCTCACATAATTTTATGTGATAACTTCATTTAAATGGGAGAAGGCACTGGCAACCCACTCTAGTACTCATGCATGGAAAATCCCACGGGCGGAGGAGCCTGGTAGGCAGCAGTCCATGGGGTCGCAAAGAGTCGGACACGACTGAGCGACTTCACTTTCACTTTTCACTTTCATGCATTGGAGAAGGAAATGGCAACCCACTCCAGTGTTCTTGCCTGGAGAATCCCAGGGACAGTGGAGCCTAGTGGGCTGCTGTCTATGGGATCACACAGAGTCGGACATGACTGAAGCGATTTAGCAGCAGCAGCAGTGTTTTGCCACCAAGATTTCTTCCTTGGATGATGCTTTTTGTTTCCTATTTAAGAAACCACATCTGCCCCAATTTACCTAAGTATCAATAAAAATGCTAAAAAATCAGAGCTGACAACTAATACATTTTTGACACCCAGGAAAGAGGTCTGCTAGGAAAAATATTGTAAAGTGGGGAGCAGCAAGGAGCCTGATAAGGAGAGGCTCAGGTCACAATTGCCAGGACTATACTCATCACTTGGTTGAAAGATTAAGCCAATGTGTAGATGGAGATGGCATGTTTGGGAAGTTCAATGACATTTTCCTGAGCTGTAGGTCATTTGTAGTAATAATAGAAATCCGAAGCAAAAGGAGGTAGAGTGGAAAACTGCTGCAGTGCTATGCTCAAGTGTGTTTGACTCTTGGCAACCCCATGGACTATAGGCAGCCAGGCTTCTCTGTCCATGGAATTTCACAGGCAAGAATACTGGAGTGGGTTGCCATTTACATCTCTGGGGATCTTCCCAACCCAGGGATCAAACCCATGTCCCATGCGTCTCCTACACTGACAGGAAGAAGATTCTTTACCACTAGGTGCCATTTCCTCAAGATGCTCTGTGACTATGAAGAACATATTGGGCCACAGAGCAAGGACTAACTCCCAACAGCTAGTGGACTCAGTATAGTCAACCACTTGCTTACATAAACAAGTTTTACTGGAACATATATTGTCTATGACTGCCTTTGCACCTTAACAACAGAGTTAAGGAGTTGAGGCAGAGACTGTATTGCCCACAATGCTGAAAATATTTACCATCTGGCCCTTTAAAAAAGTTAGAAATCTCTCCTAGAGAACATTATTATAGCTGTGAATCCCATTTCCTGGGATCCTTGAGACTCGCCATATGGTAGAAACTGCTGATGGTGTGCTAGTAATCTCTGGACAAAATTCAGGCATCCACTGAGGTATCTTTTGGCTATTTGAAATGTTTCAATGCTTTGCATGAGATATACTTTAAATAACAAGAATCTAAAAAAATCCCTGGTCTTGCACTCTACTGTAAGAACATTTGCACATTTGTTGCTTTGAATTGTCTTTGTTAGAGACAAGAGAATGAAAACCCAAATGAAAACGAGAAACTTATATATGGCTGTAGACAGTCATTTGGGGATAATTAGAGAAGGCAATGACACCCCACTCAGTACTCTTGCCTGGAAAATCCCATGGACGGCGGAGCCTGGAAGGCTGCAGTCCATGGGGTCGCTGAGGGTTGGGCACGACTGAGTGACTTCACTTTCACTTTTCACTTCCCTGCATTGGAGAAGGAAATGGCAACCCACTCCAGTGTTCTTTCCTGGAGAATCCCAGGGACAGGGAAGCCTGGTGGGCTGCCGTCTATGGGGTCGCACAGAGTCGGACACAACTGAAGTGACTTAGCAGCAGCAGCAGAGAAGTAGATATGACCTTGAGGGAAAGGAAATG
>SJYV01037150.1:283819-304739 GCA_006410875.1 Neotragus pygmaeus | reverse complement strand
ATTTTGGGGGGCTCCAAAATCACTGCAGATGGTGACTGCTGCCATGAAATTAAAAGATGTTTACTCCTTGGAAGGAAAGTTATGACCAACCTAGATATCATATTCAAAAGCAGAGACATTATTTTGCCAACAAAGGTCCATCTAGTTAAGGCTATGGGGTCGCACAGAGTCGGACACGACTGAAGCATCTTAGCAGCAGCAGCAGCAGTCAAGGCTATAGTTTTTCCAGTAGTCATGTATGGATGTGAGAGTTGGACTGTGAAGAAAGCTAAGCACCAAAAAATTGATGCTTTTGAACTGTGGTGTTGGAGAAGACTATTGAGAGTCCCTTGGACTGCAAGCAGATCCAACCAGTCCATTCTAAAGGAGATCAGTCCTGGGTGTTCTTTGGAAGGACTGATGCTAAAGCTGAAACTCCAGTACTTTGGCCACATCATGTGAACAGCTGACTCTTTGAAAAGATCCTCATGCTGGGAAAGATTGAAGGTGGGAGGAGAAGGCGATGACAGAGGATGAAATGGTTGAATGGCATCACTGACTCAGTGGGCATGAGTTTGAGTAAACTCTGGAAGTTGGTGATGGACAGGGAGGCCTGCAAAGAGCCGGACACAACTGAGTGACTGAACTGAACTGAAAAAGGGAAATGCAAACAAGCCAACTGATGGCATCTGTGGGCTTCAGGAGAGGAAAGTTCTGCAGTTTGGGACGCCCAGAATTAAATAGTCAAGGATACCATTCCCTCTCTCTGAGATCTTGTTGTGTTTCCCTTTGGCCAAACCCCTTGGGAAGCCAGAGACCATGGAGCTCCTTGTCTGATGGTGACAGTCAGGTGGAGAAGGATGCAGAGTGGAGCTGTAGAGGCAAAAAGAAACTATCATGTCTTAATTCCATGGACTCATAAGACCTACATTACTTAGTTTTCAGAAATGCATGCTCAAAAGCAAAAACTTAAAGGCTGAGGATAAAAAAAAAACACACAAAAAAGTAAATAAAGATGAAAAGTATCTTCATCAAATACTTTCATCAAAGTATTTCACCAAAAGTATATTTTAGTGTCAAGTGAAAGTCACTCAATCATGTCTGACCCTTTGCAACCGTATGTCCATGGAATTCTCCAGGCCAGAGTACTGGAGTGAGTAGCCGTTCTCTTCTCCAGAGGATCTTCCCAACCCAGGGATTGAACCCAGGTCTCCAGCACTGCAGGCAGATTCTTTATCAGTTGAGCCACCAGGGAACACTTTGGTGTAGACCTTCCCTAAGAAGCAGACTTAGAGAATCACCCTCATGTATCACTACCAAATCTTCTGCCTGTATAAATCAGTGCCTTCAGGCTGCCTTCCCTTCCATAATTTGGATGAATTATCCCTAGTATTCTTTTTTTTTAAGTCAAGCATCATAATTTTGTTCTAGTACACATCCCATTTCACCTACTTAAAGACTCCTCTCCAGCAATTATCAGCTCTTTGTTACCCCAGTTTTCTATCTCTCTGATCAGCACATACACATTCCTTAAGTGAAGTGAAAGCGAAGTTGCTCAGTCGTGTCTGACTCTTTGAGACCCCATAGACTGTAGCCTACTAGGCTCACCTGTCCATGGGATTTTCCAGCCAATAGTACTGGAGTGGATTGCCATTTCCTTCTCCAGGGGATCTCCCAACCCAGGGCTCGAACCCGGGTCTCCCCCATTGTAGACAGACGCTTTACCGTCTGAGCCACCAGGGAAGTCCATTACATTCATGTCACCCAATTCAAAAGCAATATCACCTCAGTCCTCTCCAGTTTTACCCACCCAAGTTTCTGCTTTTACAGTGAAATTTAGAATTGTCTTCTTACTTCTCGTTTTCTTGTTTACTCATTCCAAGCAAGCATTTGCTTCATCACTGTTGATTCACACACACAGTTACCAGGGACAACATGTTGCCACTTTTCTGTCCTTGATGTGGTTCTTTCTCAAGAACTAATGCTACAGTTTCCTCTTTGGAACTTCTTTTTTTAAACTGGTTCTTACAGCAGCATCACCTTCTGGCTTTCTTCCCTCCTCACTGGCCACTCCTTACCTCTTCTGCAGTTTTTCATCCTCTATCCAATTTCTCTGACTGTCACTGTGTACCAAGTCTTCATCTGGGCCAGCCCTCTCCTCTACCTCTACAGTCTTTCTATAGGTAATGGCTTTCAGACCCAAGGCTTTCAGAACTACCTACATGCTCAGGAATTCCAGATTTATCACTCCAGCCTGGATTTGAACTCCTGACTCAAATATCTAGCTATTGCCTTATGAGTTCCACTTGGATATCTACTAGGCATCTCAATTTGATGATCTCAAAACAGAACTCTTAAATCTGCTCCCAAATTTCACTATTCTCCCATAAATCTGCTATTCCTGTTGTCTTCATCTCAATTTTATCAGGGTCTATCAAGTTGCCCAGGTCAAAAACTCACTATAATCCCAATTTCTCTTTTTACCTTATACCATGTACCATCAGTTCAGTTCAGCTCAATCACTCAGTCTTGTCCGACTCTTTGCAACCCCATGGACTGCAGCACGCCAGGCCTCCATGTCTACCACCAGCTTCCGGGGTTTACACAAACTCATGTCCATCGAGTTGGTGATGCCATCCAACCATCTCATCCTCTGTCATTCCCTTCTCCTCCCACCCTCAATCTTTCCCAGCATCAGGGTCTTTTCCAATGAGTGGAAAAGACATCATTCATATCGGGTAGCCAAAGTATTGGAGTTTCAGCTTCAACATCATTCCTTCCAATGAATATTCAGGACTGATTTCCTCTGGGATGGACTGGTTGGATCTCTTTGCAATCCAAGGAACTCTCAAGAGTCTTCTCCAACACCACAGTTCAAAAGCATCAATTCTTTGGTGCTCAACTTTCTTCACAATCCAACACTCACATCCATNAAGCCTGGCTTGGAGAATTTTGAGCATCACTTTACTAGCGTGTGAGATCAGTGCAATTGTGCAGTAGTTTGAGCATACTTTGGCATTGTCTTTCTTTGGGATTGGAATGAAAACTGACATTTTCCAGTCCTGTGGCCACTGCTGAGTTTTCCAAATTTGCTGGCATATGGAGTGCAGCACTTTGATAGCATCATCTTTCGGGATTTGAAATAGCTCCACTGGAATTCCATCACCTCCACTAGCTTTGTTCGTAGTGATGCTTCCTAAGGCCCACTTGGCTTCACATTCCAGGATATCTGGCTCTAGGTGAGTGATCAAACAATCCTGATTATCTGATATTACCGTATAACATAGGGAACTATATTCAGTATCCTGCTGCTGCTGCTAAGTCACTTCAGCCGTGTCCGACTCTGTGCGACCCCATAGATGGCAGCCCATCAGGCTCCACCATCCCTGGGATTCTCCAGGCAAGAACACTGGAGCGGGTTGCCATTTCCTTCTCCAAAGTATGAAAGGGAAAACTGAAAGTGAAGTCGCTCAGTCATGTCTGACTCTTAGCGACCCCATGGACTGCAGCCTACAGGGCTCCTCTGTCCATGGGATTTTCCAGGCAAGTGTACTGGAGTGGGGTGCCATTGCCTTATCCTGCAATAACCTATTAATAAAAAATAATATGATATACATACATATATACATAACTGAATCACTTTGCTGTATACCTGGAATTAACACAATATTAATTACCCCCCAAAAATGTGTGCTTTCAAGCTAGACTGCCTAGATTCAAATTCTACCTCTACCAGTTAATAAACTACATGACCTTGAACAAGTTATTTAATGCCCCATCTACAGATAGTAGCTCCTTCCCTACAGAGTTGTGAGGATTACATGAATTAATACAAGTGAAGTCCCCAGAACAGTACCTGGCATATAATTAGTGATCAATAGACGTTAACTCTTATTTTCGTTACCATTATCTATCTTCTTTCTCAAAGTTCTATTATGTTTTACATTCACTAGAACACATGATATCCTGCGTTTGTCTTAGTCATGGACTTTGACCGTTTCCTCACACCAGTTAATGCACTTCTGCATGTTTAATAAATATTCTTGAAACGCCACCTGCCTTGGTGTGAAGAAGATACACTGTGAAACTTTAGGAGGTGAAAGAATTCAAAATCAGAATAAAATAGATTAGACTTGAGTATAACATTAAAAATCCAGGCTCTGCTGTGCTGCAACAACAGCCAGGAACAGCACGGTGTGGTGGCCTCTTGCCTTGAGCTGAGGAACAAGGCTTGTGACATTCTGGCCATTGATAAGTCCCTGGCACCAGTCACCCTGCGATGTCACCATAGCGGCTGACAATGATTACTTCCTGTGTCTTCCTGCCAATACTAAGTTTGTGGCTTGGCTGGGAATGAGAAGTGGACACAGGATTCAGATGGAGGTACAGCTTGGATTACCCAAGAGTCCTTCAACGGAGATGAAACAGAAAGCAAGGCAGGGTTGAAGTGGAAGAAGTGGCTAGGCAGCTGAAGGAAGACCTATCCAGCATCATCCTGCTGTCTGAGGAGGAGCTCCAGATGCTCGTTAATGTCCTGTGTTTGGAGCTGGCTCAGGAACTCAGCCAAAGTCATGTGGCTGTCCAGGAGCTCCAGCAGGCACTTGACCAGAAAGAGGAAGCCCGTCAGTCCAGGCAGCTCCTGAGAAGGAAGGTGGCATCTTGTTGAAGCAGCAAGAGTCCAGAGCTGACCTCAGGGACAAGAGGGACGCTGTTGACTCGAGTGTTCGAGAGAGCTCCTCCAAAGTGACACCTGCGCGCCAGATCCTCTTGGTGCTAAAGGAGAAACCTGCCCCAGAGCTGAGTTTGTCTAGTGAGGATCTGGAGGTGGGCAAGCACCAAGGACCCTAACCTTTGCAAGGAGACACTTGTATCGTGTTTTTTCACCTCTGCAAACCCTGAAGCATAGCTGCCAATTTGCCTTTCATTATGTGTAAAACTTCCCTTGTAGCTGAGTTGGTAAAGAATCTGCCTACAATGCAGGATACCCGGGTTCAATTCCTGGTTGAAAAGATCCCCTGGAGAAGGAAATGGCAACCCACTCCAATATTCTTGCCTGGAGAATCCCACGAACTGTAGCCTGCCAGGCTTCTCTGTCCATGGGGTTGCAAGAGTTGGACATGACTTAGCAACTAAGCCACCACCGTAACATTAAAAATAAAGATCATTAGTTGGGCACAGAGTGAATTTGTGAGCTATTCCTCTTCACTGATAAATATGCTTGTCTCCCTTGGATGGTCAATTGACAAACCAAATTCTTTTCTCTCCCCCTCTCCCCCTTTGTTTCCCCTCTTCCTGACTCTGTAGATATGAGTTTGTCTTCCTTTCTCTCTCTTTCTCTCTCTTGTCCCCAGACTGATATGCATGCATTTAGAAAGACTAATGTAAAGAATTCAATCAAATCTAGGAATGAGTCAAATCTTGGTGACTAAAATGGCCTCTCACACATGCATGGATCTGGGAAGGACTGCTGAGCTAATTTTTAGCCATTGTTGTCTGGAATGAATGCCAGCTCCCTAATTAGTACAAGAATTTATCCTTTTCCCATGTCTTGTCTGTCAGGTAATATCTTAACACTGTCTCCTCCAAGACAAGTTGAAACAGCCTGCAAAAGAAACCACAAGGTTCATAGTTCATCTTACTACTCTGTGAAGGTAGCTGAAAGACTATGAACTGTTACATCTTTTGTATACTTAACCTCTTCTCAGAAGTGGCCCAATGCCAAGCCTTAAACCTGTTACTTTGTACATCTGCTTACTCACATTCCTAGATGTTCTCTTTCCTTAGCTACTGTGATGTCACCACACATTCCTTACAAAATATCTTTCTACAACTGAAATGCCATTTTACCTGGACTGTAGGTGGTGAAGAAAGCTCCTTAGATGATTTAGAAGACAGAGGATGTGATCAGGTAGAGTTTCTAAACACAGAATTCAAAGCAATCATGTTTGCCTGTATCAAACACTGCAGAGGCCAATACCAGGTGGCTCTGGAATACTTAGAACAAGCAGACAGGATCACCAAGGCAAAATTGGACATCTGGTCACCTGTGGAAACTATCCCTGGGTCTGCTATCACCTGGGCAGGCTTCTAGAAGCACACGCTTACATCTGTGCATGCGTACATGGCAAGTCACTTCAGTCATGTCTGACTCCTTGTGACCTTATGGACTGTAGCACACCAGGCTCCTCTATCCAAGGGATTCTCCAGGCAAGAATATTGGAGACACTTACATCCACAGGGTGGGAAATCTTTGCAAGAAGTGTACAAATTCCTATAGAATTGAATGCCCTGAGATTGACTGTGAAGAGGGAAGGATATTTCTAAAATGGGGAGAAAAGTACTATAAACAGGCTATGCAGTGTTTTGAGAGGCTCTGGAAAAGAAACCCACCAACCCAGAATTCTCCCTGGGACTGGCCATCACCCTCTATTATCTGCATGACAAAGCACCAACAGAGAACGCCCTCCACCCTCTGAGGCAGGCCACCGAGCCGGAGCCAGATGACGGGCACGTTAACATTCTCCTGGCTCTTCAACCGATCAAGAAAGAAGCAGAAGGAGATAAGCTAGTAGATGAAAACACCACGTCCAACAGACATACTCTGCAGTGCAGCCAAATATTACTGAAATAAAGGCTCTCTGGACACAGTTATAGAATCATTGATACTTAAAAAGGCCTTAGAATCAGTGCCAAACAGCACTGACTAGCATCCCTAGGTTGGATGCTGCCTACAGAGCAAAAATCAGATGAATACAGAAACCAAATAAACGTTCAACGAATAAGGATGGAGAACTACAGGAAATTATAAAAGTGCTGTGAACCATTTTAAGAAAGTTGTTCAGTTGAATACTAACCCCCCTGTGCCTGCTCAGACCTTGCCTGCCTCCACACCTCAGATCGGTATGGCGAGGCAGAGCATTGCTTCCAGAAAGAATCCAGTAAGGATCTCTCTCCAGTGGAGAGACAAGTGCTCACCCGCAATATGACCACTCTCAGAGGCCAGCAGATGTGCAAAGACGACAGCGTCTGCCATTACCCAGAGGGCTGCACCGCAACAGCAAGTTAAAACTGGGAAGGAAAAACCGATCCGAGACCTAAGAAGAACTGCCAGACTCTGAAAACGCCTCCGACACTGTGGGCTGGCGAGTCTCCGGACTCCTTCCTGAAGCGACTAGGAAAGGGCACCCAAGAGCTGATGGCTGTTGGACCCTCCAGCCTCCAACCCTGGCAGATTTGTCCCCTCCTCGTCTCTGGCTGAGAAGGGTAGTAAGGAAATGGTAAAGGGTGCAGGTGGGCCCACAATTCAGAAAAGCAGGAAGCCCTAGAGAGGCCATAAGCAGGCCTCTGGGCTTCAGAGAGACAGTGGGGAGAGCAAGGTGGTCACCAAGTGGGAGGTGAATGGGGGAGACAGAGAATCGGAAACCTCACAGGAGTGCGGCTGAATGGTGGGGCATTTCATTTTGCTGTTGCTTTTTCCTGGTTCTGAAAATTCTCTCATCCAAATCTGGAAATTCAGAATCACATTTCCTCTGCTATCTAGATATTTGGGGGGCTTCTCTGGTGGCTCAGAAGATAGAGAATCTGCCTGCAATGCGGGAGACCCAGGTTCAATCCCTAGGTAGCGAAGATCCCCTGGAGAAGGGAATAGCAACCCAACCCAGTACTCTTCCCTGGAGAATTCCATGAACAGAGGAGCCTGGCTGGCTACAGTTCATAGCGGTGCAAAGAGCTGGACATGACTGAGCAACTAACACTTTCACTTTCACAGATATTTTGAACAAATGCTGTTTTGAGGGAAAGCACTTTCTCCACTTGCTTTGGGACTATATGATCCCGGCTCATTCTCACTTTGTGTCGTCCAGATTTCCCAGCTCTCACTCACCCAGTGGCGTGCACATGGCCTGACACACAGCATACACTCAACATTCGCGGAGTGAATGAGTGACTGGAATGTCACTCCAGGCTGGTCCTCTTTCCTCACTCTTTAAACTCCAAAATAAATTCCACGTACATCGAAGTTTTAAATGTTTAAAAAATAGAAATCATAAAATTACTACCAAAGTGCTTGAGACATTTGTAATCATGGGGTCTAGAAGGTATAAGTATAAACAAACACAAAAAGGCATAAAATATTAATACATATACATTAAAAGCATATTTCATAGAAGAGATACCTTCAGAAAATCAAAAGATGAATGGCAAACAAAAATTCTATCTCAACACATTACTAGGTAAAGGACTAATTTCCTTAATGCTGAAATAGTTTCTATTAATCAATAAGGAAAAAGAATTCAGTGGGAAAATGGACAAAGGTCAGGAACAGACAGGAAATGAAGAACGCTTGTGAACATGCAAAATGATATCAGCGTCACTTTTGTTAAGAGTAAAGTATACCAACACTACAAAAGAGATTGTCTCAGGTCAACAAAGACAACGCCTTTCCTAAGTGTATACTAAAAAGGACTTGGATACAGGCTATATCAAGCACTGCCATTGAGATTATGAATTGTATAGCTGCAGGGAATTTGTTGATGGTTATCAAGTGTTTGTGGATCTTTCCCCAGCAATTTCACTCATTAATTTACTCTGTTTTTGCATATGTGTGCAAAGATGTGTACAAAGGACTGAAAAGAACTCAAACATCCATCATTATGGGCCTTACTTATTCAATATTAACATTTCATAACATGAAACAGCATGCCCATATTTTTAAGACAAGAGTTCTAAATGTAATAATACAGAACATTATAGCTAAGATATATTTTATTTTTTTATTTTTNAAAAAAAAAAAAAGAAAGAAAATTCACAACCTACTCAATAAACTTGAAGAAAAATCAGATTGGTAGGGTATTTATATGTACAGATATATAAACAAACACTTTAAAGGGGAAAAAAACAATCATGTTCATATTTACAGGTGACAAATCACTTTCACTTTAGGAAGATTAGAAAAGAGCTAGTAGCTAGGCACAGAGCCAGATGTTGTCAAGGAACCTAAAAGCAGTCGATACTAAAATTCTTAGCAGTGTAAAGGAATGCAAACACTTCTTATACTGCAAAACTTTAATTTTACAAAACCAAAGAGCAGTCCAACTATGACCCTTATAAGATGATAAAAATTAAAACAAAAACTCTGAACCCATTTTGTAAAACTTCTATTGTAACATTCTTATATCCAGTTCATATTGTTCTACTGGAGTCAAGTAAGATTTAAGCTCAAGGTAGAGACACAAAATTAGAAAATTTTACCTTTTCTGAGGAAATGATCACAGTTTCATTGCAAGAAGATAAGGTGAACAACCCCTTAGCAACCTTTGCACTTTATTATCTTCAATGGAAAGTTCAAATATTTTAATTGCCTTAAACTTCTGGAATATTACCCAGATAGTTAAAATATTGATAGTTAAGTTTTACATTAAAGGACACTTTAATGAAAACAGGCCTGCTTTAAATAGAGTTTGATAATTCTGGGGGTACTTACAGAAAGAAGATTTGTTAACAAATACTGGTTTCTTATACTTAAAAAAAAAAAATCAGCAAGACTGAATTTTTAAAATCTTAATTTAAAATACATTGTAAACTGAAGACAATAACTGCCACATTTATCACAGACCAGCACAGGTAAAAGTTTTTCTCGGATGTTTTATAAGACTTTGTATCTTCCTTTATTTGTTGGTTGGTATGAATTTTGCTACAGGAAAAAATAAAAGGTATATGATTAGTAAAAGGAAAAAGAAACATGTTATTTCCTTTACAAACTTGTAAAACTATCAAATATTTCAAATGAAAATATTATTTAGTGAGAAAGAAAGAACTATTTAACAATCATTTCTCTGTGTTCACTCGACTACTCCTTGACAATGGTTCTGAACCAACTTAATGGTGGTAGCATTCTTTTTCTATCACTCCTTGGTAAAAGTCACTTGATTTAAAGTTTGTTTTTATTCTTTCCTCTTGCTTTGTTTACATTCCATTCTTTAAATTATTTTTATCCATCCAAAGAAATGTTCTGTAAGGGAAATTTTAGAAAAGCCCTAAAAAACACATTCTTTGTAAAGTTTCCTTTCAAAGGACCCTCATCGCAACACGCACTGTAGGGAGAATTTACAAGAAGATGTCTGCTTCCTTTGGAAAGGTGGTCTATAAAAGGTCCATGCTGTTAAGCTGTTAAGTCGCTTCAGTCGTGTCCAACTCTGTGTGACCCCATAAACGGCAGCCTACCAGGCTCCCCCGTCCCTGGGATTCTCCAAGCAAGAACACTGGGGTGGGTTGCCATTTCCTTCTCCAATGCATGAAAGTGAAAAATGAAAAGTGAAGTCATTCAGTCATGTCCAACTCTGTGCGACACCATGGACTGCAGCCTACCAGGCTCCTCTGTCCATGGGATTTTCCAGGCAAGAGTACCGGAGTGGGGTGCCATCGCCTTCTCCGTACTACGTTTAAAACACTGACAAACACCTAAGTTTAAAAACAGTGGCAAAAATGTAGAGAAAGTGAAATTTTCATACACCATCAAAAGCAGTGTAAACTGATATAACTACTCTGACAAATTATTTAGCAATACCAACTTAAAGCTAAACTATACAAACCCTGTAACTAGCAATTCTACTTTAGAGCATTTACTCAAAAGAAAAATATACTGAAGTGTACTACAGAGATGTGGAAGAATGTTCAGAGAAGCATTATTCATAAAAACTCAAAACTAAAATGACTTCAAAATCTAAAACATAAATTAACTATGGTAAATCCACGGGCTTAATTACTATGCTGCTGCTGCTGCTAAGTCACTTCAGTCGTGTCCGACTCTGTGCAACCCCATAGATGGCAGCCCACCAGGTTCCCCCGTCCCAGGGATTCTCTAGGCAAGAACACTGGAGTGGGCTGCCATTTCCTTCTCCAATGCATGAAAGTGAAAAGTGAAAGTGAAGTCCCTCAGTCGTGTCCGACCCTCAGTGACCCCATGGACTGTAGCCTTCCAGGCTCCTCCATCCATGGGATTTTCCTAGCCACAAAAATAACTGCTATATGTAAAAACATGGATTGATTTCCTCAAAGTCATGTGAGAAAAAGAACTTAAGATACAAAAGAGTCCACAGCACTTGATTCCACTTATACGGAATTCAAAACTAGGCAAAACTAATCTATGATGTTGAAAGTCAGAAAGTCACATTTGGGGGCAATGAATAACAACAAGGAACGTAAGCAGAGTTTCTGGGATCCTGATAAGGTGCTCTTTTTCCTCATCTGGGCAGTGATCACACCAGTGTGCTCATTTTGTGAAAATTCATCAAACTATATCATCTGTCTACTTTGCTGTATTTATACTAAACGGTTAAATAAAACATTTATTAGAACAAACAAGTCCTTGAGGTTTTCACTCACCAATCGGATCAGTTCTTCTTTTATAAGCCTGGTGATTTCTGCCTTCGCTTTCTGCACAGCCAGCTCATTGGCACCTGGTGAGTGAGTGGAGAACATTATTCATATTACTGGAATTACACTGGATGTTTATCCACCTCACTGAGATCAAGTAGAAACACTGTAGGTGACTTTCAGGAACACCGTACTACTTGCCAAGAAAAGTCTTTCAATACCTGGTGGAACATCATCTACATTGTATCACGGCTGCTTATTATTATCATTACTTTTAGAGTTTCAAATGTAACCATTGAGCTTAGCGCTTAGAGGGTTAAGGTTAGTAAGGTACTACTGTTATAAGTTCTTGGTATATTGGTATGCAAAGAAAAAATGATTTGCAATTTGTCTAAAATAGAAGAAAAAGGAAAAGAAAAATACACCTTCCTAGGTTCAGTTATTTAACAAACACGTATTGTATGTTTATTATGTTCTTTAAAGTCAGCAAATGTTTCAGAAATGTGTCATCTGAACAAAGTCTTAAAGCTGGAGGAGGAGAGAGGACAGGGAAAGCATTTTACAGAGGGAATCAATCATGCGTGCAATGGCACAGATTAAGAAAGGCGTGTCTGAAGACCAAAGAGTAAGAGAAGTATAGCATGGCTGGAAGAAAAAAGTGTGGGAAAGAACACAGCCAAACAGCCAGACAGATGAGGTAGGCTGGAGACACTAGGACAGTTATAAATTCAAGAAGCACCCACCACGTGTGGTATACTGTAGGAGATTCACTATACAAAGTACTCATCTATGCTCCGTGTGATCCTGTAGGCTACTAGAAAAACAAACTTGGAATGATATTACAGCAAGATGAGTAGATGAGGAAGTAGTCTTATTAGAAGAACTTTTAAATATCATTTTTTCCAAGAATCTTTCCCTAACTTATCCAGGTGGCGTTAAGTGTTTCTTCCCTCAGTGCTCTCAGAAGATTGTGTTCATACCATCGTGAAAGCACATTTTTGAGGCAGAATGTACAAAATATTTTTTTTATTAGATGTGAACAGTGAAGAAGAACAAAGTCAGATGCTAAGAGTTGAGTCACAAGTAAAGAAACTAAAATGTAGTAAAGGAGATACTGAATCCAAGAGGAAGAGCAGGTGTTATTATTAGCAGTGATGGCGGTTACCTGACATCACTGTAGCAGAGGTGCTCATGGGACACACCGAGTTGAAAACGTCAGTAAGACCAATGGAAACAAGCAGCAGAAGTAGAGGAAATGGAGATTAGAGCTCCATCAAGGATAGGTGTGGAAGGATTTGAAGGCAGGGGAGAATGCCAGGAGGTAGGCAAGTCCAGAGCGGGAACTCGGTATACACCTATAAAAGGAAAAGCGCTGAACCAAAAAAGGAGACCAGAGATTAAGTAGGAGTGAGAGAATGTCAAAGAAAAAAGAACTGGGGTTGTAATGTAGAGAACTATGTTTTTATTATTTTTATAAGAAAAATCAAATATGGAAAACGATTCACAAGAAATGGGAAAATTCTCCCCCTTACTAGATATGATTAACTTTTTCAAACCCACAGAGGACAGAGAAGGAGAAAGGGAGGAGCTGGGGGGAGAGGAGGAGGAAAACAGAGGATGAGGAGAAGGAGGAGGGAGAAGAAAGTTTAACAGGAAGAAAAGAGACATGCTTACGGCTATGAAGTCACAGCAACGTATCTAATCTAATCTAAGCCCCACACCTCCACCAGCCATTGACCACAACATTTTAAAGCTGTGGGTGCTGGAAGGGAAGAGAGGTGGATGCATGTGAAGCCAAGGGTAGAATCAGAGCTGAGCCAGAATGAAAAGTATAAAAAAACCCAGAATTGAGAAGGAAAATATGCCACTTGGCATGAGTTGGTGTGTAGCTTGACACTCTGTGCTGTTTTAAAAAGAAGGAAAATGATACTCTCACCCAGCTCAAAGCAGAAGAGCAATTTTCCTGTGTTAGTTAGAATCTGACCATTTGGACTGGTTTAAATTTTCGACTTATACAGCTTCTTTAGGTAATGGGTTACATATGTTTATAAGCTGTCAAAAAAAGAGGCATTTCCTTTCATTGGTCCCAAAACAACTCTGGCTACTTTTAAGGGATTCTCCACCAGTAAAAAGAGAGGGTCACAAAACAGGCTATAAATTATACAGGCTGGCTAGGCACGTAGGTCCTTCCTGTTCTCCTTCCCACAGCCTGGTGGGAGGCCTGGAGCTGCTGAGCCACACTGAGCCTCTAAGGAGCCAGGCAGTGGGGTCCCTCCAATTACAGAACTAGAAACAGATGACATTAGGCCCCTTGCAACACCTGTTTTCATCCCATTAGTGTTCAGTCGATTTGGTTGGAGTTTCAAAAACTAAAAGATCATTTAAACGTAATCATCTATGAAAATTCTCAAAGCTTTAGATCATTTTAATTACCAATCTCCAGCCCTTATTTAGCATCTTTATGTCTCTGGAACTCTCAAGATTCACTCTTAACAAGGTTATGTTGTTACTGGGAGGGAAAAACCTGCTTAGATTTTAAAAATTAGATGTTACTTTCTAAGTACAAGTTCACACTGGAAAGCACCCAGAACCATTGTAGGTAGATAGAAAAGTTGGCAGAAGCCGAAGGCTTCTCATTTCACTTCATTTGGTAGTACAGTAGATGTGTTCTGGTAAAGTTATATACAAATTAAACCTGGCACACATTAATTATACTACATTAAATATGCATAATTACCTTTAAATTAATAAATTACAAAGGAATCTTTTTCAAAGCAAAAAATAATCTGATTTACCTCTTTAAAACAATGTCACTTAAAATCTGACTTTGAAATCTTAGAGATACTTAAAATATTGTATGTTATTACAAAAAAATAAAATACTGGTTTTGCTTAAATGACACCTATCATATTTAAGCTGAAGAAAAAAGGATGACTCCATGTTTACCAAGGTTTTGTCATCAGATTTCACTGAATGACATCTTGTATGACCTAATAATACAATAGTAAGAGAGAGCTGTCTAGTTCCAAGCACAGAAGAGATGTCAATGTAATTTATTCTCCTTGAATATCAAGATGCCAGCAATCCCCACTTTACCTTGCAATAAGGGACAGTGTCACATGATTCAAAAACACACTGAGTCATTGGCAGGGCAAAAGTCTTTCAGGATATATAAAAGGGTACTATTTAAAAACCTGACCTGAAATATCAATACATATGATCCAGTTTCTCAAAGTCACAATCACAAACCAAAAAATGCAATTTGTCTAGTTCTGGACCTACTTTCTTTGTACATCAGCTGAAATATGTATGGCTCTTCTGTACAGTAATGGTAGATTATCAATAACATGGAAAACATACAGGCTGTATCTGAGTTTTATACCTTTACTGCAATTCATNCACTCTAGGAGGAAGAGGGAAACTAGAAGCTTCTGCACAACGTGGAGCAGAAAAGGGGACACGGCTGAGGAGCCAGTTGTCTGGTCAACACATCAAATCCACAACATGGGACTGAGCGTACAAACCAGAAGTTTCCAAGGAGGATTTCTCTCGGCTGTGTCCAGCATGGCCATGGATGTCCAGCCCCAAGCCAGGTGCCAGCCTCCCCCCTGCAGACCTGAGAGGTCCCTTTGCCGGCCGCAGGCCTGGGCCTCTCCACTTCCAGCCACTGTGGGAGTCCAGCCAAGCGCTCCCACAGTACAGCATTACCCTCACCTCCCGTGAGAGTGGCAGGATGTCAGAGCCGAGGAAGATGGGTCCAGTGTGGAGAGTGGAGACTCAGAGCGCCCCACCACAGGAAAAAGTCAAAGATGAGCATGAAAAAGATTCGCCCACAACACGCAGCAACTCAGTGGCCACCACCTCCACTCGTTTCCAGTTGACCTCGTCCAAGTCTGTGCCTTTTCTGATAACAGTCCTCTCTGCCTCTCTGCGTTGCTCTCTTGTCTCCATCCACGTATCTATCGTGGGAAGTGTATGAGAATGTTTCCATGATGACAACACATCAGATGATATCATGGTTCAGACTTGGCCTCCTTGCAAAGCTCTGAGTCCTCACCTGCCCTTTTCTCACTGCTTTGAGCGCTGAAGCTTTCAAATAGGTATAAAAGTTGCTGATGGCCTTACACCAGGAGAGACGGTATAAGAAAGGAGGCTAGAGACACAGAGGGCAGCAGTGTGCACGCATAATCTAAGAAATCAGTATCATCATCACTGTCTCTAATGGCTATTGATGCTCATGGATGTCAAGCCTTGTGCTGAGTGCTCTATACAGATTATCTCATTTAAATTTTACAGCAAACCAGCCAGGAAGATCCGACAGTTTTCCCACTGAACAGGTGAGAGGGCAAGGCTATGCCAATACCACCAGGCAACACAGCCCTGCTTGCTCCCCATTCCAACTTCTTCATGCTCACCAGTGTCTGACCCACGTGTTTTTTTTTTTTTAACTGTGAAAAGTGACTGATTAGCAAGCTTAGGAAATAAATGTTGTGGGTCACAAGAAACACTTTGAAATGAAAGAATAAAAGTAGAATGCCCCAAATGTATCTTACACAGTTAAGGTAAACACTACCACGGGACACTTCTGTTCCAGTTACACACGTGTAAACATCGATGTATATGCATACACACATGGGCTGCAATAGGATATGATTTTAAACATATTTCTTAATGTAGATCGCAATTAAAAAAAAAANTCTTCTCACACCTTGGGCTGATAATAGCTTAACAAACCAGTATTGCTGTCAATTTTTTTATGGCCAGGGGATACACACCTTGCGCCATCTTATCTCAAAGTGCATATTGTGGGAGAGGGGCCTGGTGAAACTCCCTCAGCCTTGAGGTGTCTCTCTTATCTGATTAATAGTTTTCTAACAGATATAAAACACCTTGCTAAGAACTAGCAAAGGGGCACTCTTTCTTTCCCCTTCTGATGTCTATGTCAGAAGCTTTCCCTATCTCTATTATATTTTAATAAAACTTTGCTACACAAAAAGCTCCAAGTAGTCAAGCCTCATCTCTGACCCCAGATGGAAATCTGGAGNTAGCAAAGGGGCACTCTTTCTTTCCCCTTCTGATGTCTATGTCAGAAGCTTTCCCTATCTCTATTATATTTTAATAAAACTTTGCTACACAAAAAGCTCCAAGTAGTCAAGCCTCATCTCTGACCCCAGATGGAAATCTGGAGATCACGAATCCCAGAGTAACACATAGCTCGCAGCAGCAACATTTCAACAACCTTTTCACTGAATAGAACTTTTCTACAGCTTCTAGAGTCCAGGGCTTTATCTTACATTCTGACACCACCATCAGGTACCTTTGTGTACATAAACACCCTACCCCTGCCCTCCACAGAAGCAGATCTTGTTACATCTTGTGCTTCCATCCATGTTCTCTCTCCCTCTCTGATATCCATTAGGAGAAATGAGGAAGTATCTCCAGTTCTGTTTTAGGCCCCATCCTGGACGCAATCTAAACATACGTGGAAGAATTTTTCCTGTTAAGTAAAGAATAGAAAGAAACATGAAGGCTGTTTGTCAAGAGGCTTCTGACGGAAAATACAATTCACATCAGCTGCAAAGGTAAACTCATTTCATTGGACTGAGTGGACAAGTAACCATTTCAAAAGAAGGTTTTAGCTGACTTGGCCTGAGTAACTTATTATCAGATATGGTGCCTGAGGAGAAAAACTGGGAGTGTTCTTAGTGGAAGGTAAGACGGGCAGGCACACTGCCCTTGCGAGAGGAACCCTGGCGCCTGTAGCGGGCTAAAGAAGGCACCCCGGGCATCTGTAACCTCGTCCTTGCAAGTCATGCCACCAAAACCTTTGCTAGAACAGAAGCTCCAAAAGACAAAAGGAAGAAAGGGTAGAGAAGAGACATATGTCATGTTACACTTAATATTTATTTGAGGACTTAAAGCTGACAGAAATGATCGGAAAACAATCAAGAAAATTACGTATATAATTCATGTTTCTTGAAATCTCACTATCCAAGAATAACAAACAGAAACACATTAGTTGGAATTATTTTAATTCCCTGGCTCTTGACCACATCTCTCAGTGCATCTCCCTCACCTCCAACACCAAGGACTGAGGAGAATGTCTCTTATCCTGGTCGAGGTTCTTAGTAATGCCAATTACTTCTCAGCAAAAGACTGATCAGCCTCTGTCCCCAGCCCCCTTCTTCCCAGAACTTTCCTCTTTCTTTCCCTATCACGTCCACGGATCTGCACAATTGTGCACAGTGTATGTCCAGTGCAACTGGAAGTGTGGAAGTGTGAGAATCCTGAAGATAAACAGGACTGTGTCAGGATCCCTACTATATGCACAGTCAACCTGGGATCCCAACCTGAAAAATGTGGGTTCCAACCAGAGACCCTATGTCCCTGTCTTCTCCCTTCCTCCACCACTTCTCATCTCTTTCGGGAAAGGAGGTAACTTGATTTGTCTAATTGCCAATTTTCCTTATGATTTACATCACAGCTGCCTCATTGCTGGTAGTCTACACCTTCTTAGGAGGCAACAAAGAGGGAGACTGACTAAGACCTTTACTGTAAAAATGGTGCAGTGCCTTTGGAAAAACTGTTAGTAGTCCCTCAGTTGGTTAAACATAGAGTTAGCACATGACCTAGCCATTTTATTCCTAGGTATATAAAGAGAAATGAAAACATACATTCATACATAAACCTGAACATGAATGTTTATATCAATGTTATTCACCATAGCCAAAAGGTGGATCCATCAACGGATGAACTGATGTATTAAATAAAGTATATCTTTACAGTGAAATATTATCCATCAATAAAAAAAGCACTGTACATGCTACAACATCGATTAAATTTGAAAATGAAAGAAGCCATTCACAAAAGGTCACATATCGTATGATTCTATTTATATGAAATGTCCAGAGTCCGCAAATTTATAAGAGATAGAAAGTAGATTAGTGAAGAGATAGAAGTAGATTGTCTAGGGCTAGGAGGACCGGTGGCTGTGCTTAGTCACTCAGTCGTGTCTGACTCCTTGTGACCCCATGGACTGTAGCCTACAAGTCTCCTCTGTCCATGGAAATTCTCCAGGCAAGAAAACAAGAATGCCCTCCTCCAGGGGGTCTTCCCAACCCAGGGATTGAACCCAGGTCTCCCGCATTGCAGGTGGAGTCTTTACCATCTGTGCTATCAGGGAAGCCCAGGAAGACTGGAGGTGATAGCAAGGAAGTGTAGGTCTCCTTTTTGGGGTAATGAGAATGCTCGAAAATTGACTATGGTGATGGTTGCACAGCTCTGTGAAATACTGAATTGTATAGTTTCCGTTCAGTCTCTCAGTTGTGTCCATCTTTGCAACCCCGTCTTTGCAGCACACCAGGCCTCCCTGTCCGTCGCCAACTCCCGGAGTCTACTCAAACTCATGTCCATTGAGTCGGTGATGCTATCCAGCCATCTTATCCTCTGTCGTCCCCTTCTCCTCCTGCCTTTGGCCTTTCCCAGCATGAGGGTCTTTTCCAATGAGTCAGTTCTGCGCCTCAGGTGGCCAAAGTATTGGAGTTTCAGCTTCAGCATCAGTCCTTACAATGAATATTCCGGACTGATTTCCTTTAGGATGGACTGGTTGGATCTCCTTAAGAGTCTTCTCCAAAATGGGTGAATTGTATGGTATGTGAATTATATTTCAATATGACTGTTTAAAAAAAGAATGAGTATCCTTGTTGTTAGTTAGTGTTAGTCCTAGCTCAGCCGTGTCCAATTCTTTTCCGACCCCATGGACTGCAGCCCGCCAGGTTCCTCTGTCCATGGGATTCTCCAGGCAAGAATACTAGAGTAGGTAACTGTAATGCCGGACCCCGGGGGCCATAATGGGCCGCCCCTCCTCTCCCTCCCGCCGGCGGGGGAGGTCTCTAACGGAAGGAGCCTCCCAAATCCCGGGGACCAATAACTGCACACTTCGCCAGCTAAAGCCGCCCCACCCGAGACACGTAGAAGGACCTGTCAGCCCGCGACGCCTCGCCTGGCTACCTATCCGAACCCCCGACAATCTAGCCTGACCATCCCTTGCAACGTATAAAAACCACCCCCAACACGGTCTGGGCGCAGACTTCCTCCACCTGCCTCCTTCGGGTCCGGGAACCCCGCCTGGGAGCGCTTGCCATTTAAAAAAAATCCTGTTAGACACTCTTTTCAGGGTCCTGGTCGTCTTTACCTAACAGTAACCATTCCCTTCTCCAGGGGATTTTCCCAAACCCAGGACTGAACTCGTCTCCTGCCCTTCAGGCAGATCTTTTTACCATCTGAGCCACTAGGGAAGCCATTCTTGTTATAAATGCACATAAAGAAGGCAAGCTTTTCTTTCAATCTCTTCTATTTTTAACCTCTAGATTTGTTGGCACTGTGTCGTGCCCTTCTTGTTATTCGAATGTTAACTACCATCATCACTTTTGCACTCAAGAGACATGTTTGAGAAATTCTATATTGTATTTTCTAGATAGGGTGTGGGTATGAAAATCTGGTCCCACTTGATTTTATTTTTACACATCCATTCTCAGGAACCATTCATCAGCAAGTTGGCACCAAGGAAGAGTTTAAAAGCAGAAGAAAATCTGACTCAATGTGTAAGTCTACATCTACAGGTGTACAAGTCTAAGTACACTGTGAATTTCTTAACAGGCATAATATTATTTAACTACCATATGCAGCTGTTGTGAATACCATGCTTATTCATGAGCACTTCATAAGCCAGAGATGAGAACAAGAAGAGAAACAAGAAATGGGCAGCTGGTACAACTACTCTGGAAAATAACTTCATACTGTAAGATTGCAGTTGGGATGGGAGGAAGCCTTTGGCTAGTTCAATAAATTTGCCTCTTCTCTGATCTAACCACTCTGATCACTTTTACCTTTCAAAATAGTGTCTATCCCTAAAATCAGCACCCTCACAACACGGAAACCTTCATGACACAACTTCCTTTCTCTCTGAGCAAAGAAGGCAGAAGATAGAGACACATTTTCCCTGGGCTGAATGTTTAGGGCTTCATGTCTGGCTATGCCAGGATTAAGCACCAGGTTCTCATTAACAGAGACGCCATGAGTTATTTTTGAAACATACATTTTGTTGGGAATTCCCTGGCCATCCAGTTGTGTGGTGCGGTCAAAAAACAAATAAATAAAAATTTACATTTTATGTGTCTCTGGTGTGTGGGGCCCTCGGGCCAAATGCAGGAGCCCCCTTTACCTGGGTGACACTGTAAAAGATATAAAGGTATGTTACTTTATCACTACCAGCATAACATATTGTTAAGTAAGACAACCAACAAAATTACATACTTTCCCAGGTGCAGGTTACTTTGGCTGGACATAATACAATCTCTGAACTTGAAGTATTCTATGATGTTCCCATTGCTGGGAAAAAAACAAACAAGTGTCAGTCCTGTTATACAAGAACCTCTGCTTTTTGCAGCTTCAGAATAGAGGGAGTCTTTCTTCTAGGCAACTGACATTTCTTGATCTTCAAATCAGCCTTGAGAACTGTCCTCCCTCTATTTTCATGGATATTTACATCATAGGAAATTCTATTAAA
>SJYV01037150.1:268108-283098 GCA_006410875.1 Neotragus pygmaeus | reverse complement strand
GGGGGCGGGGGGGCAGGGAACGGGGGACTCAGGCTCAGTGATTTAATTCATGGATAATCCCAGAGATAGTAAATAACACACTGAATTAAATCCAGGTGGCTCAGATGATAAAGAATTTGCATGCAATGCAGGGGACCTAGGTTCCATCCAGGGGTGGAGAAAATCCTCTGGAGAAAGGAATGGCAACCCACTCTAGTATTCTTGCCTGGAGAATTCTCATGGACAGAGGAGTCTGGTGGACTATGGTTCATGGGGTCACAAAGAGCCGAACACGACTGAGAGACTAAGCACAGAGGCGCCTGAGCCACATGCATCAAGGTGAAAAATGTCTCCCACAAGTAAGATGACTTGTCTAAGCTACTTTTTACAACAGTATTTCTTGAGCAGTGTTTCACAACAAGTGCTCCCAGAAACCCTTACATAAGAATCTCCTGAAAAAAAAAATTGGAAGTGTTAATCACTCAGTACTGTCCCACCATTTGCAACACCATGAACTGTAGCCGGCCAGGCTCCTTTGTCCACGCAATTCTCCAGGCAAGAATACTGGAGTGGGTTGCCATTCCCTTCTCCAGGGGAGCTTCCTGACTCAGGAATGAAGCCGGAGCCTCCTGCATTGCTGCCGGACTGTTTACCAGGTGAGCTACCATGGAAGCCTTCCCTTCTCCTGCTGCTGCTGCTGCTGCTGCATCGCTTCAGTCATATCCGACTCCTACAGACTATTAAAAAATGCAGTTTCCTGGGACGCACCTTAGCGTTAGGGTTAGAGTCCTGAAATCGCGATTTTTATTTATTTATTTGCCGCTACACACCTCTTGTGAAGTCTTAGGTCCCCCACCAGGTATGGAACCTGCACCCCACTCCCACCCCCCATGGTGCTCCGCTCCCCCAAGTGGAAGCGGGAGTCTTAACCACCGGATTGCCGGGAAAGCTCTCAGAGCCATGATTTTAAAGGATTTGCTTCTACTGAGTCATGATAGATTTCATCCTTGTTTCGTTTTCCTCCCCTTGATGCTAACAAGTTTCACTTTCCATTTCTTCTTCTGTTTCATAAAGGCAATCACTCAGAAACTGAGAGAAAGCATCAGCTGACACATTCACCCTATGTCCCTTTTAATAGCTCCTTGTCTTTACTTGAGGCAGACTCGGAAGAGTTCTGAAAAGCAAACCAGCTTGGAGCCCAACTATTCAGAACAGCAGAGAGCAGATCGCCATAATGAGGTCAGTGAGTTAAGGTGCAGGCAGCCTCAATCTTGAATGCAAATTGTAAGCTGAGCTTCTCGAGAGCAGGCAAATTCCGGAGTTTGTCCTGTGCTTGTGGACTAAAGTTCCTGTATCTGTATGGGCACATTTTATTTCTGTGACTTTTTCTTGTGTGTGCACTCTAAGCTTCAAGGGGAGGAGCTGAGAGCGGGGAGCTGGATGAGAGAGAGGTTTGGCAGCAGTGATTAAATCCAATCAGGCACTAAATTTGCAGATTCAAATTTAGATCTAAGCAAATTACTCTGTGGGGACTTTTCTGTTGTTTCCTTTAAAAGAACTAAGAGGCTTTCCTTTTGTCATTCTAAAAGGAAGCATTTCTTTTCAGCAGATGTTATTAAAGATGGAGTTGGTTGTACAAAGCCAAGTCACATTGGGAATTCTGCCCTGAAAATTTGATCACTTCAAGATGGGAAGTAGAAAAAAAAATTCTTATAAATGGACATTTTTTTCCATTTCTTATATGAAAACAAACCCGAAGCTTAGAGTTTATTTTTATTGCTGTAAGGAGAGCTTGTGAGCAACAGAAAATAATTTTTCTTCAAAACATAAGGGCGTAATTGCTTTCCTGTGTGTGTGTGCTTAGTCACTCAGTTGTGTCCAACTCTTTGCAACCCCATGGACTGTCGCCCGCCAGGCTCCTCTGTCCATGGGGATTCTCCAGGCAAGAATATTAAAGTGGGTTGCCATGCCCTCCTCCAGGGCCTTGTCCCAACTCAGGGATCGAGCCCAGGTATCCCAATTTCTTTCCTAGTCCTGATCTAATTTCTAATGAATGAAAGCAGAGTAATGATTGCCCGGGGATGGTGGAAGGTGGGATTGGGCTTGATTAGTAGGGCACACCAGGGATGATACAAATAGTCTACAAGAAGGTAGTGGTGGTGGTTACATGGGTATATCCATTTGTCAGAATTCATCAAACTATACTTTAAGTGGGTACATTTTAGTATGTGTAAAGTGTAATCTTGGTAAACTTGATTTTAAAAGATGTGCATAGATCTGCTTGAGTTCTACCATCAGATAGAGCCTCAGGAAAGATACAGCCAAAAAAAGGAAAACTTTCCCATCAAACAACAACGGGAAGGAATTGAGAAGCTGATTGACTGGGGAGGGAACATCCTAGTGATCATTTAGGGAATGAGTACAAGGAGCCCCAAGGGCTCCCAGATGCTCTGCAGGCTTATATCTGGGGATGGGTGGTTAGAGGAATTTACTGCCAAATGCCTCAGATCACCTTTCCTATATAACGGGCTCCCAGATATGAGTATGTGTGTCTGCATAAGTGAGTTGACCAGAAAAACCTAGCCCTGCCCAGTGTCTTGGTACCCCGTCTGCCTGAGAAGTTCGGTAGTGACCTGTGCTTGGGTATGTCCAAAGCCACTGAGCCAAGGAAGTCTGAGAGAGGCTCTCTGGACTATGGTGGACTGAAGCCCGCATCAAGGTGCCTGTTCCCAGTTGTTTAATAGCTCAGTCATGTCCTACTCTTTTGTGACCCATGGACTGTAGATTACAGCCTATCAGACTCCTCTGTCCGTGGAATTTTCCCAGGCAAGAATACTGGAGTGGGTTGCCCTTTTGTTCTCCAGGGGATCTTCCCGACCCAAGGATGGAACCCGAGTCTCTTGCTTGGCAGGTGGGTTCTCTACCACTGAGCCAGAAGGAAGCCCTGTTCCCAGAGGCTGTGCTGAAAACTGCCAAACAGGGAAGCCATCTGGGGAAACACCTCATACCTGGGGGCTGACTGATGAGTGCCTTCCTCTGCCCAGTCCACTGTGGAGCTCTGTTGGCCCCCTTGCACACTCAGAATTCACTTAAAATGATAACACTGATATGCCAGTGACTGTGGGAGTAACAGTTTTCATGCGATCAGTAGTTGCCAAGAGGTCTACATGCCTTATATCATCCTACCAATAGCCCCAGGAAGGGAACCCTATTATTTTTTACTAGCCTCATTTTGTAGATGAGAAAAATGGGTCTCAGAGGGCAAATTACTTGGCCAAGAGGTCACATAAAAAGTAGGTGTCAGAGCATGGTCATTATTCAGGAGCCACACTCCAGTGCCACGCATCTTCTGGCTCTGGTCATTAGGGCAAAATGTCTTCATTATGCTTATGTTAGAGAGGAGGGGCAGGGACTGGAAAGGTCTAGGCCCTTGGGGTCCCTAGTTGGAAAGGGAGGACTATTCCTTAGAGTTTCAGAACCATGCCTTAGATAAGGGTAAAATTGGACTTCCCTAGGGCATGGTCTCCTATCATTTGGTTGTTAAGAAAAAAAAGGTAATTTAGAAGATATCTTCTAAAATGGCCTGGAATAAGTTATAATTTTGCTAATTCGGTGTTTGCTAATAGGTTAAATATGTATTTCAGATTTTGATTGTCAATCTTTCTTACCAGTTCATGTATTTTCATTTCTGTGGCTCTTTCTGATCTACAGAGTCAGGTGCTGAGGACGTCCTCCCAGCAGAGCCAGCAGCTGGTAGCTGGGAAGGGATGGGAGCTGAGGAAATGAGGCTAAGTGATGTGATTCAAGAACTTTCCCAGAGGCTGGTCAAAGAGAAGACTGAAATCCAGGATTTCGGGGGTTATTTTCCTCTCTTCCAGATTGTATGACTCACTGTTTGATACATTACATGATCTCGCATAAGGAAATGGAAAACTTTTCAAAATACCTCCAGGGACTTTTGTGGTGGTCTACTGGGTAAGACTCCACACTTCCACTGCAGGGAGCATGGGTTTGATCCCCTGGTCAAGGAACTAAGATCCCACGGGCCACACAGCCAAAAACACCAAACCAAAACAAAATAAAGGCGCTCCAGAACGATGCTCCTCAAAATGTGATACAGGGACTCCTGCAACAGAATTTCCAAGATGCCTGTTAAAATGCAGAGTGCTGAGCCCAGGTCCACCTCCAGGCTGCCTCTGAGTCTCTGGGAAGAGAGCCTGTAATATGCTTAGCATCCACAATGCCTTCTTTGAAACTCACAAGCAGTTACAGAAGCTGTGTAGAAGGACACTCCCAGCAGGGAACGGAGTTCAGCTCTGCACATTCAGTTTCAGTTTCTCCTCAGCAGGAATCTCACTAGCACTGCCTCAGTTTTGTTTTCCTTTCCAGTTTTACAAAAGCACAGACCTAGCAGCTGGCATCCTGAGTGGGAACCTCCCCTGCATTTGCTTGTGATCCACAAGCAGAAAATAAAATCTGCCTGAACCCCAGCTTTTCAGAATGGCAGGGAAAACAGCCATCATGAGGTAAATATCCTCTGCTTCTCTGATAGGAAGTTGAGAATCTCATCCAAATCTTGTTCTTGAGTGCGATGTCCTGAAGTATGCTGATCCAGTGTTTGCTAATGGATACAGATGCACTGTACTCATTCGATTGTAAATCTGTTACCGACCCACGCACTTTTATTTCTGTGGCTCTTCCTGTACAGAGTCAGGCGCTAAGAACTTCCTCCCAGCAGAGCTAGCAGCGGCGGCTGGAAGGAATGGGGGCTGTTAAGACAGCCTAGGAGGGCGTGCTCAGATCCCTCCAGCAGAAAATCTGGTCCTGGGAGCTGGGGCCTGGAGGAAAGTTGCTAGGCAAGGTCCTGTTTCTTCTTGTGTTTCTTATATTTGAAAGGACTAAATCAGAGGTTTGTGTGTTTTGTTGTGGCTATCCTGGTCATTTTTAAAGCGTTTCCTTCTCAGCAAACGTGCTAAGGGTTAGTTCAGCACTGTAAAACTTCACGACGAGACTGTTTTTGCCTTGAAATCTGCCCTTTCAGGACTGAGGAATTTCTCTCTGAACGCTCTTCTTACTGACCTGCTAGACAGGGAGTAAGTGTCTCAGAGACACGACTTAGCGACTAAACAAGAACTATATATGTGTGTATATATATGTATATATATATATATGTCTGTGTGTGTGTGTATATATATATTTATATATAGAGAGAAAGTATTTAAAGCAACTTGCAAAAATATATGAGCTAAATTAGTAACTGAGGATACTTTGGCAAATAGAGTATTGGTTTTTGAAAAGACAATGGTATTTTTTTTTTTATTAAATCAGAATTATCTTCAAATGTTTTATTTTGATCTACTCAAATATGTTAACATTTTCATAAACCCCAATTACATATGACACATGTAAACATATCAACTAACATACAGTTAATAGGTAATAATATAAAAGGTTTTGGGGGGAACTGAGTATTTCATGTACCTAAACTATATAAAAGTGACCAGAATGTCTAAGATAATTCTTTTTTAAAGTGTTTATGATTGATATATAAAACTGTAAGGTATAGAAAGTACACACTGTAGTGATTTTATATATATATATACGTTGTGAAAGGATTCCCCTATCTAGTTAATTAACATATCCATCACCTCATATATTTTTTTGGGGGGGTGAGACCATTTAGACTCTACTCTCTTAGCAGATTTCAATTATGCAACAGTGTTATCAAATGGGCTGACCATGTTTCACATTAGCTCCTCCAACCACATTCATCTTATAACTGAAAGTGTGTATTCTTTCACAAACCTCTCCTTATTTCCCCCTATTTCTTTTGTATATTTATCATAAATTTTTGCTTTGTGGTTACCGTGAGGCTTTTTACAAAACATCTTATAATAGTCTATTTTAAGCTAACAAGTTCAGACACATACTAAAACTCTACCTTTTTAATTCTCTCCTCCTCCCATAGTTTATATTTTTGTTGGCACAATTTGTATATTTTTACCTAGAGTGTACATTAACAAATTACCGTAGTTATAGTTATTTTTAAAACGTTTTCCTTTTAATCACTAGATTCACAAATGATTCGCCAACTAAGGCAACAGTATTTTAATGCTAACCCCTGGACACTGGCTCTGGGTTTCATGTTTCTTCTTATCCAGATCTCAGGACTCCCAGCCCAGTATACTCTGCTTTAAATCATACTTCCCGGGGAGATCAGGTATCACGTATCTAAGCAAACTGGCAACCTAGGGTGGAAGGCTTAGGGAAAATCAACAGACCTGATTTCCAACGTTCAATAGGTTTTGTAATCATGAAGCCACATACATAGCTGGCTATCCTCCTGAATAAACTGTTCAGCGTTACCACACATTTCTTAACATGGCCAGCTTTAGCATTGGTGAACTGGTGGTATGCATGGAATACCCCCAGGAGTTCCATACTCCAGGCTCTCTCACAGGTTTAGAAATGTTGAGTGAGCTTTTCTGCTTGCCCTACTTTCTTGAGCAATTGAGATCTTCTGAAGTTTATGACAAGACTGGAATATGTTTCATCTTGGAAGAAGAATATTTATCAATAAGTGCTTTTAAATTTTATTTGCAAAGATCCCTCTGGTTCATTGATACATCAAAGCCTGCTGTCTGCCCCTACAATGCACCCCCACAACTAGCCTTGGCGGGAAAAAAGTGTTATCAGACTGGCAGGGTGATTTCTGGTTCTGCTGAAATGAAAACATCCAAGGTCACCTGTCTTTCTGCAGACTCACTGAGAAGTTGGATGTATATTCTCTATTAATCCTTAGAGTATTTAGCTGTTGTTCTCAGGCACCTAGATAACACCTACAAATCTGCAGACACATTTTATTGATCTGAAACTCATGCTTTTTTTTCCTCTGCTGCTGCTGCTGCTGCTAAGTCACTTCAGTCGTGTCCAACTCTATGTGACACCACAGATGGCAGCCCACCAGGCTCCCCCATCCCTGGGATTCTCCAGGCAAGAACACTGGAGTGGGTTGCCATTTCCTTCTCCAATGCATGAAAGTGAAAAGTGAAAGTGAAGTCGCTCAGTCGTGTCCTACTCTTCGCGACCCCACGGACTGCAGCCTACCAGGCTCCTCTGTCCATGGGATTTTCCAGGCAAGAGTACTGGAGTGGGGTGCCATTGCCTTCTCCTGTAAACTTCCTAGTTGGGCAGTTAGCAAAGTTAACATGGTGAAACACTGAAATGCCTTTACAATGCTTTAGTTGCATAACAGCTATAGATAGATTTGTCCAGTGAATATCTTTATAACTTATATCATCTAGTATTTATTTTCTAATATTGCTACACTTGATCAATACTGCTTACCTGAGTTTTGACCTACTGTCGTTCATACAGGGCAGCTAGAATCCCCAGGAGAAGCCAATTGAAAAAGCCTAAAGGGAGAGGGAAGATTGTAGTACTGTGGTGCTCTAGCAAGGGACAAAGAGAGGGAAAAGGACTGCCAAGAAAAGAGGCACACACATAAAGGGATGTCTGCATAGACAACACTCCTCTCTTGCCTCACCTTGGGCTGATCCCCTTGCCTCTGCATCTCTCACTGCAAGGCACGCCACATGCAGTCACCCTGCATCACAAATGGCTTCAGTGAACACTGCGGGAGAGAGACGGGAAGGTGATCAGAGCACTTGGCAGCACTGGTGTGGGGGCCACTGTTGACAAGTGAAACTGAAAGTCACTCAGTCGTGTCGGACTCTTTGTGACCCCATGAACTACACAGTCCAGGCAATTCTCCAGGCCCGAACACTGGAGTGGGCAGCCTTCACTTCTCCAGGGGATCTTCCCAGCCCAGGGTTCAAACCCAGGCCTCCCACACTGGGCTTCTCTGGTAGCTCAGTGGGTAAAGAGTCTGCCTGAAATGCAGGAGGCGCCGGTTCAGTTCCTGGGTGGGGAGACCCCCTGGAGAAGGGAAAGGCTACCCACTCCAGTATTCTGGCCTGGAGAATTCCATGACTGTATAAGTCCATGGGGTCACAAAGAGTCAGATACAACTGAGCAACCTTCACTGCAAGGGCCAGTGCGGGGCCACGGTAAACTGCCAAATACAGTCAGCGGCTCCTCTTGCAAAGATGTGTTTGACAATTTAAAGAGCTTTCCTTTATTCAGAGGTTATAGTCTCACTTCTTCAGTGACAATAAAAGTGCTTCCTTTCTCTCCTTTTCTCTTATTTAAATGAAATTTTAGCAAACACAGATGGTTGGTTCCTTTTGATGAATTTTCTCCCCATGTCAGTGTTGCCGAAAAGCTGGCAGCCCTGTTTGTTTCATAACAACTTTCTGAAACTGTGCTAGTCTGTGAAATCCAAAATTGTGGACAATGGTGGGTTTTATGATTCTGGAGGTTCTTTCCAATTTTACGGTGCCAAGAATCTACTGAGAAAAAAGGAAGCGTACAAAATCCATAAACTATACCCCAAGCCCCAGGAAAATATAGACATGAGAACACATTTTGAGAACTGAGGTAATCTATTTAACTAATTAAGGCAGGTGATTTCCCTTGGTATCTTCCAACTACAAAACACAAATATGTCCATTTTGTTTGTCATTTTTTCAAAACAAATTTATCCCCTCTGGGGATCTGGCCTATTTAGAGTGACTGCTTCAATCAAACTGAAACCAGGCCTTCATGGGTCTTTGTGTCCCTGTAGGGAGGTGTGGAAAAGAACAAAATCATGTTAACACAGTGGCAAACATCCCTGGGCTTTTGTTTCTTTCTTTACCTGGTTCCTAACCAGCCTGTGAGCTCTGAGGGTCAGAGATTACCTTTATTTTTCTCAGCATCCCTCAACACTAGCAAACTGACACAGAGGTAGCCTTGTGAAGGGTCACTGGATAGCTAAATAAATCTGGCTTCATAACTGAAACAGGCAAGAGAGACCTCAGTTCCTCCAACTGTGGCGCTCTCCTCTTCTCCATCTTAACCTTACCTCCTGCACAGCTGCTCACACGATAGAAGGGATGGGCTTTGTGGGTTTCCTGCATAGACCATAGATGTAGAATGGTAAATCTAGGAAGCAAGAGAAAGTACCGTCTCCTCTGTCCTGGAAAACTTAGAGGTATGTATTAGTGCGAGCTACACACACACCGACTACAGGTTTCTGTCAGCCCCAACTCATGAAGGCGGGACACAGGCAGAAGGCATTTGCTAAATGCTGTTGTTCCAGGCTCTCCCATGTGTTTGCTGGCCAAGAAGTAAACTATTTTGAGCACTGCAGTGGTGGGAATCCATTCAACCAGGGATAAAGCTGAAGGTCCATTCCGGTTTCACTGCTGAAAATACAGAATAACATAGGAAAACCAGGTGAGATCAAATGTGTAAGCCCATTCCTGGTACCTTCCCATTTGAGCTCTGAGGAAAGCTGATGATCGCAGTGCAAGGCAAAACCGGTAGGTGGGCAACCCAGAATTCTCCGTCCCAGGAATCCATCCTACATTAAGGATGTAAAGACTAAAGAAAAAGAAGACTTTAGTGAATTTTGAGCTCAAAACTGGTGTTTCTATGTTGTTCTGTATGTTTTTTAGCAGTGAAACCAAAATGGATCTTCAGCTTTATTCCTGTTCCTTGTAAGGGAAGAAGTTTTATATAATTGGACACATTTTGGTTTACCCTCATTGAGAATTTTAACTTGTTTTTGTATGACGGCTACAATAATTTTTTAAATTTTTTGAATTTATTTATGGCTGTGCTGAATCTTCGCTGCTGTGGAGGCTTTTCTCTAGTTGCCGGGAGCGGGGGCTACTTTCTGGTTGTGGTGCTCGGGCTTCCCAGCACGTTGGCTGCTCTTGCCGAGGAGCACGGGCTCTAGGCCACGTGGGCTTCAGCAGCTGCGGCTCCTAGGGTCTAGAGCACAGGCTCAATAGTTGTGGTTCAGGGGCTTCGATGCTCCACGGCGCGTGGGATCTTCCCTGATGAAGGACAGAACCCGTGTCTCCCGCATTAAGAGCCAATGCACTGAGCCACCAGGGAAGCCCAATAATTTTTAAACATATTTATTTTACCAGCTTAAAAAAAAAAACTTTCCAGGACAAATTTTTTTATACTCTACATATTTGTTCAAATAAAGATTCTCAGCTAATGCTGGTTCACACACACACACACACACACACACAATTATAAAGAGAGCATGAGGGCAACAGAGAGAGAGAGATTTACTCCAAGGAACTGGCTCAAGTGATTATGAAGGCTGAGACAATGCATGATCCCCTGTCTGTGACCTGCAGACCCAGGGAAGCCAGTGGCATAAATCCAATCTTGAGTCCAAAGACCTGAAAACTGGAGGGCTGACAGTGTAAGTCACAGTCAGAAGGGAGGAGAATACCAAAGTCCCAGCTTGCGCAGACAGGCAGAGGGACCCTTCCTGTGCCTTTTTATTCTACTCAGGCCTTCAACAGACTGGACGATGTCCAGCCACACTGGGGAGGGTAATCTGCTTTACTCAGCCAACTGACTCAAATGCTATTCTCTTCTTGGAACATCCTGGCAGACACGACCAGAACTAATGTTTAACTGGATAGGCTGGACACCCCGGGGCGCAGTCAGGTTGACACACGAAACAACCCGTACTTGCATCACAGGGCACCATACTTGGCAGCTGCACATCACAGTGACTGTGTTTACTTTCTCCACAGTGAGGACAACAAGAATTCTCTGGAGCAAATCCTTCCGCAGCTGAGATGCCATTTCACGTGGAACTTATTTAAGGAAGAAAGTGTCCCTCACGACCTCGAAGACAGAGTGTGTAACCAGATTGAATTTTTTAACTCTGAGTTCAAAGCTACAAAGTACAACTTGTTGGCCTACATAAAACACTTAAAGGGTCAAAACAAAGCAGCCCTGGAATGCTTACAGCAAGCCGAAGAGTGCCTCCAGCGAGCGCACGCTGACCAGGCAGAGGTCAGAAGCCTGGTCACCTGGGGAAACTACGCCTGGGTCTACTATCGCCTGGGAAGGTTCGCAGAAGCTCAGCTTTATGTTGACAAGGTGAAACAAGTCTGCCAGAAGTTCTCAAATCCTTACAGTATTGAATGTCCTGAGCTGGACTGCGAGGAAGGGTGGACACTGGTAAAGTGTGGTGGGAAAAAAATTGAAAGGGCAAAGGTGTATTTCCAGAAGGCTCTGGAAGAGAAACCCAACAACCCAGAATTCGCCTCTGGACTGGCCATCGCAATGTACTACCTGGATGACAGGCCAGAGCACCAGTCCCCTGTGGAAATTCTGAGGCAGGCCGTTGAGCTGAGTCCTGACGATCAGTACATCAAAGTCCTCCTGGCCCTGACGCTGCAGAAGATGAATGAACAAGCTGAAGGGGAACAGCTGGTTGTCGAGGCTCTGGAAAAATCTCCTTGTCAAACAGATGTCCTTTGCAGTGCAGCCAAATTTTACCAAGGAAAAGGTGATCTAGACAAAGCAATTGAACTGTTGCTACGGGTACTGGAATCCATGCCAAACAATGCCTACCTCTATCACCAGATAGCATGCTGCTATAAGGCAAAAGTCAAACAAATTCAACATACAGAAGCGTCTGAAGCCAGTTGGAAAGGAGAGAAGATTGAAGAACTAAGGGAACAGGCTAGAATCTATGTGAGTAAAGCGATTGAGAAGGGACTAAATCCCCTGCATGCATATTCTGATGAGTTCCTGGAAAACGAAGAATGTTATCAGACGGCTTTCAGTAAGGAGCTCCCCAGCACCAAGGGACAAGAGCTCCATCAGCATGATTGCAATCCTCAGGAGGATCGTGAGATATCTGAAGATACTGCAGTCCAGTGTTCTTTAGAGGGTTTACCCATAAGCACAAAATCAACTGAGAAAGAAAAGATTAAACTCCAGCTACAGAATGTAGCTAAAAACCAGCTGTCACAGAACGTAACATATTCTTGGTCTCTCCAAGGCTTAATTCACAAGATGAATGGAGAGCTGCTGCAGGCGGCTGAATGCTATGAGAAGGCCCTGGATCACCTCCTAAGGAACAGCCCTTCAGGCATAGGCAGCATTTTCCTGCCAGCAACTGAGCGTGAAGAAGGCAGTGAGGAAATGGAGCAGGATGCAGAGAGCTCTCTACTCAGAGAGTTTCCCGACCCCTGAGCTGAGACAGAGAGGAAGAAAAGGAACAGAGAATCAGGGAGCGGGAAGACTGGCTTTGTAGGGGGGTAGGGTGGGAAAGCAGATCCCCAGTCTGAGCTGACCGAGCAAGATGGTCCTGCTTACCGCTTTAAGGCATGTTTCTAGAGAGTGGCTTGCTCACGACTGTCTCTCCTGTCCATACCAGCTACACACAGTTCTCTGGTCTGCACGTCTTAAACTGCCAGCAGAAACAGTGCTTCAGGCCTGCACGAGGCATTCTGTTCTCCAGACAGCCCCGTGTCTGCCCCTCTTGCCAGGGTCGTAGCTGGCGACTATCAATAGAATCTCATGTCCTGCATCCCATTATTATCCAGGCTTCTGGGCCCCCTGGAAGACTAGCTTTTGACCAACCCTGGAATGCTCCTTATGTCTTTCTCTTGGCTTCAGCTGTATATTATTTTTGTTAGTGATACTACAATAAATATATATTCTTCAATTGTTGTTGTTGTTTAGTCACTATGTCCAACTCTTTTGTGAGCCCATGGACTGCAGCCCCACCCCGCTCCTCTGTTCATGGGATTTCCCAGGCAAGAATACTGGAGTGGGTTGCCATTTCCTCCTCCAGGGGAATCTTTCCAACCCAGGGATAGAACCCATGTCTCCTGCATTGCAGGCAGATTCTTTACCACTGAGCCAACTAAGAAACCCATATTCTTGATAGTAACTCTATAATAAATTTTGGAGATAGATTTAATCGTATGGCTTGTGTGTGTGTGTGCGACTCAGAGTGACATCAATCCTCAAACTTTCTCTTGCAATGGATGGTAACTAATTGCCACAGGCATCCTAGGCTATTCTCAACACACCCATTTTAGCTTCTCCTTGGCACTAACACCCTCAACCTGCAGCCAGGCCATCTGTGGGCTCTGGGAACGGTGACTCACTCCAGCCCAGGGGCCTCAGCTGAGCCCAGTGCCCAGGTAGCATCTACTGCTGTTGACCAAGGTGCACCAGAGTGTAAAGGGTACCAAGACTAGGCTGGCCAAAGATCTTTAACCTCCAGGGTGAATGAAAACATTCAAGCATTCTCCTCTCAGCTGGGAAATCCACAAGGGTTGTTTGCTTTGTGCAACCCAGTGATGGACCAAAAACCCTATCAACCTCCGCTCAACCCACTAAAAGGCATGCGCTCATAAATTTTTCCAGTGATATCCTCTGATTGACTGTGTGCAGAGGAAAATTGTTAAATTAATACACCAGCTCCCAGAGAAGACAGAAGAACTGGCATTCCCACTGGGACCGTGAGTAGAAAGCCAGAAAGTTTGTCATGCAGCAGAGGAATCCTGAAAAGCTATTTAGTCAGCTACACTGGCTGAAGCAGCAGCAGACTCCGGTGAGGATGCCCCCCACCCCTGAGTTATCTGCTGGCTCCAGCAAGGCTGGGGAGCCATTAGGTGTCCAGCAGTGAACTCTTGACTCCAGGCCAGCCTTGACCTGGAGCAGCACTGTCTCGTGTGACCAGTTCCAGAGGGACACCGGGCCCCTGTGAGGGATATATATGATCATGGAGACTAACATTGAAAGCCTGATTGAGGCATAAGGGTGCTTTGGGATGAAGGCAGGGACTGGCTATTTCTTGCCCTCAAAGACAGCTAGAGCTCTGGGGTAGGTGAAGAGTTACCTATCTTTATGCCAACACATGTACTCAAGGACACACAGAGTTTGGATACTCAGGGGAAATTGGAGGCCTTCTGCACGGCTACTCAAACAGGGGTACCTAGTCCCATCCTCAGACTATATAGGCAGCTGACTCACAGAAGGATCACGAACACTGCCCGACGCTGTCCCTCTGCGCTCGGAGGGAGTCTCATTCACCCACCAGATGGTGCTGAGGCTTCCCAGAAAAGGCAGCTGACTGGTCCTGACCTACAAAACGGGGTGTGATTTATCTTTCACCTGGATAATGTTATTGAAAGGACGCCTGCACAGCGACAATCTACCTTTGTCCAAGAACACATCAGTTCAGGTCAGGTCAGTTGCTCAGTTATGTCCAACTCTTTAAGACCCTATGAATTGCAGTACGCCAGGCCTCCCTGTCCATCACCAACTCCCAGAGTTTACCCAAATTCATGTCCATCAAGTCGGTGATGCCATCTAGACATCTCATCCTCTGTCGTCCCCTTCTCCTCCTGCCCCCAATCCCTCCCAGCATCAGAGTCTTTTCCAATGAGTCAACGCTTCGCATGAGGTGGCCAAAGTATTGGAGTTTCAGCTTTAGCATCAGTCCTTCCAAGGAACACCCAAAACTGATCTCCTTTAGAATGGACTGGTTGGATCTCCTTGCAGGCCAAAAGACACTCTCAGGAGTCTTCTCCAACACCACAGTTCAAAAAGCATCAATTCTTTGGCACTCAGCTTTCTTCACAGTTCAACTCTCACATCCACACATGACCACTGGAAAAACCAGAGCCTTGACTAGACGGACCTTTGTTGGCAAATTAATGTCTCTGCTTTTGAATATGCTATCTAGGTTGGTCGTAACTTTTCTTCTAAGGAGTAATTGTCTTTTAATTTCATGGCTGCAGTCACCATCTGCAGTGATTTTAGAGCCCCCCAAAATAAAGTCTGACACTGTTTCCACTGTTTCCCCTTCTATTTCCCATGAAGTGATAGGACCAGATGCCATGATCTTTGTTTCTGAATGTTGAGCTTTAAGCCAACTTTTTCACTCTCCTCTTTCACTTTCATCAAGAGGCTTTTTAGTTCCTCTTCACTTTCTGCCATAAGGGTGGTGTCATCTGCATATCTGAGGTTATTGATATTTCTCCCAGCAATCTTGATTCCAGCTTGTGTTTCTTCCACAGCAAGATGAGAAACTTGAAGAAGACCATAGAAAGTTTTCTTTGGGG
>SJYV01037150.1:252511-263934 GCA_006410875.1 Neotragus pygmaeus | reverse complement strand
AGGACTGGAAAAGGTCAGTTTTCATTCCAATCCCAAAGAAAGGCAATGCCAAAGAATGCTCAGACTGCCACACAATTGCACTCATCTCACACGCTAGTTAAGTCATGCTCAAAATTCTCCAAGCCAAGGTTCAGCAATACGTGAACTGTGAACTTCCTGATGTTCAAGATGGTTTTAGAAAAGGCAGAGGAACCAGAGATCAAATTGCCAACATCTGCTGGATCATGGAAAAAGCAAGAGAGTTCCAGAAAAACATCTATTTCTGCTTTATTGACTCTGCCAATGCCTTTGACTGTGTGGATCACAATAAACTGGGAAATTCTGAAAGAATATATCCTCAACCTGCATTTCCTGGTGTGTGACTCTGATCTCACAGATCTTTGCCTCTGGAGACACAGAAGGAGTCACATGAACTGCCGGTGTTCAATGTCACCTGCTCCTTCTTTCTACCTGTGGCCATACTCAGTGTTACCAAATTAGTACCCAGTGGGGACTTCCAGATCAACTCCATTTTACCTCCAACCTGACTGTCACACATATCTGTACGGCAGGTTTGACTTGCTATCACATAGCATGTCCTGGGATCTTCTAAGATTGTCCACAAAGAGACAGTTGGCGGGGGGCGGGGGGGGTGGTAAATCTCCACAAAGGAAATCACGGACCTCTCCCCTTAAGTGTGTCAGACCAAGGAGGCAGGGACTCCATCTCCTTTTCTCACAGCTGTGTGCACATCTCCCAAAATAATGCCTGGAATGAATTAGGCTCTTAAAATTTTTTGGTGACTGAAGGAACGTGGGTGCATGCTCTGTTGCTGCAGTTATGTCTGACTCTTTGCAACCCTATGGACTGTAGCTGGCCAGGCTCCTCATGTGATTTCCCAGGTAAGAATCCTGGAGTGGGTTGCCATTACCTTCTCCAGGGGATCTTCCCAACCTAGGGATTGAACCTGCATCTCCTACACTGGCAAGAGGGTTCTTTACCACTGAGCCCCCAGGGAAGCCCTTGAAGCTCATTGCCAGCACCTAAAACCGGTAGGGAAGTTATGAGGCTCAAAAAGGTTTAGTAACCTAACTGAGGCCACACAGAAACAGAACTGGCAAAAAAATGATTAAATAAAGGAGGAATGATGGGCGATGGCCTTGCAAATTGCCTTCTTTTCTGAAGATGTGATATAAAAGGCTTGAGAGTTTACACTACTATTGATTTTTTAAAAGATGTATTTTTCTCTAAACGTTAGAGAACTGATATCCTCAATATCATCACAGTAATAGCCATAACCATATGTAAATGCTTTACATGCAGACTTCAAGACTCCCAGGTCTCCATGAATTTGACTTTAGAATGTGTTTCCATAGAGACAAGAGAGATCACTGGGGTAAGAGAATGGTCTCTGGTGTCAAGCTCCAGCTTGACTGATGAAGGATGTCTTGATGTTTTCTTCCTCTCTTCCCTGGCCTACTGAATGCAACTGCACCAATTCCAAATACCTTCCTCTCTGCAAGAGAGGATATTCATGACATTTCTGGAAAAGGGACAGTTTAACTGAAGTATATTTCTATATTAACAGCAGGCATGGCTGCCTCCCACCACTCCTTTTGTTGTCATTCCAATCAAGCATCTAACAAGTCAAGAAAACGGACTTGAAGGTAGCCATCTGCCAGTGAAGCAACAGTCAGATCTACTCCCTGACCCTGAGGATCTCTTTACTTGATTCAGTTTCACAGTTTTTACAGCATCAGTACCTGGGGGAGGGGGTCCCTAAAATTGTTCCTGGCTCTCAATCATTGACTAACCTGGTCCTGACAGTTGTCCAAAAGAAAACAGTATGTCAGAAATACAATTCCTGGGTAAAAGCAAGCAAAGTTGCTTTTCTAATGACTCCTGTATTCTGTATATATTCTGGACCCAGCATCCCATCTTCTCAAACCTTGAATGATGATGGCTCAGCAAACCAGTACATCTTATTCATGGAAATGTTTTTCTTCAACTATGTTAATGAAACTATGCATCTGTTTGGAAATCTGCCTTTCTTCAAGATTCATGTCAATTGTGGTATGGCCTGAGATGATGACTCCCCTTGTGCCATTATATCTCAAAATGCATGTTGTGGGAGACGGGACTGGTGCAACTCTCTCAGTCTTGAGGTGTTTCTTTTATCTGATTAGCAGCTTGCTAACAGGTATAAAATACCTTGCTAAAAACTAGCAAGAGGGCACTCTTTCTGTCCCCTTCTGATGTCTATGTCAGAAGCTTTCTCTATCTCTTTTTATACCTTAATAAAACTCTGCTACACAAAAGCTCTGAGTGATCAAGGCTCATCTCTGGCCCCAGGTCAAATTCCTGCACTCCGGAGGCCATGAATCCTGGGGTCATTCTCGGCTCTCAGCCACAACCTTTCACAGGGGTGGGGAGGACACTGAAACCAGCTATTAGCTGGAGCTAATTCCTAACATCCAGGAGCAGTTAGGAATTCAACCACTGGATGATGCCTTTACAATCTTATCATAAGAAAAAGCACTGACATACTTTGCTTCCTTGTGATTGGCTTAAGGGCAGGTAAGCAGCAGAAAATATTTTTCCCTGGATAGTGTACTGACCTGAAAAAATCATCAAAGGACACAGGAGAAGAATTGAAAGGTGTGAAGTTAGGGACCGTGATAATAAGATCCAACAGTGCAATGAGGAGAGAAGAGATCAGTCAGGGAATAGGTAGGGAACTTGCCATTTATAAAGGGGTCAGATTGGAGAGCATGGCCTGACCCTAGTTTCTCCCAGTTGCTCTGTGGTGCAAACATTCAAGTATCATTCAATGAATTTCATTAAGATTTTGGAAAGTGCCCTGGTGTTGGCTCTAGACCTATTGGAGTCTCATCTCCAGTCTGCAGTGTGGGAAAAAGTATTTTGACTTCTGTGATTCTAAAATATCCTAAAATAAAACCTGGAAATAATAATTATCCCTCCCAGTGTTTCATAAAGATTAAATGGTTTCTTTATAAGTATTAAGGTAGACCAGATATACAGAGAATAAAGCCTATATGACACAATAAAAAGATCTGGGTGGTATGCAGAACGTATCTTTATAAATGCCTAGCTGCTCTGGGAAGAGACTAGAGAATTCAAGAAAGTCCAGAAATAGCAAGAAAGAAAATGCACATGAATAAGAACTCACTAGCTCTGCTGATATCCATCTCTTGCTGTGTTTGAAACCATTAGTTTTAACAGACCATTGTCAAGTTAATGACAAAGCCTGGGACCCATACATGGGAGGTTATATCATAGAGCCTACATTAAACCTAGGTCCACGCAGAGGATGAACTAGAAAAACTAACACCTCACAGATCTGGATGTTGGGTAGACACCTGCTTTTTCTAGTTTAGACCCTAGGTGGAGAAGAAAATAGTCTTTCCTCCCTAGGTGAAGCGTGTTGACTCCATGCTAAACATAAGCACCATATCCCACACTGGGGAGATCTGGGCTGGAACTCAGAATGGGGAAGTTGGTGAGGAGGAGTGTTATGGAGGAATTTATCAGAGCATTACTCAGCAGCCAGGCTCAAGAAATGACTACATCTGTTTTGTTTTGTTTTGTTTTGTTTCCTTTTTCTTTCCCCCTGGAAACTGATTTAACCTCTTCTTCCTCCTAAATAGCAATACAGACTTTTACTACTTTTGGTCAACCAAAACTCAAATTTAGGAATGTTTCAGCACCTTTTCCTCCCACTTGCAGGAGGGAATTAAAGCCTAAGGAATCGCCCTGCTAGCATGTTTTTCCCCTCACTCTAGCCAGCTGGGCCTAAAGAAGCCAGAGAATGCACAAGCCAGCTCTTGTTGGGGCTGGATTTATCATTTTCAAATTCCACAGGTAACTGTTATCTCTTACCAACAGACAGGAGGTCAGTTGCAATTTTAGGCAAGTAGAGGGAGGTAAAGAGCTTTTCCTATACCTACCGACTCTCAACTGTCTTTAGCTCAAAAATAATCCATATGCCGAAGAAGCATATTTTAGGGTGGCACATTTTGGTACCCTTCAATAACACTGTAATAGAAGATCAATAAATTTTCAGAAAAATAATGAGACAAAAGAAAAGGGTTTTATGTTCTTAGGGGCAGTCAACTGTGGGAAGGTAAATATAGGGGAAAACTAATGGAAGATAGGGCTTCCCAGGTGGTGTGGTGGTAGAGAATCCACATGCCAATGTAGGAGACACCAGAGGTGGGGGTTCAATCTCTAGATTGGGAAGAAGCACTAAAGTAGAAACAGCAACCTGCTCTAGTATTCTTGCCTGCGAAATCCCACAGACAAAGAAGCCTGGCGGGCTATAGTCTGTAGGGTTACCAAGAGTCAGCCACAAATGGATGGCTGAGCACACAAGCAGTGGAAAAAGATAAGGGTTACTTTAGCAGGGTTTGTCTGCATAGACTCTCTGAGTGCCATCTAATCTCTGGTAATAAGGTTGCAACCGTCTTCTTGGTACAGGAAACAGGAAGGCAAAGAGCTTTTCTTGTGCCTGCTGCTTCTTAACCGATTTCAGCTCCAAATAATCTTTATACTTGAATGACATATTTTGGGGTAGGATACTCTGACCCTCTTCAACAACAAAAGGATACAAAGCAAAATCGGCAAGAGAAAGGCACGTGAAGAAAACCAAGCACGATTTTCCAAGAATCTTGTCCCAGTGGAGTCACACAAGATGTGCTTAATTCCTGCCACATCAAATTATGACAACACATGTAAAGTTCTTGTCTACCAGAAAAGCTCACTGGAGACCTAGCACCCAAGCCTTCTCAAAGAGGTTGGCCACATAGGCACCATCTATCCAGCATGTGCCCAAATTCCACGCTCTCAGGAGGACAGCACAAAGATGCCATAAACCATAGTGTGTCTACAGGTTCGGCACAGCGAAGCTGTTTGTATCAGAAAATAGTATTCCCAGAAAGCAGCTATCAAGTAGGCTTTCCTAAAAACAGTCTCAAGCCTGTTAACTCTTTTCTGCACAGACATGTATCTCCAAGGAGATAGTTGAGTTGAAGTACTTACATCTTAATTTCAAATTCCCCAGGGAAGGGGCAGTCAGATGATCAAGACCTACTCAGAGCTTATTAGAAATCTACATGAATGTGGAGTAGTGGACAGACAACAACTAAGATGCCATCACGAACACGAGCCTAGTTCCCAGTTCAAGCCCCAGCATGAACATGGCTCTCTCCTTTTCATCACATACATTAGGAACTGGGCCCCACAGCAGAAGGTGAGCTGCTCACCATCACTTGCATTACCGCTTGAACCATCCTGCCCTCTCTATCCATGGAAAACTTTTCTTCCACTGGTCTCTGCTGCCAAAAGAATGAGGGCCACTGACATGCATTATAAATTTTGTGACAGAATGGTATTTGGGGATCTGGGAAATTTTTCTGTAATAATTCTCCAAAAAAGTATTCAGTAACCTCAGACTATATATACACTGTTTAAATGCAGAGAAAACATATATGATTAAAAATGAAAATATTAATTGATTTGATAAAAATGGCATTTTTTGTTCGAAGCATAGAATGGGTGCTTTAATTCTGTTTAAGTTTTTGATGAGAAATGGAGTATTTCCTGCCATATCAGTAAACAAGTATGTCACAGTCATCAGTGATACCTGCCCTCAAAATGCAAATTTCTGAGCCCTCGGCACAATCAGGAATGAGAACAATACCTGCCCAATATGTCAGCCATCAGGCTGCAGCCACTCCCTATGGTGAGCACTGAGGGACTCAGGCTATGAAAAAAACACACAGGAAACTGGCCCCAGATAGCTGAGATGCATATGAAAGGAGTAATTTCAGTGAGCCAGACTCCTGCATCTTCCCATACATAGAAAAGCACTAAATTCCTTAATTTGAGCTATCTGAAAGTGAGAGTGTTAGTCCCTCAGTCGTGTCTGACTCTTTATGACCCCATGGACTGTAACCCACCAGGCTCCTCTGACTATGGAATTCTCCAGGCAAAAATACTGGAGTGGGTTGCCATTTCCTTCTCCAGGGGATCTTCCCCATCCAGGGTTTAAACCTGGGTCTTGCACACTGCAGGGAGACTCTTTTACCAACTGAGTCACCAGGGAGCCTGATCCATCTGGTTTTCCTTAATTCACAATAATCTTTTGATGTTCAGACTACTTGCCCCTTTGTTGCAAACTCCTATATAACCTGACTCCCCACCCCCACCTCCTCGGAGCAGTTCTCTCAGGGTTACTGGAGATGCTCTGTCCCAGTCTTGATGTCCTAAAAATTCCTCCTGAGTAAAACGTAACTCTCAACTTTTAGGTTGTGATTATCTTTTAAGCTGACACTGAAGACAGAGTTTAGAATCATATGTGTGATCTTTAATCAAAGAAGAGGCTCATGAGTCTGGCAGGAACTCTTGTATATTATCCAACAGGTTAAGGGGCTGAGGCTTAGACAGTTTTCTCAAGCAGAGATGAGGATCAGTGGGCCATTAGGCAACTGAAACTTTTCTGATGAATGAGAAAATTTTAGCTCTTCTTGAGTAAGAAACACTAGGAAATAAGAGAAAGGCATACGAAGACAGGTTCATATTTGTAGAAGAACACAGGCACTGCTGTATGCTCCATCTCTTCTGTGCTTTAGGAAGAGGACAGAGGTACTGTCCATTCTCTTGATGGGGGCAAAAAAGGTCAAAGAAAATGAAGTTTCCAAAGCAAGGCCTTTCAGAGTCAGGGCTACAAATAGGGTTCCAGGTTATATTTTCAGGAATTGTAAGCTCTAAAAGATCATGAAATCGCCCCCAATAACCTCTTTTGTTATAGTGATAAGAAACTGAGGCCCAGAGGATGAGAGCAAGTGGGTCACTACATAGCCTACTTGCACAGGCCACCTAGCTCTATGTCCAGTCCTCATTCCACAGTGCTGCATATTCTAAGTTCCAGTACTGTTCCAATACGCCACTCTGACCCCACAGGGAGGTAGCATGAAAGAGCTGCAACTCACAGCTTCCCTCTCAGGGACTTTAAAGTTTCCGTTTAATTTCCTTCAAATTGGCATCTCCCTGTGAAAAGAAGAGAAGTGAAAAGCCAAGGAGAAAAGGAAAGATATAAGTATCTGAGTGCAGAGTTCCAAAGAATAGCAAGAAGAGATAAGAAAGATTTCTTCAGCGATCAATGCAAAGAAATAGAGGAAAACAACAGAATGGGAAAGACTCGAGATCTCTTCAAGAAAANAGTACTTTGGCCACCTCATGCAAAGAGTTGACTCATTGGAAAAGACTTTGATGCTGGGAGGGATTGGGGGCAGGAGGAGAAGGGGACGACCGAGGATGAGATGGCTGGATGGCATCACTGACTCGATGGACGTGAGTCTGAGTGAACTCTGGGAGTTGGCGATGGACAGGAAGGCCTGGCGTGCTGCGATTCATGGGGTTGCAAAGAGTCGGACACTACTAAGCGACTGAACTGAACTGCCATATTTGTTTCCTTTTTTTGTTACAATATTCCTGCAGTTGTTATAGATCTTTTCCCCCATCAGATCAATCAAATCTGACACTAACTCTACATCTGTCAGCTTCTCTGAATACCAACTGATTGTCCAACAATTCTCCTCTGTTCTAGTGCCAACTACCTGGAGTTAGCATCAGTCCCCACAAGTCTAGGGTAATCCAATTAGACTATCCTCTCTTTAGTCACCACTTACAAGTAGTCGGTCCCCAAGTTATTTTTACTTCTGTCTGACTTAGCTACACTTTCAGGAGTTCCCATAAACCCTTCCTCAGTTTTGATAATTCATAGAACCACTCACAGGACCCAGAAAAGTATTATTACTGCTAGTTTGTTATAAAGGATGCAGCTCAGGAAAAGCCAAATGGAAAAGATGCACAGGACAATGTGTACGGGAGAGTGGCACGGAGATGGCACACTCTCTCCTGGTATACCATCTTCCCATATTGCCTAATCTGAAACCTCTCTGAACCCCATTGTGCAGGGATTTTTATGAACATTTACATTAGACAGGCATGATTGATTATATATCACATCACTTATATGTGGAATCTACAAAATAGTACAAATGAACTTCTTTACAAAACCAAAACACTAACAGACATAGAAAACAAACTTATGGTTACCAAATGGGCAGGAGGGTGGGATAAATTGGGAATATGGGATTAACAGACACACACTACCACATAAAATAGATAAAAACAAGAATTTACCGTGTAGCTCAGGGAACTATAATTCAGTATCTTGTAACAACCTATAATGGAAAAGAATTTTAAAAAGAATATAGCTATTTACATGGAAAAGATATATATATATAATTGAATCAATTTGCTATATACCTGAAATTAACACAAATTGTAAATCAACTGCTGCTGCTGCTGCTAAGTCGCTTCAGTCGTGTCCGACTCTGTGCGACCCCATAGATGGCAGCCCGCCAGGCTCCCCCATTCCTGGGATTCTCCAGGCAAGAACACTGGAGTGGGGTGCCATTTCCTTCTCCAGTGCATGAAAGTGAAAAGTGAAAGTGAAGTCGCTCAGTCGTGTCCGACTCTTAGCGACCCCATGGACTGCAACCTACCAGGCTCCTCCTTCCATGGGATTTTCCAGGCAAGAGTACTGGAGTGGGGTTCCATTGCCTTCTCCATAAATCAACTATACTTCATTAAAAAAAACAGAATATGCAGAGCCACATTTCTTTTTCTTTTTTTAAATTGTAGTTGATCCACAATGTTGTGCCAACGTCTTCTACACAGCATAGTGATGCAGTTATACATATAGAGATGTATACATTTTTTATATATTCTTTTCTATTATGGTTTATCATAGGATATTCAACATAGTTCCCTATTCTATGCAGTAGGACTTAGTTGTTCATCCATTCTGAATGTAGTATTTTGCATCTAGCAGCCCCCAGATCCAAGCCATCCCTCTTCCTCTGCTCCCCCACCCTTGGCAACCACAAATCTGTTCTGCCTGTCTGTGTGCTCGTTTCTGTTTTGTGGATAGGTTCGTTTGGATCTCAGATTCCACATGTAACTGATGTCAAACGATATCTGCATTTCCCTTTCTGACTTACTTCATTCAGTGTGATCATCTCTAGTTGCATTCGTGTTGCTATAAATGGCTTTATTTCATTCTTTTTTATGACTGAGTTGTATTCCATTCCATTCATCTTTTGATGGACATTTAGGTTGTTTCCATGTGTTGGCTATTGTGAATACTGCAGCTATGACCACAAGGGTGTAAGTATCTTTTTGGATTATAGTTTTATCCAGCTGTATTCCCAGGAGGGGGATTGCTGGACCATAGGGTAATTCTGTTTTTAAGTTTCCTAGGGAACCTCCATACTGTTTTCCACAGTGGCTGTGCCAGCTTGCATTCCCACTAACAGTGCAGGAGGGCTCCCTTTCCCTCACATCCTCTCCAGCATTTGTCCTTTGCAGACATTTTAATGACGGCCATTCTGACTGGTGTGAGGTGGTACCTCGTTGTAGTTTTGATTTGCACTTCTGTAAATATTGCACATCTTTCATAAGAAGCACATTTCTTAAATGTCCTATTACAAAGCTTGCTTAGTAACATCAGCAGTGATCTTAAAACAATGAATGGGAATGCTGTCTTAATTCCAAAGGAGATAAAACTTGTGTAGCACTTTCTAACGCAGTGGCAATTTCCCAGGGGACACTTTCAGACTGTTCACCAGAGAACATAGACCTGGGTCAGGAGGGGAAATAGGCATCAAACTAGTCTTAGATCCTTTCAGGCTATTTTAATTCAATCCAAATGGTAAGCAGGAGCAGCTATTTTCAAAAATGGTCATTTTTCTGTTATTGATTTAAAGTCTAGGGGTTATTTTTTCACTATGAAATTTGCTTTTCACTAAATCAACTGTTCTCAAAGTGTGGTCCCCTGATCAGGAGCATCAGCATCACCAAGGAACTTATTAAAAGCGGAGATTCTCAGGCCCTACCCTAGACCTACTGACTCAAACTCTGGGGTGGGGTCCATCAATCTGTTACAAGCCTTCCTGGTGATCACGAGAAGCCGGTCTACTAGACGTTAGAAAATACGAAATCTTATTGGAGTTGTGATGCCTTTGATACGACCCTCTCTTTCTTGGTTTGGTTAGAACTGGGAAACTGCAGAAAATATCTTCTGCTCAGAAGTGTTCCTGTCTACTAGAGCCTCCCATCTGACCTGGCAGTCCGGGGGACAGGCAGGGCTTAGAGTAAAAGGGCACCTGCATCAGGACTCCTCTTCTGGTGCACATCTCTACCTTGTCTCGTGAGAGGCTGCAAGGAGGGTCTGCAGTGGCAGTCAGCACAGAAGTGTCCAGGTCTCTCTTTGTAATATAACTGATTGCTGGTCATGAAATGATGTTAGTGATATCTGCATGGAAGGCTAATAGGAAGCAAGCCCTCCTGCTCCCCCAGCCCTTAACAAGGCCCCCAAGAGACTCTGCAGTGAGCCATAATTATGCTTGCAGACCTTCCTGATCTTAGGCAGACTGAAGGGGCTCTGGACCATCCTGGAATGAATAAAACCCACATGAAAACATACGTGATCCCAGTGGAACACGGATGGAGAAGCAGACTGAGCTCCTCCTTCCACTCACGGTCATGGATCTAAACAGCTGAAGGGAAAAGGATCCAGGGTAATCCTTGACAACTATCAGTAACATAGTTCTGTCACATACACAGGGTCACCACACACATGTATGCACTTACAACTTCATAATAATACTCTCAGTTCAGTTCAGTCGCTCAGTCGTGTCTGACTCTTTGCAACCCGATGAACCACAGCACGCCAGGCCTCCCTGTCCATCACCAACTCCCAGAGTTCACACAAACTCATGTCCATTGAGTCGGTGATGCCATCCAACCATCTCATCCTCTGTCGTCCCTTTCTCCTTCTTCCTTCAATCTTTCCCAGCATCAGGGTCTTTTCAAATGAGTCAGCTCTTCGCTTCAGATGGCCAAAGTGTTGGAGTTTCAGCTTCAACATCAGTCCTTCCAATGAACACCCAGGGCTGATCTCCTTTAGGAAAGACTGGTTGGATCTCCTTTCAGTCCAAGGGACCCTCAAGAGTCTTCTCCAACACTGCAGTTCAAAAGCATCAATTTTTCAGCACTCAGCTTTCTCCATAGTCCAACTCTCATATCCATACATGACTACTGGAAAACCATAGCCTTGACTACACAGACCTTTGTTGACAAAGTAATGTCTGCTTTTTAATATGCTATTTAGGTTGGTCATAAGTTTCCTTCCAAGGACTAAATGTCTTTTAATTTCATGGCTGCAGTCACCATCTACAGTGATTTTGGAGCCCCCCAAAATAAAGTCTGCCACTGTTTCCACTGTTTCTCCATTTGCCATGAAGTGATAGGACTGGATGTCATGATCTTAGTTTTCTGAATGTTGAGCTTTAAGC
>SJYV01037150.1:227224-244540 GCA_006410875.1 Neotragus pygmaeus | reverse complement strand
GAGCCCTGGGCAGCAGCGGGGAGGCCAGGGGCCGGGACACTGCTTCCGGCCTCACGCCGGGGCGGGCCTGGACCGGCTCAGCGCCCCCGCCGCCGTCCTGCTCAGGACGTGCTGCGCCCGAGGAGGGGGCGTCGCACGCGTGACAGGCGGGAGCCAGCGCCTGGGGGCCGGGGGGGGCATGCCTGCCTGGGATGTGACCTGAGGGAAGGGCCGAGGAGCACGGCGGGCCCCCGGGTTCTGAGGGGTGAAGAGGCGCTCACCAGGCCGGCCACTTAGACGGGACCCCCTGGGCAGAAGGGACAGTGCGGGCAGAGGCGTGCTCGTGGCAAATGCAGCTGCTGCCGCCCGTCAGGACCGGCCGCTGGGCCAGGCTCTGTCCACCCCAGGTGGACGTCCAGCCGGCAGCACGCTGACCTCCCGAAAAGTGCAACTGGGGTCTGTGGCTCCTCTGGTTAAAACCTTCCATGGGGTCCCAACGGTCTCGGGGGAGCCTTCCTTCCAGGCCTGCCTCGGGGCACTCGCCTGCGGGGCTCCCTTCCTTAGGAATGACGCTGCCTCAGCCCAGGGCCAGTGGCCCCGAGCACTCACAGGATGAGGTCAGCGCTTTCCTCCCAAGTTTCTGTTTAAACAACTGCTTTTCTGGGGAAGCGTCCCCGACCTTGGATCGGGCCCTTCCTGGAGGGTTTGGCCTGCTTGTCCCCGTCACACTCACGAGGCAGCGTGTCTCCCCTGGGGGAGGGAGCGCATGTCACCCCGCCTCGCCCCCGTGGGCCCCGGGCCCTGGCGTGGAGCCCCTCCTGCACACGGCGGGCACGCAGCCCGCACCCGCACGCGGGAACGAGGGGGTGTGGATCTGAGCGTTCAGGCCTCGGTGAAAGAGGCCGCGGGGCTAGTGATGTGAGGGTGACGGAGAAATCACCACGTCCGTACCAGATGACTCCTCCCCAGAGGAGGGAAAAGACGACATAGAACAGCAGCGACCCCCAGATAACAAAGTGGTTTATCCAGGTCCAGTAGTGGGTGTCCAGCGCCAGCTGAAGAGAGACCAGGCAGTTAGCAGTGGGGCCACCGGGCCTGTTGGCGTGCGCCCGGGGAGGGAGCAGGAGCAAGCCCCCAGCTCCAGTCAGAGGGTCGACAGGGGCCTGTGTGGGAGAAACACAGCCCAGATTCCGAGAAGGGCTCCCCAGGCCCACCCCGCCCGAAAGTGCCCAGACCCCGGGGTGGGGGCGGCCCCTGCAGGAGATGCTCCTGCCCAGGACACAGCTCTGGGACTTCCTGTCTCACTCTCCAACCCAGGTTGGTAGGATTTGGGACTTTCATGACGATACTCCATAAAGAGTCTGACTTGACTTTAAAAGCGAGCTCAGGTTTCCACAATACATTTGTTTCAGTTAAAATGTCGTTTGACTATCCTGGGGGCGGGGCTGCTTGCCACGTAAAAGCAGTCCAATTCCAGTCCTCTCACACAGAAAAGGCTGTGGCATTTCCCTGCCCACTGCTGAGTAATTCTGAGCTCGCCCCTCAGGGCCGAGGCCACGTCAGTGGCGGGGAGAGGACTCCGTACCTTCAGGGTGACTGTGAACACCATCACCGTGAACACCAGGGTTCCAAACGTCCAGTTTCCAAACACCTGTGGAGAGAAAGCCCAGTCACCTCTTATTAATACAGACTACCTATTTCACACTCAACACAAGCGTCCGAGCATCCCACCCACCACCTGCTCGTCCAACCCCAGAGACGCAGGGGTGTCACCATGATGGGGGGTGGGCGCACCGTGATGGATCTGTGGGCGCCCAGTTCTTCCTAAAAGCCGCCCGAGTCTCCCCCTTAGCGCCCCACGAGCCGGACGGGACGCCCCGAGAGCTGGAGTCTCGGTGTGCAGAGCACCCACGCTGCTCCAGCAGCCGCGCTTTAAGCAGACAAGACCTTCAGCCCGTCACCCCGCTCGACTCGCTCTGCGTGGCCGAAGCGAGCCTTAGTGGGATGCGTCTGATGCGTCTGTCCTCTTTCCAACTCAAAACCCTGAGGGCTCGGACGACAAACCACGGTGGCATCTTCCTGGGGCGGCATCACCGGGGCAGAGGGGGGAGGGCGCCATGGGACTACAGAAAGGGAGCGGGTAGACAGGACGGAGCTGCACAGAGGCCAGAGCCCCGGACACACGGCGTGGCCCCGGCCAGCGGGAAGGAGGCGGCATGCTTCTCGCGCAGAGACGCAGACAGAAGCAGAAAGAAACGCCGGGTGCGTAAGCGTCTCTATCCCGGGACAAGCCAGCCTCTTGGACACGCTGCCTCTCGAGAGCTGGCGGGCCCAGTTCCCATCTGTCAGGTCTGTGAGCTGTGCCTCTCGGAAGAGCGCCTGCTCTCCTTTCAGAAGACACACAGCTGCATGCCGCAAAGCGCGAGAAGCGGGAACCGCGGTCCATTCTCGACCGAGGAAACATCCCTACAGGCGCGCGCTCCAGGCGAGCGTGTGGGTGTGCGGCTAGTGAGGCAGAATCCGCTTATAGACTATTCTAGAAGGAAAACCGAAGCATTAGAACTTTTGTAGGAAACGACCTAAGGACCCTCACCGCTTGATTCATCATCGTGACGAAAACTGGGCTCAGTGGCTCTCGCCAGAGGGGCGTCTGTCCTGAGCTGGAACACCTGCCATGCCTGGGACCTGGTGGATGGGGGGCACTGGCCTCCAGCAGGCAGGGGCCAGGGGTCTGCATGGCCCCCACTGTGACATGCCCAGGCCGGGAACCCCCCAGAGCTGCGCTCTGCCTTCGAGGCTTACTGCTGGGGGCAGGAAGTGAGGATGGGTGGGCCATGCTGGGTGCACCCAGCAGGTGCAGGAGGACGAGGCGCCCGTGTCCTCTCCCCGGAAGCTGCTGTTTTCAGCTGAAAGCAGAGCGTGATGGTGCAGGAGGCAGCAGCTCTGAACCCCCCGGGATCCTCAGCCGAGCAGCAGGAGCCCTGGGTCCAGCCCTCTGCCTCCTTACACCCCAGGCCCCTGTGTCTGTCACCCCTGCTGGGTGGGAACCCCGAGACCCCTTAAATCATCAGAGAATGGGCACATGGGCCTAGGGACAACGTGGGGGGGCGGCCATCCCAGCTCACGGGGATGTGGCCACGTAACGCTCCAGGGGCTTGTCCAAGCTCCCTCACCTACGGGAGAGCTCGGGCTGAGACGCTGGAACCATCTGTCCTCATCTCTGCGCTCTTTAGCGGGGGCTTCACTGGGGTCCAACCCCCTCTCTCGAAGGGTCGTCCAGAGGAGGGGACTCTTCCCAAGTGCGGTCAGTTCCCAGTCCCCAGTAAAGCCCTACGTCTGGTCTGAGTTCCTAAAGTAACATTGTGTCCCCCGGGGAGGCCACATGGGGGACACTGGCATCCACGGGGCGTCCCCTCACCCCNTTCAAAAGCATCAATTCTTTGGCGCTCAGCTTTCTTTATAGTCCAGCTCTCACATCCATACATGACTACTAGAAAAATCATAGCTTTAACTATTTTAAGTATACAATTTTATAGTATTTAGTACAACAATGTAGTGCAACCATCATCACTATCTAGTTTAAGAAAATTTCGTCACTCTGAGTAGTCACTCACCTCTCATCCTTCACTCCAGGACCTGTTAACCATTCATCTGCTTTCTGTCTCTATAAATTTGTCTATTGTGGATATTTCATATATATGGAAGCATATAACACACAGCCTTTTGTGACTGACTTAGCTAACATAATGCCTTCAAGGTTCATCCATACTAACGCATGTATTAGAATGTACTTCCATTTTAAAGCTGAATAATATTCCATTGTATGCACTGACTACATTTTGTTTATCCATTCATCCACTGGAGAACACCTGGGATTCTCCCACCTTTTGACTACTGTGAATAATGCTGCTATGAATATAAGTATACAAATATCTATTCGTCTTTGCTTTCATTTATTTTGGGTATCTACCAGAAGTGGAATTGATGAATTACTTGATAATTTTATATTTAATTTTTTGAGGAATAATCATTTTCCACGGCAGCTGCCCCATTTTACATTCTCCCTAGCAATGCACAAGGGTTCTAATTTCTCCACATCCTTGACAACATTTGGTATTTTCTGTGTTTTTGGTAAATAGCCATCCTAATAGATGTGTAGAGGTATTTTATTATGGTTTTGATTCACATTTCATTAATGATTGGTGATGTTGAATATCTTTTCATGTACTTATTGGCCATCTGTATATTTTCTTTAGGGAAATGTCTATTCAAGTCCTTTGCCCATTCTTTTAATCAGTTATTTGTTTTTCTGTTATTGAGTTGTAGGTGCTGCTTATTAAATATTAACCCCTTATCAGGTACATGATTTGCAAACGTTTTCTCCCATTCTGTGGGATGTCTTTTCACTCTATTGATGCTGCCCTTGATGCACAAAACTTTTTAGTTTTGCTAAAGCTCAATTTGTTTTACTTTTGTTACCTCTGTTTTTAGCATATCCAAGAAACTGTTGCTAAATCCAGTGTCATGGAGTTTTTCCCTGTTTTGTTTCTAGACTTTTATAGCTTTAGGTGTTACATTTAGATCTTTGACACATTTTGAATTCATGTTTTGTTAGTATAAGGAAGGGGTCCAACTTCAATCTTTTGTATATGGATATTCCTCTTTTCTGCATATATACCAGACTGAGTGCTGGAAAAGCCAGAAACCTAGAAATGCCAGTAGGCATGAATAGAAAAGTCCCACGAAGAACCTGCTCTCTCTCTAGCCAAAGGACCCAAAAAGGAGACAGTCTAGCAAAACAAAAAATTTATAAACAACCACTACTCCAGCCAAGTACCACAGGAAAAGTCAAACAAAAACTAAGGCCCCATTCCAAACTCTGCTAGTAAAAGCTGAGTGGGTAGCCCAGACTTCTATTCTCACCAGGCTATGAGCTAGGCATCTGGACTCTTCCGCTCCCTCTCCCAATGGATGATGCCAGAGAAGGCCAAGTGGAATGCAAAGACTTTCATCCCCACTTGGGTGGCAACAAGGGTCCCTCTCTTTGCAGTGGGGGAGTGAAGACCATAAAGGCAATGTGGATATCAGTCCCCACCTGGTGGTAATGAGGTGCCTTCCCACTCCCCACTGAGATGGCAACAGAGAGGGCTAGTGGAGTTTAGGATTTTCACCACCATAAAGAGGTAATAAGGCCACTCTCCCCAACTCACCTCACACATACATGTACTTAAGTGTAAATCTGACATAACATGCATAGGACTTGAATGCCTAAAACTACAAATGCTGATGAAAGAAATCAAAGAATATCTGCATAAATAGATACAGCATGTTCATGAATTAGAAGATTCAGCATAGTAAAAATGTCTATTTTCCAGTTGACAAAAATCTTCCTATCAAAATCCAGCAAGACTTTTATAGACTCAGGAAGTATTGATCAGAAATTTATATGGAAATGCAAAGGAACTAGAAAAACAATTTTGAGAAAAAGAAGGATAGAGAGGAATCACCCTACCCAATTTTCAGACTGTTTATATACTGTAAGCAAGATGGTTGGTATTGGTTGAAGAATAAACACAGAGATCATTGGAAGGGAATAAGGAACCCAGAAATAATCCCACACAGCACAGCCAACTGATTTTGGACAAAGTTGCAAATTCAATTCAATGGAGGATGAACAGGCTTCAGCAAATGGTGCTGGAACAACTGGGCATCCACAGGCTGACAAATGAGCCACTGATCTAATCTCCATACATTACGCAAAAGCAACTCAAAATGGATACAGATTTAAATGTAAAATGATCGAACTTGTAGAAGAAAACACAGGAGAAAAGTTTCAGGACTTACTTCCTGGTGAAGAGTTCCTAGACATGATACCAAACACATGACCCATTAAGAGAAAAAAAAAAAAAATCAATAAATTATACCTCATCAAAAGTAGAGACTTTGGGGACTTCCCCGGTGGTTCAGTGGTTAAGACTCTGCACTTGCAACTGAGAGAGGAGCATTGAAACATATACATTCAGTTCAGTTCAGTTCAGTCGCTCAGTCGTGTCCGACTCTTTGCGACCCCATGAATCGCAGACCAAATGTAAAACAGATAATGGGAATTTGCTCTATGACTAGGGAGCTCAGACCCAGACAACCAAGAGGAGTGGGATGCAGTGGGAGATGCAAGATTCAGGAGGGAGGGGACATTCTATACCTAGGGCTGATTTATGTTGACATACAGCAGAAACCAATACAATATTGTCAAGCATTTTTTCCTTTAATTAAAAATAATTTTTAATTAATTAATTTGGCTGCCAGATCTTGATTGTATCATGAGAGATCTTCAGTTGTGCAAACCACATGTGGGATCTAGTTCCCGGACCAGTGATTAAACCCAGGCCCCCTACATTAGGAGCTCAGAGTCTTAGCCACTGGAGCACCAGGAAAGCATCAAAAATTAAAAAAAAAAAAAAAGGATGAAAAAAAAACCTAGATAGCCAGTTGGAATATGCTACATAATGCAAGGAGCTCAAATCTGGCACTCTGTAACAACCTAGAGGAGAGGGGTGGGAGGTGGGAGGGAAGCTCAAGAGAGAGGGGACATATGTATACCCATGGCTGATTCATGTTGATGTATGGCAGAAACCAATACAATATTATAAAGCAATTATCCAATTAAAAATAAATAATAATTTTTTTTTTTAAAGAAGAAAAAAAGATTCTGTGTTTCCAATGAAGGAGGTACGGGTTTGATCCCTGGTCAGGAAACCAAGAGCCCACATGTCGTTTCTCAGGACCAAAAAAAAATTTTTTTTAAAGTAAAAACTTTTGCTCTTCAAGTGGAAGTGAAAGTGAAGTTGCTCAGTCGTGTCCAACTCTTTGCGACCCCATGGACTGTGGCCTACCAGGTTCCACCATCCATGGGATTTTCCAGGCAAGAATACTGGAGTGGGTTGCCATTTCCTTCTCCAGGAGATCTTCCCGACCCAGGGATTGAACCTGGGTCTCCCGCATTGTAGACAGATGCTTTGCTCTTGAAGAGACCATATTAAAGGAAAAAAAGACAAGTCACATGTTGTGAGAAAATATTTGAAAACCACATGCCCCACCAATGATTCATATCTAGAACCTAAAAAGAATTCTTGCAATCCAACAACAACAAAAAAAATCTCATTATAAAATAGGAAAAGGACATGAAAAAATATTTCACCAAAGAGGATATATGGATGGCAAATAGAAACACACAAAAAGATGTTCAATATCACTGCTGCTGCTACTGCTAAATCACTTCAATTGTGTCTGACTCTGTGCGACCCCATAGATGGCAGCCCACCAGGCTCCCCCATCCCTGGGATTCTCCAGGCAAGAACACTGGAGTGGGTTGCCATTTCCTTCTCCAATGCACGAAAGTGAAAAGTGAAAGTGAAGTCACTCAGTCGTGTCCGACTCTTAGTGACCCCATGGATTGCAGCCCACCAGGCTCCTCCATCCATGGGATTTTCCAGGCAAGAGTACTGGAGTGGGGTGCCATTGCCTTCTCCGATTCAACATCACTAGCATTAGGAAAATGCAAATTAAGACCACAAAGAGCTACCTCTACATCTATTAAAAGAGCTAATAACTTTTTTTTTAAAGTGGAAATACCAAATTCTGGTAAGAATACAAAGAACTAGATCATTCATACATTACTATGTGNAACATCACTAGCATTAGGAAAATGCAAATTAAGACCACAAAGAGCTACCTCTACATCTATTAAAAGAGCTAATAACTTTTTTTTTAAAGTGGAAATACCAAATTCTGGTAAGAATACAAAGAACTAGATCATTCATACATTACTATGTGTGTTAGTTACTCAGTTGTTTCTGATTCTTTGCGACCCCATGGACTGTAGCCTACCAGGCTCCACTGTTGACGAAAATTTCCAGGCAAGAATACTGGAGTGGATTGCCATTTCCTTCTCCAGGCGGTTTTCCTAATCAAGGGACTGAACCTGGGTCTCCCGCATTGCAAGCGAATTCTCTACCGTTTGAGCCACCAGGGAAGCATACATTACTAGTAGGAATGAAAAATGAACAGTGTGCATACTGTACTACTGCCAGTTTCCTAGTTTTAATGTTGTACTATAGTTGGGTAACATATAATCTTTGGGAGAAACTGGGTGAAGGATACACTGCCTTATGTACTATCTTTGCAAACTTCTGTGAAGATATATAAATAAATAAATATTTCCCACAAATAAATCCAACTAAAATAAATGGGTCAAATATGATCACATTTTAGATGGTCTTAATTTGTTACACAATCTGCAGACTAAGGTCCTGATGGCAATAATATTTCCTAAGGCTCTGCGTTTCTTACTGGTCTCTACCTTAAATACAGCAATAGGAAAATAGAAAACTCTTACATAGCATGAAATATGCATGCTCTAAGTGTTATACATAGATAGGCTTATTAATTCTCACCAAATCCAGTGTGATAAGTTTATCTTCTGTGCTTTACAAAGGAGGTTCTGAACCACAGAGAAGTTTCATGGCTAGAAAATGCTGGAGTCAGTGTATGGAGCCAAGCAAACTGCATTCAGAGGCCACATGGATCTTAGAAATATAGGAACTCGAGGAAGATCAAAGCAGGCATGCCCTTTTCAATGCTAGGCTCTAAATAGGAGGTGTTTTACCTGGCTTATTTCTATTGGCTGTTTGTCACCTAACAAAGAAAATCTGCTTTTGTTTTTACAGTTATAATGCTGATGAGGATCAGATCAAGGATAAGCTGCAACAGTTGAGATGTCACTTTACATGGGAGTTGATCATTGAAGAGACAGAAATACCGGATTTAGAAAATAGGGTCTTGGAGGAGATTACGTTCCTGGACATCAAATACAATGTGGGAATACACAACTTACGGGCCTACGTGAAACACCTGAAAGGCCAGAACGAAGAAGCCCTGAAGAGTTTACAGAAAGCTGAAGACTTAACCCAGCCAGAACATGCCAACCAATCAGAAGTGAGAAATCTGGTTACCTGGGGCAACTATGCCTGGTTGCATTACCATATGGGCCAGCAGGCAGAAGCCCAGATTTACCTGGACAAGGTGAAGGACACTTGCAGGAAACTTGAGGATTCTTCCAGCTATAGAATTGAGTGTCCTCAGATGGACTGTGAGGAAGGATGGGCCTTGCTGAAATGTGGAGGAAAGAATTATGAACGGGCCAAAGTCTGCTTTGAAAAGGCTCTGGAAGTGGACCCTGAAAATCCTGAATTCATCACTGGGTATGCGATCGTTGTCTATCGCCTGGAGGGCTTTAACAAAGGACCACAGAGTGGTACGGAATTTTGTCTGAACCTCCTAAAACAGGCTGTCAGGCTAAATCCAAATGATGCGTACATTAAGGCTCTTCTCGGCCTGAAGCTTCAAGATGTAGAACAAGAAGCTGAAGGAGAAAAGTACATCGAAGAAGCACTGACCGATGAGTCCTCAAAGACTTATGTCTATCGGTATGCTGCCAAGTTTTACCGAAGAAAAGGCGTTCTGGATGAAGCTCTTCGGCTCTCAAAATTGGCCTTGGAGGAAACCCCCTCCTCTGCTTTCCTGCATCACCAGACAGGGCTTTGCTACAAGGCACAAATAATCCAAATAAAGAAAGCTACAAACGGTCAGCCTAAAGGACAGGATAAAGAAAACATCAACAGAATGATAAAATTAGCCTTACAACATTTCGAATGTGCTATGCAACTGAAGCCCACATTTGAGTACGTTTACACAAGCTTGGCAGAAATGTACGCAGAAGCGGGTGACCACAGAAAAGCTGAAGATACGTTTCAAAAAGCGTTCTGCTTGAAATCACTCAACAAAGATATGCTGCAACACATACATTTCCACTACGGCCGATATCTGGAATTTCACAAAAAATCTGAAGTTGATGCAATTAGCCATTATTTAAAAGCAATAAAAATAGAAAATACATCAATAGATAGGGATAAAAGCATCAATTCTTTGACGAAATTGGCTTCAAAGAAACTCCGGAAAAATCCATCAGATATAGAAAGCTTGAGTATCCTTGGGTTAATCCACAAAGTCAATGGAGAAATTAATGAAGCCCTGGAGTATTATGAGCGGGCCCTGAGGCTGGCTCCTGACTTGGAGAACTCTGCTGTGACCCCCAGGCACTGAAACATGGGCTACTGTCACAATATACTAACCATCTTTTCTGCTTGTGACTTTCAGAAAAGCATTATGTAACTCACCACAGTGATGTAATCTTTGAACAATTACTCAAACCTGATAAAACATTAGTTGTATTCAGAAAATAGTCAAACAGCCTTCAGGAGTGGTTGTGCAATCAGATCGATCTAAGATGTCGACTGTGGAACCAGAAACCACCCCTATTCCCAATCCCCCGCCTACAGCAGAAGAGAAAATAGAATCTAATCAGGAGGTTGCTAACCCAGAACACTTTATTAAATAAACAACCTTTACAGAACAGATGGGCACTCTGGTTTTTTAAAAATGATAAAAGCAAAACTTGACAAACCTTTGATTGATTGCTAAGTTCGATACTGTTGAGAACTTTTGTGCTCTGTACAACCATATCCAGTTATCTAGTAATTTAATGCCTGGCTGTGACTACTCACTTTTTAAGGATGGTATTGAGCCTATGTGGGAAGATGAGAAAAACAAACGAGGAGGACAATGGCTAATTACACTGAACAAACAGCAGCGATGAAGTGACCTTGATGTTTTTTGGCTAGAGACACTGCTGTGCCTTATTGGAGAATCTTTTGATGACTACAGTGATGATGTATGTGGAGCTGCTGTTAATGTTAGAGCTAAAGGTGATAAGACATGGACACGAGTTTGAGTAAACTCTGCAAGTTGGTGATGGACAGGGAGGCCTGGCATGCTGCAGTCCATGGTGTTGCAAAGAGTTGGACATGACTAAGCGACTGAACTGAACTGAAAAGTGATAAAATAGCAATACGGACTGCTGAATGTGAAAACAGAGAAACTGTTACACATATAGGGTATACAAGGAAAAGTTAGGACTTCCTCCAAAGATAGTGACTGGTTATCAGTTCCATGCAGACACAGCTACTAAGAGCAGCTCCACCACTAAAAATAGGTTTGTTGTTTAAGAAGACACCCTCAGAGTATTCCCATAGGCAACTGCCTCAAGCAATCAAGATTTGGGAGCTGAAGGAAAGCCTCTTCAAAAGCAGGATGGACTGCATTTAAATTTGAGTTCCATCTAAATGTTGCTAAGATATAAGGAAGTTTCATTAGCCTTTGTCTTGTACTTCTGTATTCATATTTTCTTTTTTTTTTAGCTAGAGTGTCTATTATCCCAATCAAAGTATTACAGTACACATCATATCATCCCCAGAATCCATAAACGTGTTCCTGGCCCACTCTGTAAAATATAATTAACCATTACAAAAACATTTGACCCATCTACAATATTAAAAAAAGAACTTGCATTTCTATACCTTACAAGAGAATGATTTTGTTTACATTCCATTGCATGAAGGAGTGTATTTTACTGGTTTGAAAGAGTATGATGCATAGCTTTCTGGCAATTTTGTTTCTTTTTACAGCATTCTCTGTGCTCGACTCTTGCAGATGGCTGCTAGATTTTATTTGTTTCCCTATTTGATAACATTAGTGACTCTGACATCAGTTTTTCACCTGTTTTGCTTTAGTTTTTTTTTCTCATGTAACATTGGTGAAGAATCTAGTAACGTGACATAAAGGTAGAATAAACATTAATTTTGTGCCTTCTTTGGTAATTTTTTTTTGTAACTACAATGCTTTGCTACAAATTTATGCCTTTCATTCAAATCACTGATCTATGTTTGTGTGATTTCCTAAACTTAATTGTGTATTATAAAAAATGTAGTATCATAATTACATTCCTAATTAGAATGTCTGTTTTTGTATCTTTATGCTGTACTTTAACACTTTGTATTACTTAGGTTATTTTGCTTTGGTTAAAAAATTGGCTCAAGTAGAAAAGCGATCCCACTCATATTAAAACTGTAAATAAAATGTGTACAGTGAATTGTCTTAAAAAAAAAAGAAAATAGTCAAACAGAACATACATGCCTCTATATGTGAGAGTGAGAGAGAAGAGAAAGAACCATTTCTCCATGAATGTTATACTGTAGGGAAAAAAGGAGAAAAAAAATAGTAGTTTGTTGAGTAGATTTAAAGCAAACACACACACACACACACACACACACACACACNCATTGTTAATGGTGGAGGACTCAATTTCAGTGTGCATGACTTTAGTATAAGGCTTGATAAGTTAGATTTTCTAATTAGCCTTCTCTTCAATGAATTCATTTCCTCTGAAGGGAAGTAAAGATTGAGGGAGAATGGTAACATTTGCTGCGGCAGGTAAGTTTTAAGTGCTTCCTACATGTTATCTTAGTTCATTCCATATGGCATTTTTAAGATAAGACGATGAAAGCAAAGGAGTCAGGACATTCTTTTTTATAACTGCTTCTGGCTGGAGAGAGTCTTATGAAAATGTAAAAGGGTAAAACTACATTGAATCTGTGTATTGTGTCAAGTAAAATTATTTTTCTCACTCTTGACTGTAACCTATAGAGATAGGCAAGACAGGTCTTTCAGAAACTCCTTTGACCTTGTTTCCGCCCTGTCTCTTTTACTTTGTTCCTCAATATTCCCTAATCTGAGATCAGGGAGGTGAAATTTTACTCATCTGATGTCCACAATCATTCTTCTTTATTGTAGTAGTTATTGGCCCTTCTCTTTGTATAGAAATGTGAGGTCAGAAGTCTGGGCCACAAACCTGTCTGCCTCCAGAGTCAGTCCTTTGAGCTAGTGTTTCTTAGTGTGAGTAGACAGCTCCCATTAGAATCATCTGGGTGGTGCTGGTCGCACCTATTCTGGGCCAATCCTGAGGTGAACCGGACCAGCATCTCTGGGGTGGGGATCAGGAGTCTGCAGATTGTTAAAACAGATGTGTCATGAGGTTAGCTTCATCTTAATAAGAGGACAATTGTCTCCTTTCCTCTAGAATTAAGGGCAAAAGATGAATTCGGTTTAGACTTGTCTTGAAATCATGATAGGATTATATATTCAAGCTGTTTCCATGTACGGAAAAATTAGCTTCTGTACTATACTGTCTTCCTTAAAGGGGAAGAGAAATGAGAACTAGTTAATTGAATGACTTCAGCATGCTAGTCTCTGGCAGGTCGGTGGATTGCTCTGGACAGTGACTCTGTGTTGACAATTCTGAGAGCAGGGACATGTAGCTCCCTGTGTCTTATCTCCCTGTGCCTGCTGTAGCCTTTGCCTGACCTTAGTTATGGGACCCTGCCTAGCATTAAGAAGCTGAGGTTGCCTGATTTTCTTAGTTTATACATTCATATTTTGTATGTCTTGAGACACCTATATGTATAGGCACAGAGGGACTATGTGATAACAGATACATGTATCTTTTTTTCCCATTATTTCACTTTAAAATTTTTTGATTTTTTTTTTTTTTTTGTATATAGTATGTGAATAGATTACTTATCATGTATCTGGAACATCTGTNGGATGAACCTAGAGTGGATTAAACAGGGAAGTCAGTCAAAGAGAGAAAAACATGGAATCTAGAAGGATGGTACTGATGAGTCTGTTCACACAGCAGCAATGGAGATGCAGACATAGAGAACAGACTTACAGACAAGGGTGGGGAACAAGAGGGAGAGGGTGAGATGAATGAAGAGAGCAGCATGGACCCAGGTACACCATTTGTAAACAGACAACCAATGGGAATTTGCTGTATGACTCAGGGAACTCAAACTGGGGCTCTGTAATTACCAAGAGAGGTGAGAATGGGTGTGAGGAGGGAGGGAGATTCAAGAGCAAGAGGACATAGGTACACCTATGATTAATTTATGTGGATGTATGACAAATCAAACCAATATTGTAAAGCAATGATCAATCAACAACAAATAAATGTTTCCAGGAAATATGAACATAAACACAAACTTTGCAACAAGGTAATTCCATTTTAAAAAGTACAGAAATTTTAGAAAACAACAAAAGATCTACATGACCTTTCGTCTTGTGATCAGGTCTAACACACACAGAGAAAGCCAACTTACCAAATTATGAATATAAATTATTTAAAACATTGACTTGTATAATTTTATACATTTACCCTGTGGAGGACCTTACTCAAAAGAACCAAAAAAAAAAAAAAAAAACTGTTAAANGAAAAAAAAAAAAAAAAAAGGTTGGGTTTGGCAATCTCTGGAGTTAATGTCTTTTTTTCATAACTGCAGGGTGCTACTGACATCTAGTGGATAGATGCAAGATTGCTGCTTAAACATCCTAAAATGCACTGCACGGCTTCCCACAACCCAAATGTCAATAGCATCAAGGGTGAGACACTCTGGCTTAGATCTGTACTTTGGAAGAGTTACTAAGTTTTTAGTTTCCCAAGCAGATTTTCTATTAGTTGCCATTTTTCATGTTCTATTTCTCTTTTTCTCCAGTTGCTGTGTTTGACAGGTTGATAAGAATAAATTCAGAAGACAATACACTGCTAATTTTCCCAAGAATTTACCCAATCCAATAAGTTATGAAAAAAAATACTGATATTCAAATTCCATCTAATAACTTCAGCATGTTCAACACCTACTCAACAGCTGGGTCTTTTCTTCTTCTCAATCCTGATCTTGCATATTTCCTTTAAACTTTTTACAGATCGTTTTAGTCTTTCTGAATCTGAAATCCTAAACAATATAAGCTAACAATAAGGATTTTTTTCCCCTTTTGATTTTTATCATTTACTGTTTAGTTGCTGTTCATTCAAACCTTGATAACCAAAGACTATCTCTTGGCCCAGCTACAGCTAAAAGAAAGGAAAGAAGTAGGAACAAGGAAGAAAAAAACACCATCGACACACTGGAAATTTTTTCAAACAGAGCTCTATTAAATATTCCAAATCTTCAGGAAGGAGGAAATTCTGGGCATATCTTTGTACCTCCGAATAAGCCATTCAGTACTTTTTCTAAAATGTGGTTTCCCACTTAAAGGTTACCATAGCCTACAGACCCACCACATCCACATTACCTCCCCAACCTCATTTCTTAGGACTTCTTCCCTGCCCTCTCCACTCCAACCACACCATCTGTGCATGCCAAGTATGCTTCCATCTCTAGGCCTTAGCAGTTACTGTTCCCCGAGTCTGGAAGTCTCTTCCCTGACCCCATATCCACAGTGCTCACTTCTTCCCCCACCTCAAACCTTTCCTCCCCAATATATTTATAACAGCAAATCACCAACCTTCTCTGTGCTTTTGTCCATAGCACAGTATGACATAAAATATTATATCTGTTATTTACCTTCACCTCTCACACTAGAAATTAACTCCAAACAAACAAGTGTAATAAAATCACAAATGCACAACTAACTACAGTTCTTGACTACACTGTTAGTTAGCCACGCTTAATTCTGAGGGAGCAAGAACTGGCTTTAGGTATAAGCCCCCTTTTCTTGCAAAGCCAAAGTCAGCATTATTTAAATAGACACATAGCAAAACTGTACATTGTTGTCCATTCATCTGAAAAACAAAGTGCCGAGCACAGCATTTTGCCAAGGCATAAAAGTGATAAACTTGTACCTTTTAAACTCTGTGACAATGAACACTTTTCTCAAAGTTTGAGAATTATCTCCACCCTGTGTATAATCAGGAACAAAATGCATCAGACAGTGTGTGGGGGGAGGAGGGGGGAGGGCTTGTCCCTTATCTGATTTATTCCAGGCTATACTGACAGGGCCTTGAACAATGACCAACTCTTAGCAGTTGTTTAATAAAACCTGTTGAGGGACCTTCTCTGGTGGTCCAGTGGCTAAGACTCTGCACTCCTAATGCAGAGGACCCCGGTTCAATCCTTGGTCAGAGAACTCAATACCACTGCTGCAACTGAGAGTTTGCATCCTGCAACTGAAGATCCTGAATGCTGCAACTAAGACCCAGTGCAGCCAGATAAACATTAAAAAAACAAAAACAAAAACCGTGTTGAAAGAACAAATGACTGAATTTGAAAGGGGCAAAGTGTATGGGCATTTGATATTTCTGCTTAGGTTCCAAACCACCCCATCTTTGTGGGTGTGTGATTGTTAGTCGCTCCGTCATGGCCAACTCTTTGTGACCCCGTGGACTATAGCCATAGCTTGCCAGGTTCCTCTGTCCATGGGGATTTTCCAGGCAAGAATACTGCAATGAGTTGCCATTCCCTTCGCCTGGGGATCCTCCCTACCCAGGAATCAAACCCAGGTCTCCTGTATTAAAGCCAGATTCCTTACCATCTAAGCTACCAGGGGAAGGCAACCCCATCATAAAGATGGGGCCTTATTATAGGATTATTATCATTATATTATTATAGGACCTTATGGGACCTTATTATAGGAAGCTCAGTTGTCAAGGGCATGGAAGGGAAGGGAATTTTCATAGAATTGTGGGTGGAGTGTAAAAACCTCTTTGCAAAGCGAACCTGGAATAGCTACCAAAATTTTGAATATATACACGTTTTGGCCCCCAAGTTTCTCTAGGTTTACCCAGCGAAAATCACAGCACAAGTGCACGGCATTGCACTTAGGTTTGTTGACTCAAGACTTGAGTTTTAGCTTAGGATGCACAAAGCTATAGAGCATCGGTGCCACCCAAAAAAATTACACTGAAATATCTCCAGTCATCTTAGCTAAGGGAAAAAAAATGCCACAAATAACAACCACCCCGCAAAAAGCTAAGGCACGTGGACTCAAAAAGGCAGCTGAGGAGCCAAGCCCAAGGTCTCAAGGCCCAGCTGCAAATTCCACCCAGAAAGTCCCCGCGCTGCGCAAACCTCTCAGAGCGGTTCCTCGGCCCGGCCGGGGGCGGGGCGGCCCCCCCACTCAGCTCTTCCAGAAGTTTCTGTTTCCCGGAGCTGGACTCCGCCTAGTCGGGGATCAGATTCACTTTCTAGTTTCCCTTTCCCGCTCCTGTCCGCCCTCTAACAAAGACGGCCGCCCTCGCGCGCGGCCCTAGCGCTGCGGTCCCCGCGCCCGCGCGCCCGCGCCCGCGCCCACGCACGCGCGCCGCCGCTCAGCCGCCGAGGCGCGGAGGGCCGAGGAGAACGCCCGCGGGGACCTGCACCCGGAGCCGCCGCGGAGCCCTGCCACCATGAGGTGAGGGCTGCTCCCCGCCTCCCCGCCCCGGCGCCCTGTGGCCTTTGCTTTGCACGCCTTTCCCTCGTGTTCCGTTTGCAGGGCAGCGCTGCGGCCCTGGAGCCGCGCCCCCGAGCCCGGCCGCGGGGCGTCGGCCTGGGGGGCGCTCCCCTCCCG
>SJYV01037150.1:187222-226915 GCA_006410875.1 Neotragus pygmaeus | reverse complement strand
GCTGACCCCTTTTCATCCGGTCCCCTACCCTGCACGGGGATGGTGAACGGGGTTGCATTTAGGAAGCTGAGGCCTGAGGAGGTTCAGCTGGTGGGCTCCTGCAGGCCTTACAGCCTTTTGTTCTAAATCCTGACTCGGACCACCTACTAGTTGGGTGACCCAAAGCAAAGTTTCTTCAACTCGGTGAGGCTGTTTCTTGTCTGTAAAAAGTGATGGCATCCGCCTCTTACGACTGTGGAAACGGTTGTTGCTGAATGCCCAGCTCATATATTTGCAGATGTTGACTTTTGTTATGTTTAAAAATGTTTAATAAATGCCTTACTTCTACCCTTTTTAAGAAAGGAGGGAAGTGGGAGGTATAGGGAGGAAAAGGCCGGTGGTGGTGCCCTGCGGGTGTCTGGTGGGTGGAATGAAGCGGGGTGAACCCCACTGGGCACTAACTATCTACCAAGGAAAATGAAAGACTGCTCATTCCTGGCAAAAAAACAAACACAATAAAGCAACTCCCCACCACACACACACAAAATTGCCTAAAGATAAATGTTGCCTCTTCAGACACAATAGCCTCTCTCCCCAGCTTCCCAGAGACAAAGTTAAAAAAGTAAGTAGAGTTGAAAAAGTAAAATTTGTCACAGTGCCCGGTTGTGCATAAATTCCATAGTGTAGGCAAGACACTTAGATGGCTGACTGAATGTCCCCTGGAGATCTCAGCCACATGACAATCCCTGGGCAGCCCTCCCTCCTCCTCCGCCTTGGGCTGAGGCAGATGTTCATTTCACTCTGTGGATGGGCAGAGGTGGGTAAGCCCATACTGTGGATCTGAGCAGGCTGGTAGGGGCGTGGTATGTCTTGCCTATGATTTTGGTGCATTTACACCAGAGAAAGGAACAGCTACCAAGGGACAGTCGTACCACGTTTCCCAGTCAGGACCTTAGGACCTTAGTCCAAAACCTACTTTCAAAATCTAAACAGAGAGCCAGACAGCATGCCAAGATGGAAAAACAAATAGCATAGGGATGGCTGAAGTGGCAGAAAGTTTGGAACCAGTAGCAGGATGGAAAGAACTAGCAGGAATTCTCTCATCGGAAATTCAGGTGCCCTTTTTTTTTTTTTTTTTTTTAATGCTAGGCTCATGCCTCTGGGTTTGAAAATGCCAGAAGCTACCAGTATATAACTGCATTCATTCATTCACTCTGCAAGTATTTATTATTGAGCTCCTCTTATATACTGAAATCATAGATTCTGGGGACACACGGGTGGAAAAAAATCAAACCAGAACAAAGTCCCTATTCTCATTTAAATGGGGGATGTAGACAACCAAAAATAAGTGGTTTATCAACATACATAACCAAAAATGAATGAATAAACAATTCAGAAAGTGGTAAGAGCTATAAGGAAAATAAAATAGTGTAGTGGGCTAAGAGAGTGACAAAGAATGGAGGGGACTATTTTGGATACCTTTGCCACAGATGGCCACTTGGATAGGAAATTTTTGAGCCAAGTTAAAGGAGCTAGTCATACAAGGATTTGGGAACAGAGCTTTTCAAGTAGAGTAAAAACAAGTGTAAAAGTCTTTGAACTTGATATGTTCAAGATAGGAAGAAGGTCAGTATGTCTAAAACACGATAAAGAGGAGGAAAGGAGAGAAGGTTGGATGGTTACACAGGTCCAGCATCTTTAGAGGCTTTTAAGACGTGGCAGAGGCTAGATTAAGGGTGTTTCGAAGCTAGTGGGAGATTTTAAATCAAGACTGACATAACCTGGTTTACGTTTTGAGAAGTTTACTAATATTATATGGGGACTAAGAGTAAAAAAAGGGAGACCAGATTTTGAAAAGTAATAATCTTTTAGACTAGCAAAATTGCAGTGGAAATGGGGGGAAAGAAAGTGGATGGATTTGATATATCTGGGTGGTAGAATTAACAGAATTTCCCATTGGATTAAATGAGGGGTTGAGAGAAGAGGAATCAAGAGATTTACTTCTAGGTTATTTGGCCTGTGGGACTAAGAGGTACCCAAAAAAGGTGGGGAAAACTAAGGTATGAACAGATTCAAGGAACCCAGATTTCTGTAATGAATATATTTACTTGAGATCCCAACTGAACTTCTAATTGAAGATGTAAACTGAAAACTAGAAGTCTGGAATTCAGGAGGAAGCAGAGACAGAGGACATACCTTGGGAAATCATCAACATGTACTATACCTTTATGGGGAAAAAAGAGGTTTTAATTTCCTTACATTAATAATGATGATAATTATATCTTTGATAACTAAGATTTTTATTCTTTCTTCAGATCAGTTTTCACACATTTCTACTCAGATCCTTTATTGTTTGAAATAATCGATCCTCTCTGTCACTCCACAGCATGTCCTGGTGAGCTCCATCTCAAAATAACTCCAACAGTGTAGAATGCTGTGACTTCAGATTGAGGGCTTACGTTTGAAACCATTGTTTTCTTATCCCGAGACTTTTAACTATCTGGCATGTCTTTCTCAATGAGCAGTTACACAACCTCTACCCGCTCTTTAAGCTGCTCTAAAATCTCTTATGTTTTTCTTTTAAGTCCTTACCAGGCAAAGTGAATTTTACATACATTAGACATAGCCTGTATTTTAAAGCAAATCATTCTTTAAAAAGAACTCCAATTTTTATATGAAAGATGTCATATAGCATTATGGTTAAAAGGCATAAGCTTTTGTTTCAATTAGTCAGAAGTAACTTTGAATCTGTGCTTGGCCACTTTATAGCCTTGGATACGTAATTTAAACTCTATTTCCCAGTCTTCATCCATAAAATTATAAAAATAAAAAGATGTTATAAAAGTGAATATAATTTGTGTAAATTGCTTGGCGCTCTGCCTGGCGTGGGTAGTGTGGCAAGTGAATGGTTTGGGGGGATGTTTTGGGTTTTTTCTGTTTGTTTGTTTGTTTGTTTGTTTTTGAGCTCTCATCTGATTCTGGAAGTATATGTTACATGTGTAACATTTGTACTATTGAGTTGAATCTGTAGTGAACCTAGGTCATATGCATAAAGTTTTCTTCTCAGGTATATCCCTGTTTGCCATTTAATGTAGCTCTTCGCCTTAAATAAAACGGGGAAAATTTCAAGTTAAAGGAGAAGTCTAACCTGTTGAGCTTAAGGTTTTCTTATACATTAAGCTCTATAGGCCCAGTGGCTTCAACTCTCCTGTCACATACAATAACCACTAGTCATGTAATATTTAAATTAACTAAAAGTAGATAAAATATAAAATTCAGTTCATAGTTGTACTAGCCACCATTTCAAGTGACCAGTGGTCATGTGTGGCTAGTGGCTACCATATTGTATAGCATAGATAAGAACATTTCCATCTTGGCAGGAAGTTCTGTTGGAAAGCTCTGGTCTAGAACCTGCAATCGCTAAAATTTGGGACCTGTATATATGTGTTTATATGTATACACAGATGATAAAAGAAAGAGAATAAATAAGAAGAAATTATAAAATTAATAATATAAGTGAACATGTCTACTAAATACCTAAATATATTATTAAGTAAGCTATTAATGTTTAAATTTAGTATTTATAAAAATTGGGAAACATTTCATGAAGTATACTATTAGGTTATAAATATGAAGTGGTTTTATTTTTCTGATCACTACTACTAATTCTGTTAATTAATCCAGTTCTCTAACTCTTTGGCCACTTTTGGCTATTAGGACAGCTTCTTTCCAGTTCCTGAAACTCAACCCAATTCATTTTAAAGCCTCAATCTCATTTTGATTCAAAGCCCGCTCCCCTTTCTCCCCAGCTCCCAGAAAATATTGATAAAAGTGCCATGGAGAACAGGAAAATGTGATAGACTAGACTTCAGGATGGCAGGCAAGGTGGAGGTGCAGTTTAACCTATGGTGGTGGGGTCAGCTTCTTTGAAGAGCTGAGATTTGAGCCAAGGCCAGAATTATGAGAATAAGTAAGCCCTCTACTCTCCTAGGGCTTCCCTGGTGGCCCAGATGGTAAGGAATCCACCTGCAGTGCAGGAGACCTGAGTTTGATCCCTGGGTTGAGACAATCCCTTGGAGGAGGGCATGGCAGCCCACTCCAGTATTCTTAGCTGGAGAATCCCCATGATAAAGGAGCCTGGCGGGCTACAAGTCCATAGGGTCGCAAAGAGGCGGACACCTCTGAGCAACTAAGCACAGTACTCTCCTAGGAAGAGTTCACAGGGTGAAAGAATTAAAAATGTATTAAAGTACACCACCACATAATCCCATTACTCTGATTTTTTTCTTAACACTTATTAAAATCTGAAATTACGTTGTTTATTGATTTGTTTACATGTTTATTTTCTGTCAACCTCTATTGTTCCTTCCTCTCCTGTAATGGAATTACCATGAAGAAAAGGCCTTTTTCTGTCTTGCTCATTACTATATCGACTACAGCTAGCATATTGCCTGGCATGTATGACATGAGGTGATCAATAATTGTTTCTTGGTAGAAATATTACTATAGTTCTCATAAACATTTATACAAATATGCATACGTACATATAAGGGAAAGAGTCCTGTGTGCAGCAGAAAGGGAAATAAATACACACACACTGTTCATCCAATAATTAGAACATTTCCTTCTTCGAGAGAAGCCTTAAGCAGCTTTGTTCTGTAAAATTCTTGTGACCCTTAATTATGCCCAATACTAGATTTAGAAAGTCTTTCCTGACTGCCTCACCACTACCATAAGCAAAACAAACAAAATTAGGTATATCGATCAGGAATTTGTCAGCTTCAGACAGGAGAAATCCAGTTCATACTGGCTTGAGAAAAGAGATTATTTCCTTAAAAAGGTAGAAGTACAGGGATTGACAGGGTGATCCAGGCAATACCTGGTTTCAGGAATTTAGTCAGCATCACAAGCAATCTGTCTTTATTCCTAAACTCTGCTTTTCTCTGTGTTTGAGTCTCTCTTAGGCAGACTGTCCCCAAGGATTTGGAAAGATGGCCACCAGCAACTCCAGCTTATATTCTACCAGCCTAAAATTTTTGGAAGAGAGAGAGTTCCAGCAAAGCCCCATTTCAGCAAAATTATGTTTTAATTGAATAAATGTGAATAAATCACTGAGGCCAAGGAATGGCTGGAATATTGCATGCCTTCACATGCTGGAGGAAGTGTAGGCAGCCTGTCTCAAATCACATGGATTGAGACGAGGGGGAGATGTTGCTCCGCCAAATGAAAGCCACAGATGTCTACAACACTGGACCGTGTGCCTTTCCCGAATCACTTCCATGGCACTGTATTGGAATGCTGATTTGTAATTGGCTGTGTACTTATAAGCTCTGTATAAGTAGGCCTGTGTCTTATTCACAGTTACACCTCCAGGGTTATTCAGAAGATCTTGCACATAAAAGCCTATCAGTAATGGGTAAATATTTCCTAACCCCTCCTTCCTCTTCATCTTCCTGGTTTCAGAGATGAAACTGGGCCCTGAAGAAATTACGCTGCGCTTCACAAAGGGAGTTTAACAAATATTTGTGACGTGAACATTAAGGGCAGTAATAGGTGACAGTCTTTATTGTTGCCCACAACCCTAAAGGTTAGCAGGATGTGGCACTTAACATTAAAACCTACTAAGCTTCCTTTTGCCTTTTCCCCATTTTCTCTAAATCTTGCTTATTTCTCAAACGTATACTTCTTCCCATCTCTTGGTGTACCTGTTCCTATCTATCTCTGCGTTTTTTTCTGTATGGAGTTCCCTTTCTTTCTCTGCAGAAATTATGTATTCATGTGGCTTCTCTCTCTCCTTCAGTTTTTTTCTTTTTCATATTTTTCACTTTCTCCTCTTTTCCTTCACTATTCATAATACAGAAATGAAAATTTTATATTATTTATTGTGTATATATATCTATTATTCTTAATTTTCAAAGCTAGTAAATAAAATAATGTAAATTCCCCTCTCTAAAAACAGGTGTTCCTTGTGGGTTAGTGACTGCCTAAAGGAAGTAGATACCTTGTAAGATAGAAAACTCTGTTCTCTCCAGAATTGGTTTTGCAATAAATAATGTGAATTTAATGGAATATTTCTAGTACATACCTATACACAGAGGAAACTAGTATAAACTTACAGAAGCCTAGTGCTTTAACTGTAAAATCAAGTGGATAAAATAGGTTGTTAAGCAAAGAACTATATTTAAGATTTTAAAATTTATTATTTTCTTTATCTCTTAACAGTGAAATTCCTAAGGACTGCTTGAAGACCATTCTTTTGGAGTTAGAATGTCACTTCACATGGAATTTACTTAAGGAAGACATTGATCTGTTTGATGTAGAAGATACTATTGGGCAGCAGCTTGAATTTCTTACCACAAAATCCAGACTCACTCTTTATAACCTATTGGCGTATGTGAAACACCTAGAGGGCCAAAATGAAGATGCTCTAAAGTGCTTGAAACAAGCAGAAGAAATTATACAGCGAGAGCACTCCGACAAAGAAGAGATACGAAGTCTGGTCACTTGGGGAAACTATGCCTGGGTTTATTATTACATGGATCAGCTTAAAGAAGCTCAGAAGTATGTAGACAAGATAGGGAACGTCTGCAAGAAATTGTCTAGTCCTTCTAACTACAAGTTGGAGCGTCCAGAGATTGACTGTGAGAAAGGATGGGCACTCTTGAAATTTGGAGGAAAATATTACCAAAAGGCTAAAGCCGCTTTTGAGAAGGCTCTGGAAGCAGAACCAGACAATCCAGAATTTAACATCGGCTATGCCATCACAGTGTATCGGCTTGATGATTCTGACAGAGAAGGGTCTATAAAAAGCTTTTCTCTGGGCCCCCTGAGGAAAGCTGTCACCTTGAACCCAGATAATTCCTACATTAAGGTTTTTCTCGCACTGAAGCTTCAAGATGTGCATGCAGAAGCTGAGGGGGAAAAGTATATTGAAGAAATCCTGGACCAGATATCAGCCCAACCTTATGTCCTTCGTTATGCAGCCAAATTCTATAGGAGAAAAAATTCCTGGGACAAAGCTCTAGAACTTTTGAAAAAGGCCTTGGAGGTGACCCCAACCTCTTCTTTCTTGCATCACCAAATGGGACTTTGCTATAGAGCACAAATGATCCAGATCAAGAAGGCCACTCGCAACAGACCTAAAGGGAAGGATAAACTGAAAGTTGATGAGCTGATCACCTCGGCTATATCTCATTTCAAAGCAGCTGTGGAGCGAGACTCCATGTTTGCATTTGCCTACACGGACCTGGCCAACATGTATGCCGAGGGAGGCCAGTATAGCAATGCTGAAGACATTTTCCAGAAAGCTCTTCGTCTGGAGAACATAACTGATGATCACAAACATCAGATCCACTACCACTATGGCCGCTTTCAGGAATTTCACCGTAAATCAGAAAATACTGCCATCCACCATTATTTAGAAGCCTTAAAAGTCAAAGACAGGTCATCTCTCCGTCCTAAACTGACAAGTGCTCTGAAGAAACTGGCTACTAAGAGACTCGGGTACAATGCTTCAGATGTGCAGAGTTTAAGTGCCCTAGGGTTTGTTTACAAGCTAGAGGGAGAAAAGAGGCAAGCAGCTGAGTACTATGAAAGGGCCCAAAAGATAGATCCAGAAAATGCAGAATTTCTTACTGCTCTCTGTGAGCTTCGACTTTCCATTTAAGTACACACTCTAGGAAATTAGTTCTAAGCTTTTCTCTCCTTTTTGGGTTCCTATATTTTTGTTTATTGCTTTAATCCATTGTTCATTTATACCTAACTTTTATTGAATGGTTACTGTGTACCTGGCATCATGCTAAATACTTTATATACATTATGATGAATCTTTTGTTGTTTTTTAAACATTTTTCCATTGAGAAACAGCAAAATTTCAGCTGTTGTAGCTTTTAAAAATCATATGGTCATTATGACTTTATATCCTTTATCTGTGCTATTTATAATTTCTGATTAAGTTTTGTCATATTTTCCATACTATTTATGCCTAAGTTTAATGCTACACAAGCTTTTGACACCTAAGTTATGAGTACTCTTTCAGGAGTGCAAAATTATATCAGTTAAGCACTTAACTTGTAGCTTGCAAAGATGGAAACTTCCAAGTTACAGATGTTCTGACTTTGATGAGGATATTTAACCACAAGCCTGACAGTTATCTAAAGAATCCTCTGTGTTGGAAGAAAAAAGTTTATAATAAGTTTGTCATCCCTGATGACTTCAATAAAAGGAGGAAAAATTAGAACATGAGAGAAAAGATCTTCCCAAATACAGAACTTCAGGGACTCATGAGAAATCCAAAGTATTAACTTCCAGAATGTTCATCAAGTGGCTAGAAATAGTGATGAGAAAAAAACAAGGATGGTAAAATCATTAGTCTCAATTTTTTCTAGTTGTTTTAACTGGAAGAATAAACCTAAAGCTATTTAGATGGAACTAATTTAATTCCTTCCCATTAAAATTGCAGTATTTTTAGGGTAAAATCATTGAGATTAAAAAACAGACCAATTGAAAATTTGGGAGAAATAATAAACAAATGGGTAAAATAGATACCCCTCACCTGTTTCCCTAGATTACCAAAATTTCAGTGATTTAGTTTTGGGTCTGAACTGGGTCATTTCTGGCCTTTGGTTAGCTGTTTTAGTATTCCAGAGTTACTTCTGTGAAGCTTTTCCTTTTGTCTGAAGTTTTCAGATTGACATGTTTTCCTGTAGATCCTCTAGGAACAATTAAAAACCCTGTTTTCAGTTTTAATATTCACCTTGAAGGGTCACTGCTTAAGGGCTCTTATCCCAGAGGACTTTTAAAATTGAGATGTTGCTAAAAGTATGCAGTTATATTTACCAACACAGTATTAGTGGGAAAATGTGCCATATGATTTAATTCTCTGTACCTCCAATGAAGCTCTTAAAACTGTATATGTGTGTGTGTTTTTCACTTTTTCTTACTATGTTTATTTTTTAAATTTCTATTATGGTTTTCATTATTATAAAAGTAATAAATTCTCATTGTAAAATTTCACAAAATACAGAAGTGTAAGAATTTAAAAATAAGAGCACTGCCTTCACCCTACCCCAATTCCACATGCCCAGGGTAAGCTGTTAATCTGATATGTATCCCTCCAGATATTTTTTCTATGCATATTCAAACATACCTAAATACTTCAGTGTATCTCATAAATTAAAATTTTTAATGTTTTACTTATGTCCCTGCTGTTTTTGTTGATTTTGCTGTTTTCATTTGTTTATTCAAGAAGGAAGAATAGGCAAGGAATGATTTTATGCATTTCAATAATTTAGGACTGAAGTCCTAACCTCTCAGTAGAAATATTTGGCCTGTTTTGTAGCAAATGTTTTATTTTGCAGTAAGTCAGTTTTCCCATTGAGAATACTACTATGATTAAGGCTGTGTTCCCAAGTAGAGACTTCACAGTCAATAAAATTACAGTTGTGATATCAAAACAAAGATACAACTATAAACCTCTATATTTAAACATTAGACTTTTAGGTCTATTAAGTGACTTTAAAATCCACTAGATACAAAAATTTTGAAATATATAAGAAGCATAACATACTAAGAAAGTGTAAAATCTATAAAATCATATGAAAAATACAACTATTAATCTAAAATTAACTTTAAATTTTGTCAATAATTGTGCTGGCCTACTTAAAATTTATAAGTATTTAGAGATACTTTCATAGACTCTTACTTTTAAAAAAAAGACCTCAAACTTCACCTTTATTAATTAACCATCAAATTTTGAATACTGAATTATCTTCCTAAATGATAATTTCATCTTCAGATAGTCCTTATTCTTTGAAATTTGTTTCTTCCATTTAACAGAAGACATCTAGCCTGTAGTCTACACATTTTGGTCGATAGGGACCTCAGAGATCTAAGCCTTCCTAGAGATGACATTTTGCATTAGTTAAAACTCTTGATTGCAAATCAGAAAACTCAGCTAAAATGACCTAAGTGAAAATGAGAATATAGTGGCCGATGTAATTTAATAGTCCAGGGACAGCGCTAATTTCAGATAAATTTGAAGAGACAAATCACCAAATACATAATGGCTATTACTGGAAGTCAAGTAATGTTGAATAGCCAAAAACCAAATGTCTACTGCTACTGCTAAGTTGCTTCAGTCGTGTCCGACTCTGTGCAACCCCATAGACGGGGCCCACTGTCTCTGGGATTCTCCAGGCAAGAACACTGGAGTGGGTTGCCATTTCCTTCTCCAATGCATGAAAGTGAAAAGCGAAAGTGAAGTCGCTCAGTCATCCCCGACTCTTAGTGACCCCATGGACTGCCACCTACCAGGCTCCTCCGTCCATGGGATTTTCCAGACAAGAGTACTGGAGTGGGGTGCCATTGTCTACTACCTATATCTTAAAGTAATTGAAGACTATTGCCATATGTCCTTGAAACTTCTTTAAGTTAAACATGCACTTTTCTTCCACCCACGCTCATAAGACATATTGAAATCTCTTCCTCATCATGGTTATTTTGAATTCTCTCCAAATTGTCCTTATCCTTTGTCTGGGTTTAACTTCATACCCAAAATGAGGCTTTAGGACTCTGGTAGAATGATCCTTTGTCTTTTCTAGGGATTACATGTATATTAATTTAGGCAAAATAATATCCACTTACTACCTACTTATGTGTAATTTTTTTCCACACAAACCATTTTAAGATATGCCTTTCATATCCTAACCCTGAGCATTTGGCTTTTGAAAGTGTTTTATGTCAGTTGGTAGCATTTAGCACTTCAATTCAGATGATCCATATCTCCAAGAAATTGTTGAGGAAATGTTTGTGTCTAATATGATATCCATTGCAAATAACAGAACAGGTAATAGAAAACCCAGGTTAAACTGTTTAATAAAAAACCAGTACATCATGTTTTCAAACAAGGCTTGATCTCAAAACTGTGATCAAGACAAAGTCGCAGTCTCTCCTCAGTACCCAGTTATCAAATTTGGCTCCATTCTGAGAAAAATAACTCTGTGATCCTCATATGGGAGCCACATGCACTCTTGTCTCTATGCAGTGGGAAAGTGCGCATCTCCTCCCACAACCATCTGAGAATGCCAGGTTTGCTCTTCTAGGGCCATCTTGGGTTACATTAGTTCAGTTCAGTTTAGTTGCTCAGTCGTTTCCGACTCTTTTTGACCCCATGAATCACAGCACGCCAAGTCTCCCTGTCCATCACCAACTCCCAGCGTTCACTCAAACTCATGTCCATCGAGTCAGTGATGCCATCCAGCCATCTCATCCTTTGTCGTCCCCTTTTCCTCCTGCCCCCAATCCCTCCCAGCATCAGAGTCTTTTCCAATGAGTCAACTCTTTGCATGAGGTGGCCAAACCACTGGAGTTTCAGCTTTAGCATCATTCCTTCCAAAGAAAACCCAGGGCTGATTTCTTTTAGAATGGACTGGTTGTATCTCCTTGCATAACCATTTTCAAACAAGTCATCCTGGCCAAAGAGAAAGAGACCACGTTCATTAGTTGGGCACGAGACACAGCTGACCCAGAAAGCCAGGAATGAAGAGAAAGTCGACTTCCCTGGAGGCATATAGACTGCAAGTGGTAGGGGTGGAAATATCAAAAAATCAGGATTGGAACACTGACAGCCAAAAATACCAAAAGTACGTAGATTCAGATTGTGCCGCCTTCCCCACTCCACACATTTAGCAAGTAGAGTATTTCAAAAAGGAGCTAGTCGTTCAAACGAGTCAATAATGAAGGCCCCAGTAAACTTTTCCTGTTGGGATTTTAGTCTGGCGCTCTTATTCCTCTTTATCCCTTCAGATCTGTTCTCAGCGTCATGGAAGGCAGCCTCGAAAGGGACAGTGGTGTGTGGAAGGTGAACCAAGGGAAGCAGTTATACTCACATTATAGTAACTGCCACCAACTGTGATTCAGACGACTTCAAGAAAGGTAGAATAACCAGAGACATTACAGCTTGTGAATGTACCTGAAGTACCAGAGATGACTGTGATGACCGAAATAATGACCTGTATTCAACAGAGCTGAGCAGCCCCAGAAGAAGCCATCGCCAGCTTATTCACAGCTGCCATGAGGGCTACAGGCCCTGAACCAGACAAGCCCAAATTCAAAGTGACAAAGGGAGATGATAAAAGTGAGTACGGGATGACTTAGACATCCAAAGACAGATTACCCATGTGGTCAGCTTGTGCAAATATATATGTCTGTAATGGTAGAGGCCCATATCAAAATAACTGCTTTGCATTCATTAAAAGATACTTTAATATGTTACCTTATTTAACTATAGCAACACTGCAAATGAATAGAGCAAGCAACTCCTCAGAAGTTAGTTAAGTAACAATCAGAATCACACAAGGGGAGGATCTTACCTCTCCACTCCTCTCTCCCAGGACCACAGCCTCTTGTTCCTCTGCAAAAACCAGATCTGAGGTAATTTATAGTCCACTCTCTCTCCAGTTTATCAGTGCTTCATAAAAGTGAAAGTGTTAGTCGCTCAGTTATGTCCCACTCTGTGATCCCATGGACTGCAGCCTGCCAGGTTCCTCTGTCCATGGAATTTTTCAGGCAAGAAAACTGGAGTGGGTTGCCATTTTCTACTCCAGGGGATCTTCCCAACCCAGGATCGAATCCAGGTGTCTTGCATTGCAAGCAGATTCTTTACCTTCTGAGCCACTAGGGAACTCATCAGTGGTTCATAAACATAAACTTAAATTAGAACCACTGGTGAGGTTTAAAAAAAAAACAAATTTCCAGGTGCCATTATAGACCTACTAAACTAGAACCTCCAGGGGTGGGTCCTGTGTGTTTATAAAGCACCCATGTGGGTCTGAGAGTCATTTAGGTAAGGAAACGCCTAAAACTTCAGGGTGAGGCTTTGTCTAAATGGTCCATTTGTAAGTAGAAATCCTAAGGGAAACTATGTGGTAGGTGAGAATTAATAGCAGTGCTCAAGTCTTGGTGGTGGTTTTTTTTTTTTGGCTGTGCATACAGGATCTTAATTCCCTAACAAGAGATCAAATCTATGCCCCCTGCTGTGGAAGTGCAGAGTCTTAACCGCTCAACCTCCAGGGAAGTCCCACCAACAGCCCAAGTTTACAGACAACTTTTACCCTGTGGAAGCTCTCTGAATAACAAGATTAGGGGAAACAACAAGGAATAAGCAAGGATAATGTAGAATCAGAGATATGGGGAAGATCTTACCTCTCCACTCCTCTCCCAGGACCATAGCTTCTTGTTCCTTGCAGTTGTCTTCTTAGCCAAAGTTCCCTGGATCATTGAGATGTGGTTTCTTTTCCGCCTTAGTTTCCTCTTGTCCTGTGATCAAGCCACACATACCTATCCCACCCCAAACAACTCCAACCCTCTCTGGCAGTGTCTTATTTCTTATTTATGTGTTCATAAAGCATTTTATTGTACTTCAAGTGAATTAAAAAACAGATCTAATTACTAGAAACATGCGCAGAAGTGCCATGTATATCTTCCTCTATTTGCTCTGAACTTAGGGGTCCTCTATAAGTGATTAACTAGAATCTTCTTCTTAATATCTCCTATCATGATGGCCTAAGCAGAGTAAGCAACAGAATGATGAAAGTGAGACATGTAAGTTTTGGGAAAACCATATCTCATGGGAACACACAGGTGCCTCATGGCTAAACTCTGAAGGACAAGCATGGATTGATGTCTCTTGAACTGAACACCGAAGACACTGAGCACACTGGCCTTTCCTGTCCTTCAGGAAAAGCGATGCCTGTCTAAGCTTCTTCCAACATCAAAGGGTAAAATGGGCTGAGGGTAAAGAAAGAGAGAGACGAGTATTCCAGAGTTCAGAAGGGAGCCTATAGTTCAGTTTCCTCCAAACATGTCCCTAACTCACCACCAGCCTGGAGCAAAACCCTGGGAAGGAGAGAATGCTAGTTCAGCCACATTTTAGACTCTGTTGCTGCAGCTGAATCACTACAGTTGTGTCCAACTCTGTGCGACCCCATAGACGGCAGCCCACCAGGCTCCCCCATCCCTGGGGTTCCCCAGGAAAGAGCACTGGAGTGGGTTGCCATTTCCTTCTCCAATGGATGAAAGTGAAAAGTGAAAGTGAAGTTGCTCAGTCGTGTCCAACTCTTCGCGACCCCATGGACTGCAGCCTACCAGGCTCCTCCATCCATGGGATTCTCCAGGCAAGAGCACTGGAGTGGGGTGCCATTGCCTTCACGTGAATAGCCATAGCTAACTCGTAGCTACAAAGAATACAATGTGTACTATGTGCTGTTCTAAGTGCATTGCATGTATTAAACTTATAAAATGTTCACAAAATCCCTATAGATAAACATTTTTGTTATTTCCTTTTGCATATGAAGACACTGAAATTTAAAGATATTAAGTAAGCCCAAGGTCACATAGCTAATAAGAGGTAGAAAAAGGATTCAAACCATGGATATCTGGTTCTAGACCACAATATACTATACAATATTTTCTAGATAGTTCTAAAATTTGGAATGAAGGATGTGAGGTGATAGGACCAATCTTTACAGAAACTTAGGAGAATGCCACAGAGAATGACATGAAAGACAGACATTCTACAGTCATAGGTCACCCAACACTTTCACAGAGAGTTCCAAACTCCCTGGAAAGAATTGTGAAAGGGACAGGGATTAACAATTGTTCTGAAACCACTGGAGAGAATGGCCCAAGAAATCAAGGGACTCAATCGTCTTCCGAGTTGGATGTTAAAAATCAGAGATTTGGAATAAATTCCTTGAAAAAGAAAGCAGGCCTTGCCTTAAACCTCCAAGCCATGGACTTTGGAAAGTAGCTCTGAGCCCCCAGTTCCACTGATTATTAATTTAGCTTAAGAGACACTTCACCTCCCTTCACATCCTTTCCCTCTTCCACATCATTTTAACTCTAGCATCCTTACCTCCAATCTCACCAAAACAAACAACAAACATAAAAACCAAACAAACACTGAAAATGAAAACAGGCCATTTATATATAAACAGGTCATTTGTATATAACAACCTTTTATCGACAAAGTTTAGGAGAGAATGTATAACTTAATAATTTAATATTAGATAATCACTTTTTTAAAGGAAGAGAAAGGAAGAAAGCATAGAAGGAAAGACGGAGATGGGAAAAAAGAAGTAAAGAAAGAAAAGAGAGGTGGATTGAAGAGAAATGAGAAAGAAGAAGGAAACACCCTCAACCACTTCTTGATAGTCCCACCTCTTGCCCTGATTCTGGGCCTTACCTCCTTCCCTATCTCTACTGTTCTGAAATAAGAACCAATTCTACTGATTTCCTTAAAAAGAACAATTCGGTTTTCTCTTATCCTCATATACAGACCCACTTATGCATAACCAAATTCAAGTTGCTTAGTTCAACAAAAAGTCCTTAATGCTTATATGATACACTCTCCTTTGAAGACAATTGTTGCTATAAATAAATAAAGAGCAGCCCTTTACAATTTCATAGGAATTACACATTTAAAAATAAATTCAATCACTAAATCCAGCATAATTTGTATACAGTAAAACAAGGATGCTTTATGCTTCCAAATTACACAGAATACACTCCTCTATTCATTTGGTTTCAACATTTCTCAAATTCGACTTCTGGAATGTGTTTGAGACTTTATCTTATACTTTAATTTAATCCTTTATCAACTTACATCAAACCAATTAACACAATAGTAGGGGACCAAAAACGGGAACCAGGACAGCAATCTGAATTGCCAAAAAAGTCCACAAAGGGCTCAAAACACTTTTTCACATTAAATTTTGCCTATGGCATGCTGCAGTCCATGAGATTGCAAAGAGTCGGACATGACTGGGCAACTGAACAACAACAAACCCTTGTTAGGTCAATTAAAAGCATCACTTATATTAACTTTGATATGCTAAATAGAGAAGTGACCTAGGAAATAAGAATATATACAGAAAAATACAACACAGCATCTTTATCCCTATATTTGTATTGATACTTGCAAGAGGAAGAGGATAATTGTGGGATGGGTCTCGAGTAGGAAATGAGGGAGGGAAGAGAAGGAAATAACAAATTTTAATGTTTGTTCTAAGCCTGGTCTTGTCCGGTTAAGCTGTAATTGGAGGCACCACCACCTTTAGGGAAGCGGTCTCAATAATTCCAGCAGATGGCAGTGCAGTGCTGTGTAATAGGTATTATAGTTATTTAAAAATAAAATCCGCCAAAAAACCTTCTTGAACCTCTGGATCCCTTAAGAAGGAAAAAAGATACAAATTATTTCTTTTTAGGGTTGAGAAGGAATTATTAAAGTATAACCCCATGCTCTGAAAGTCTCTTTTTAATTTGTGACGTGAATGTGAAAGTGTTAGTCACTCAGTCCTGTCAGACTCTTTGTGACCCCATGGACTGTAGCCTGCCAGGCTCCTCTGTCCATTGGATTCTCCAGGCAAGAGTACAGGAGTCGGTAGCCATTCCCTTCTCCAGGGGGTCTTCCTGAACCCAGGAATCGAACCTGGGTCTCCCGCATTGCAGGCAGATTCTTTACTATCTGAGCCACCAGAAAGTTTTTAATTTAGAGACAGCAAATGCAACCCCAAATCCCAGCAGTCCCCAAAGTTCCAGACACCTCTGTGGATTCCCTCATCAAGATATTTATTACTGTCAGCTTATGCATGGTTTTGCATTGGCCTCAGGAATTGGCTTCCCTTGTGATTCAGCTGGTAAAGAATCCCCCTGCAATGCAGGAGACCTGGGTTTGATCCCTGGGTTGAAAAGATCCCCTGGAGAGAGGAAAGGCTACCCACTCCAGTATTCTGGCCTGGAGAATTCCAGGTCACAAAGAGTAGGACACGACTGAGCTACTTTCACTTTTAGGAATCAACTAGAGCCCCAGGTAGCTGCATAAAGCAGCTTCCCCACATCCTTTCCCTTTACTCCCCAGCTTCTTCCCCTGAAAACACAAGAGGCTGTTTCCAACCCACTTTGTTCCATACCAGAGTTCCTCAGAATCATCTCAAATTTCTTTGGCCTTTCATGAATTCTTCCTCTCCTAACCTCCAGCGTACGCAGTGCCCTTAGCTCCAGGTCAGCATTGAAAACCTCTTGTGGTTGTTCTCACCTGTGTTTCAATTTACCAATTAGTCGGTACACCTGAGACCACTGGACAGGGTAGTACGAGTGTTTTGAATTCCCTGCTATATATAACGTGGTGCCAGAGTCCAAGGAGGTGCTTAATAAATAGTTGTGGTTGATTAACTCCTCTCACCAGCTCTTTAAAGAGTTTGTCAGCATGCCATCTGATTTGCAGTCATACCAGTTGAGTTAGAAGCCAGCCATTAGAGCGGGTGAAGACTCTAGCAGGGAACTGCTGCTGCTGGCCAAATCCTGGTGCAAGGTTTCCGTGTCAAGTGAAAGCAGCTCGTCTGGTCCCTGTAACTGAAACCCCACCTTTTCACACTTGAGGCACACGTGTGCCTTTTCCCCAACTTTCTAGGGTTTCCTTGCAAGGGCAGAGCCCCATGCCTGGGCCTGGCCCTGGCCTTAATTTGAGCACAACACAGTTATTAAACTAGTCTCCGTTCAACAGAGTCGTATCATTTCTACATTCAGGCCTCAATCTAAGTTGTATTTAGCGTATTTCTACCAGCTCTTCTCTTTGCCACTTTTATTCCCGTCCCCAAACCTGCCCCATGACACGCAATGCTCTGGAGGTCCTGCTTCTTATATAGGATGCTTCCCATCAGGTGCCCTATTTTGACCCGCTGAATTGGGAACAGCCAACATATCCTACCTCGGGGCTTCGCTGGTGGCTCCGATGGTAAAGAATTTTGCCGCAGCGTGGGAGATCTGGGTTTGATCCCCGGGTCAGGAAGATTCCCTGGAGAAGGGAATGGCAACCCACTCCAGTATTTTTGCCTGGAGAATCCCACAGACAGAGAAGCCTACGGCTCCAGTCCACGGGATTGCAAAGAATAGGACACCCCTGAGCGACGCACTGTCAACGCACTCTATGCATTCCGAGTGCGAAACTTCAAGCAAGCCTGACCTTCAGTAGCCCCGCCCTTGCTGCATTATAATTCTCTTTAGTAGCTGCTTCCTTTGTTCTTCTTTATTTGTTGTTTTCACTCACTCATTCACCAAGTATTTATTGAGTGACTATGGATTAGGCACTGGACTCTGGCAAGTCAGTCAGGATGATCTCTAGCCTCAGAAAGCTTGTGATTTTGTAGAGATGGCATTTAAAAATAAACACACAAACGAATATGGAATTATGATTAAAATATGTTCTCTGGTGCGAAAGCGCAGGGTGCTATGAGAACGTGTCTTGCTGGTGGTGAGAGTGCGATAGGCAATTGGCGTGCCCGTGTGCTCAGTCGTGTCCAACACTTTGGGGACCCCATGGACTGTAGACCACTAGGCTCCTTTACCCTTGGGATTCTCCCGGCAAGAATACTGGAGTGGGGTGCCATTTCCTACTCCAGGAACTCTTCCGGCCCTGGGATTGAACCCACGTCTCTTGTGTCTCCTGCAACGGCAGGCCAATTCTTTACCACTGCATCACCTGGGAAGCCCAATAAGTAATTTAGATGGAGGCAACAGTTCAGGGTAGGGAAGTGACATTTATATTGAGGCCCAAAGGGTGAGAAGTGAATACCCCGAGGGACTGACATATGCAAAACGACCTTGGAAACAGAACACGGCACTGCAGTGTGGCGAGAACAGGGTAGCCCAACAGGAGGTTTGGCAGTGAGGCAGCAGCTCACCATGCAGGACACCACGGGCCATATTCCACTGTGTAATGTCGGTGATTCTGAAACAGGCTTGCCCTGGGACTTCCCTGGCAGTCTAGTGGCTAAGATACCATGCTTCAAAGGCAGGGAGTGTGTTCGACTCCTGGTTGGGGAACAAAGATACCACATGCCATGTGGTGTGGCCAAAAAATTAAAAAAAAAAAAGGTTTTCCCCCTCCCTGTTTGACCTTTAGAAACAGATGTCCAATTTCTTCCCCCTCGGTGTTTCCCACCTGATACATACTCAGACTCTGCTTAGGGCCCTGTTGAAAAAACAAGGGCTGAGAACGTGTCTTCACTTTTCCTAGGGTCGGGACCACTAACTCATCCATCATTTCAAGTGACAGGGGAAAAGACCTAACCTGCCATCACAGGAGTAACAGTTTTATGGAAAACTAAAAGGGCTGCACTTTAAAATGCTAATTTTAGTGCCTTTTAATGTCAATGCATTTTCAATGCATTACTTTGCCAACAAAGGTCCGTCTAGTCAAACCGATGGTTTTTCTAGTAGTCAGTTATGGATGTGAGAGTTGGACTATTAAGGAAGCTGAGCACCAAGGAATTGATGCTTTTGAACTGTGATGTTGGAGAAGGCTCGTGAGAGTCCCTTGGACTGCAAGGAGATCCAACCAGTCCATCCTAAAGGAAATCAGTCCTGAATATTCATTAGGACTGATGCTGAAGCTGAAACTCCAATACTTTGGCCACCTGATGTGAAGAACTGACTCATTGGAAAAGACCCTGATGCTGGGAAAGATTGAAGGCAGGAGGAGAAGTGGACGACAGAAGAAAATATATTTCGATGGCATCACCAACTTGATGGCCATGAGTTTGAGCAAGCTCTGAGAGTTGGTGATTGACAGGGAGGCCTGGCATGCCCTGGCCATGTCCATGGGGTCACAAACAGTTGGAAACGAAAGAGCGACTGAACTGAACTGAGTGTCAATGCAAATCTTCAGTGGAACATACATTAACTCCCCCAAAATAGGGAATTCCCTGGCAGTCCAGTAGTTAGGACTCTGTGCTTTCATTACCAAGTGCCTGGGTTCAATCCCTGGTTGTGGAACCTACAAGCCTTACCATGTGGCCAAAAATCATTTTTAAGGAAAGTATAAAAGTGTTTGTATTTAATTTTAGACCAATCTTAGAGCCTTGATCCCTCAAAAAGGTCTCTGACACTTAAATATAACAGTAATAATGCAAGTTAATAGTGATCACTCTTCCAGAATTCAGAAGCACTTTTCACTTATTTGACACTTCCTTAAGCTTGGTGGTGCTAGTGGTAAAGAACCGCCTGCCAATGCAGGAGATGTAACAAACTGAGATTCAGTCCCTGGGTAGTGAAGATCCCCTGGAGGGCATCGCTACCCACCCCAGTACTCTTGCCTGGAGGATCCCATGGACAGAGGAGCCTGGCAGGCTACAGCCCATAGTGTCGGTAAGAGTCAGACATGACTGAAGCAACTTAGCACACAGGCACACAAGCTTCAGGTAGATAGATCACATGGGGGCTAGGAAAGGAAGAGTTTTAGCCTGCAATTCAGACATCTGAAGGAAATCCACAGCAAGAAAGGGGTCGCCATCAGCCTTGTAGGTAATGATGTGGCCCTTTAATATGTGACCCTGACCACCCGTACCCTCGACTAGCATGAGCAAATTGTTCATGCCAAGTTTAGTTATTCCTTGACAACTGAAGGAAGACATGTCCTGTCAACATTATCTCAAATGGCTTCATCAGGAGTGGAGGCAAAGAGGTGAAGAACTGTAGATGCTGGGACAATGGGTACTTCAAGTACATTGTACTTTTCGTTCTGGTTTTGTCTATGTTTGGAAAGTTTCATTATTGGTAAAATGTTTTAAACGTTTCTTTTTATGTCATTATTTATTATTTTCCTCACTGCTCCCACCAAGTGTTTCTCTCTGCTAATGGGACAAAACCCCAGTTATCTCTTATTGGGAGCTGCTCTGGCAACAGGTATAAAGATGCACGGTTTGGCAGGTTTAAATAGACCCAAAGCTTTGAAGCATAAGAAGAGAAACTCGGGTATTTATCTTGAATTCACACTATTTCACGCCAATAAGCAGTTTCTGCATTAGATCTATTGGGCCCAGGAAGGTGAGTGCCAGATAGATATCACCACCTTCATCATCACGGGGCAATGGGATTTCGGAAGGAATGCACTTCCTGACTGAGCAAGCATGACTTTGCTCATGCACAGCATGCTCCCCAACCTTTTCCATCTGCCCCCACATGCAAATGCTCCCAAAGAGGAGTCTGGATGAACAGACAGCAAATCAAACCACTAAGCCTGAAGTAGTGGTCTTAATAGAACCAGACTCTTAAGAAGTCTTGGAAATTTTCAGTCCAGGGTCTTCTCATCTATACTCACTGGAAGACTGAAGCATAATCTAAAGGATTTTATCTGCCCAAGGAAGAGCTTATTTCCAAATGGTACAGTGACTACTGAGTCAGAAGTCATGGGACCTGATGCCTCAGTTTCCATGTTTATTAAAGGGTGAAAAGATAGGTTATTATGGGGATTAAGTAAGACATTGCACAGGGAGCACTTCACACAGCAGCTAACACACGGAAGTTCTCCATAAATGGTTTTGGCTTTTGTAAATTATTTCATCACTTACAACATCTTTATATGCCAGTGACATCTTGGCTTGACCCCAGACAGACCCACTCATAATCCAATTCAAACCCCTCGTGCAGGGGAAAAATGTTTTAAAACATGACTATAAACTCATTTTATTATGCTTTTGAAATAAGAAAATATTATCATAAATATCTGATCTATTAGTGAAGTCACAATCTGAAAAAAAAGTCAGTGTACAGTGTATCTACAGAAGTTACATATTTCTTTTGCTTTTTTTTTTTAAACTCAATTTCAAAGTAGAACTTTCAGTGATATAAAGAAATATTTAAGATGTAAAATCATCCCACCACAATTTTGTTCTTGATTCCACAAAGCAAACACATCATTCTCATGAATTCCTCCATTTAAAAATAAACAGTATAGGCACATGGAACGTAACAGTAAAAATTTTGTATAGATGACAATGGTAACCTCTAAAATCTACATTTTCCTTACTGGTTTTCTAAAAATGCTGCTCCAAAAAGTAAAATAAAATACAAATGTATGCATGTATAAAGTCAGAATATCCCAAATATTTTATACAAATTTTTAAAACCTCTGATCTCTATGCTCATTTTTCATGAATATTTATAATACTTTAGAGAAATTACATTGCAGAACAAGATAAACATAATTTTCCTGTGACCATCATAGGAAAAAACATGTATAAGAATATTTATAACTCTTCATATTTCAAACAATCTTTAGGTTTGAAGATTTAAGAAATGACATTTAGTATAAAGTGTTATTCCAAACACATACAACTTCATTTTAACTTTGACTGTTTACAGATATTTTCCAAACACTGCTTTTAAACGGCAAATTGCAAAAAATGTGGTTTCACAACTAAATCTTCAAACTAAGTATAAAAATATCAGGAAACATTCCAATTTCTCTTTGGAAAACATCTATGAGACACTAGCTTTCTGCCATCAAATCAAGTCAGCATTTCATTCTGAAAGCACTGTATTAATATGTAATTTTAAAAATAATCCAGTTATAGGCAAAGACTCATGCTGAATATACTTAGTCAACCTGGGCGCCCCTCATGGCTGTGTTTTTTTCTTTCAGTACCTGTGTCTAGGCATTTGTGAGACCTCTCTGTGGACAGTGGATTGAATAACCTTCAGGGTCAAAATATTTCCTTGAGGTTCAGATTTAATTTTTTTTGTGTGTGTGTGTGTGCCATGGGGCTCAGCACGTGGGATCTGAGTTCCCCAACCAGGGATCAAACCTGAGGCCCCTGAATTGGAAGCATGGAGTCTTAACCACTGCACCTCCAGGGAAGTCCCAGATTTAAAAATTTTAATTAATTAAAATCTCCTTTCAAATGTATAACTTGCCCCTATTTATAAGTGCAGCACGATTTGGGATTCAGGATTATAGTTCAGAGGACTTAAAATGGTTAGGGACAGCCTGGAGGTCTGACCTCTCTCTTATCTCCCCATGCCCTCCCCTCTTCAGTCTGAAGACCCAAACCATAGGGAGATAGGGTACTTGGAAATGAGAGAATTATTCTAATCCAGTGACTTAAAGTGTGTGAAAGAATTCTATGAACTATAAAACAACACACCACTAGCCTTCTTAACTTTGCCCTTCCTCTCTCCTGGCCAAAGCTATAATTTGTGAGAAGGCCATAGTGCTGAGGTTAACTCCCAAAGCCTTCTCATTCAACAGAAAAGGTCCACCAAGTTCCTAATAATTATCTATAAAGAGATGAAGAACAGTGGACGCTGGAACAATAACTGACACAGGGAGAAAGGAATCTCACTTTCAGAACATCTCTAGAATAATATTTTTCAGGCAAAACTCTCACCTTGTTTTGGATAATGATGAAGTTAAATGTCTGATCTGAAAAGAAAACTCTCACCAGAGACCTGCTGATTCAAGAATTCAATTCCTGCCCAGCTGGAATGCAGCCAGCATTTTCCCATTCCTAACAGGGAAGTCTACAGTTTAAAAAAGTACTTTATTTCTGAAGAAAAAAAGGGAAATGTTAGTGTTAACATTTCTGGTAAGATTTAGGAATCACCCACGTGACTTTGTGTGTTCTATCAATTTAAAGTATCATATATGATAGCAACAGAGGCGAGCACCTGGCCAGAGGAAATGAGCTTTCAGTGGTGGTGGAAGGCAAGGATGCTAAACCTTCTTCCTAGGGGAGCTTCTCACTAGGATGTGAAACAGAGTGCTTAAAGAATAGATTCTTCAAAAGGCAGTGATTAAAATGGGATGCCCCCTTTTCCAAACAGCATAAAGAAACCTACATGTCAATGCTTCTGGCTTACCTTCTACCTGAAGGAGGAGGGTGGAGGGACAGAGAGTTTGAAACAAAGCTGTTCCACTGTTATCTGCTTTAGTCATACGCTGAAATTACCCCTGTTTACAGGAAATTATATCAGTTGTGTCCTAACATTCTCCATGGTGTGATGCTCTTTGAGTTGTGAATCCCAAATGGGGAAACTCTCAGCTGGTCCAGTTTGCTTTGTTATTTGCTATTTCCCACCCCCCTACAAACATATTAATAAAACAATAAATTTCCTTGGAAGGCAATGCTTCTGCCAAAATAAAGTCCTTCAGAAACATATACAATCCGGTGTCCTACCTCTCTCAGCCCTGAAGATTCCTAGGCTCAAGGCCATTGGTCATGTGGGGCTGGAACCAAGCATTGCTAGAGCCACAGATTCCCCATCTTTCTGATCTAATTCTCTTGCGACAGAATAAGCCACGGAGCCATTGGTCCATAGCTGCATCTTGGGATCTGATTCTTTGGCAAGGAACCGCAGCTGGGTTTTTTTCATCTTCTTTACAACTCTAGCAAAGCCAAGCAACAAAGAACTAAATATCATGGAGAATCCACAGAGAAGGAATGCTGCAGTGTAGCTGCCAGTCGTATCTACAAGCCACCCTGTAACAAGCAAAATGATATTGTTGAGTTGAAAATTTGACTACTCACTCAAATATAATAATTTGTGAGGATAATAACAATAGTTGTTAGCACCACCACTATCATTTTGACACAAAAAGTAGATCTAAAAGTATTTTTGCAACAACTGAAAAAATTCATTCTATGTTCTAGCGAAACTTCTAAAATGGGTTGTTGTTATTATGTAAAGTGTTTGGAAGTGCCACATTCTATACTAAGAATAATATTATTCTTAATATACAATAAATATTAGTTATTATTAATTCCATGAAATATGGTAGAAAAGATAAAAACATCATTCAAATTACAGAGCTTAGGATTCTCTCTTTATCTAGAGTGTGAGAGAATATAATTGTACAGAATCCTAGTAGTAATGTTCCCAGCACCCATATACTGTCTATCTTGAGTAACAGAACATGCTCCTAGATAAAGCAGAATCCAAATTTCCTATTAGATCCAGATATTTTACTCTATCCAGTTTGAAAATCAGATCGTTGGGCCATGTTAAAGTTTCAAATGCAAATTTCAGGAAGCATAATTCTGTAATCACAGCTTTTTAAAATTTATCTGTTGTTGCAACAAGTTAACCACAATATCGACTCCCGCTCTAAATTTTGAGGAGAACCAGAGTATATGATATGCAAAAGCTAAGTCCCAATAATCAGGGACTCAATGGAGTAAAATTAGACATTGGCAGGAAATTATTTTGTAATAAAAAGGTTTTTAAAGTTCCTCCAAACTTTACTTATGTGCCAAGAAAATCCACACAGAAGTATATGACTTCTGCTCTCATCTACTTCAACAATTGGCCAAAAATGGCATGCAAAAATTATTAGAAGCCCCATTAAGTTTCCTACAATCCAAAGTGAAAGTGAAGGTTGCTCAGTCATGTCCAACTCTTTGTGACCCCATGGACTATACTGTCCATGGAATTCTCCAGGCCAGAATACTGGAGTGGGCAGCCTATTCCTTCTCCAGTGCATCTTCCTGACCCAGGAATTGAGCTGGGGTCTCCTGCATTGCAGGTGGATTCTTTACCAACTGAACTATGAGGGAAGCCTACAATCTAAACTGTTACTCTCAAATATTTTAGTTATGTGATTTACTTGTGCATTTCTTTAGCAGCAAGCAGGAGACTGAGTAAAGAACCATCATCTAAAAAGTCATTAAATAAGAGAAGTATTACAACAGGAACTCACACACTAATCCTCTAATACCTAGCAATGAGTATAACATCTGATATGTCAAATGCTGGAGAAGACTTGTGAATCCCTTGGACTGCAAGGAGATCCAATCAGTCAGTTCTAAAGGAAATCAGTCCTGAATATTCATTGGAAGGACTGATGCTGGAGCTGAAGCTCCAATACTTTAGCCACCTGATGCGCTGACTCATTGGAAAAGACCCTGATGCTGGGAAAAATTGAAGGCAGGAGGAGAAGGGGGTGACAGAGGACAGACGGTGGGATGGCATCACCGACACAATGGACATGAGTTTGAGTAGGCTCCGGGAGTTGGTGATGGCCAGGGAAGCCTGACGTGCTGCAGTCCATGGGGTCTCAAAGAGTCGGACATGACTGAGTGACTGAACTGAACTGAACTGATGCCAAATGAAGGCCATGGTTTGACAAAAGACTCCAGGAATCCTCATTTATGTTCCATGACTGTTTAACAGAATCACAGTGTTCCTAAAGGTTGGTAAATACCAAAACTGGCTATGGAGAGAGGATGTGAGAACATACTGGGGCTATTTTTCAAAACTGAAGCACTAAACATATCATCCTATATCATGGAGTATAAACTGAGCAGGAATTTTTATCTGTAGCCACCAAGCAGTCACAATTTCCCCTGGTTTGACACTTTAGCAATTGCTGGGTTTGGAAATAACTTGAACTGTTGTCTACTTACAACAGTTGCTAAAGCAGAAATCTTGCCTTCTTCAAAATATCCCCTTCTTTCCTTCTAGGCAAATGTTTACTTCATTTCTCTTTTGCCTGTCTTCAGAGACCTTCTTCACTCTCAGTTTAATCTAGGCAGGTAATAATCTGTACCAATCATTCTCATTCTTTAGTGTACAGGAGGATCACAAGGAAACTGCTTGAGAATGTAGGTTCCTGGAACTGACCCCCAAATATCCAAATCACAGATGGAGGGTCATGGAATCTGCAGTCTAACAAGGGTCCCAGGGGATTCTGTTGCAGTGATCTCAAGACCTCATTCTGAGACATTGGTCTAGACTACACACCCCAAGAAGATGGAATGGGTTCTTACCTGTTTGCTGATACACCAACATCACCAGACACAGTGCTGATGTACACAGCAATAAATATCTGTTGAATTACTTGTTTAAGGCATGTAATACATATTTCTTGAATTATCTAATGCACTCAGTGAATATTTGTGGAATTAATCATGTTTTTAATGTCTTATCATTTTACAAAACATTCTAGATACTTTATCTTGAGTCCCAAATTTGTGTATCCAAATCTGGCCTCCCTCTAATGCTTGGATTTCATCCTTAAATACCTTATTGGGTATTTTAGATATCTGAGTATGTCTAAACATTACATTTATTATTTTCTGGCAAAGCTACTCTCTTCGGCTTCCTTANATGGAATTCTCCAGGCCAGAATACTGGAGTGGGCAGCCTATTCCTTCTCCAGTGCATCTTCCTGACCCAGGAATTGAGCTGGGGTCTCCTGCATTGCAGGTGGATTCTTTACCAACTGAACTATGAGGGAAGCCTACAATCTAAACTGTTACTCTCAAATATTTTAGTTATGTGATTTACTTGTGCATTTCTTTAGCAGCAAGCAGGAGACTGAGTAAAGAACCATCATCTAAAAAGTCATTAAATAAGAGAAGTATTACAACAGGAACTCACACACTAATCCTCTAATACCTAGCAATGAGTATAACATCTGATATGTCAAATGCTGGAGAAGACTTGTGAATCCCTTGGACTGCAAGGAGATCCAATCAGTCAGTTCTAAAGGAAATCAGTCCTGAATATTCATTGGAAGGACTGATGCTGGAGCTGAAGCTCCAATACTTTAGCCACCTGATGCGCTGACTCATTGGAAAAGACCCTGATGCTGGGAAAAATTGAAGGCAGGAGGAGAAGGGGGTGACAGAGGACAGACGGTGGGATGGCATCACCGACACAATGGACATGAGTTTGAGTAGGCTCCGGGAGTTGGTGATGGCCAGGGAAGCCTGACGTGCTGCAGTCCATGGGGTCTCAAAGAGTCGGACATGACTGAGTGACTGAACTGAACTGAACTGATGCCAAATGAAGGCCATGGTTTGACAAAAGACTCCAGGAATCCTCATTTATGTTCCATGACTGTTTAACAGAATCACAGTGTTCCTAAAGGTTGGTAAATACCAAAACTGGCTATGGAGAGAGGATGTGAGAACATACTGGGGCTATTTTTCAAAACTGAAGCACTAAACATATCATCCTATATCATGGAGTATAAACTGAGCAGGAATTTTTATCTGTAGCCACCAAGCAGTCACAATTTCCCCTGGTTTGACACTTTAGCAATTGCTGGGTTTGGAAATAACTTGAACTGTTGTCTACTTACAACAGTTGCTAAAGCAGAAATCTTGCCTTCTTCAAAATATCCCCTTCTCTCCTTCTAGGCAAATGTTTACTTCATTTCTCTTTTGCCTGTCTTCAGAGACCTTCTTCACTCTCAGTTTAATCTAGGCAGGTAATAATCTGTACCAATCATTCTCATTCTTTAGTGTACAGGAGGATCACAAGGAAACTGCTTGAGAATGTAGGTTCCTGGAACTGACCCCCAAATATCCAAATCACAGATGGAGGGTCATGGAATCTGCAGTCTAACAAGGGTCCCAGGGGATTCTGTTGCAGTGATCTCAAGACCTCATTCTGAGACATTGGTCTAGACTACACACCCCAAGAAGATGGAATGGGTTCTTACCTGTTTGCTGATACACCAACATCACCAGACACAGTGCTGATGTACACAGCAATAAATATCTGTTGAATTACTTGTTTAAGGCATGTAATACATATTTCTTGAATTATCTAATGCACTCAGTGAATATTTGTGGAATTAATCATGTTTTTAATGTCTTATCATTTTACAAAACATTCTAGATACTTTATCTTGAGTCCCAAATTTGTGTATCCAAATCTGGCCTCCCTCTAATGCTTGGATTTCATCCTTAAATACCTTATTGGGTATTTTAGATATCTGAGTATGTCTAAACATTACATTTATTATTTTCTGGCAAAGCTACTCTCTTCGGCTTCCTTATTTCTTTCAAGAGTGCCATCATCTCCTGATATATTGGACTTTTTCCCTCCTTCATATCCCCACATGCTAAAATCAGTTGATTTTTCCCCCAAAACTTCCTCCTTTGACCCCAGAGTTCATTCTCATTTCTGCTGCAGAAGCCATCATGCAGGCCTTTATCAGATGGCTCCTGAACTATCAGAATGAAATTCTAACTGCTCTCCACTAAAGTACTAGATCATCTCTCTAAAACACATTCTTTATTACTCCTTTGCACAAAAGCTGTAATAGAGACCCATATTCTCTGAAGTATATAGGGCCCCACCTCCTTTAGTGGACACTGGAGACACTCCCCTATGACACCTGTACATTAATATTTCAGCTCACTGCCTACCTCATTATTCTACCTCTACTGGAATCCTGTATGCCCGCCAGCCTTCCCTCTGAATATGCCCAACTTATAAAGTCTGAACAGCTATTTCATTCCATTGCTCCCATCGTTTGTATGGAACAGAATTAAGATCATAATTTGGGACTTTTTTCCCCCAAGTACACTAAGGTCCTCCATTAGTTGGAAGAAGATTATACAACAAGGAAGTTGGTGAGACCATGGTATTTTGGTGGCTCGGCCATTGCTTTCTCTTTCATTCTTCCCAACTTACTTCCACTTCTCATAGTATGTTGTGTGAGTTCACTGTTTTTACATCAAAATGACAAAGAGAAGAGGTGACTGGGGTCGGGGGGTTTCCTCTGGAAACTTACCTGCGATGGGTGGGCTCACCAAGTACGGCACTGCGTGCAAGAAGTACACCACGCCGAGTGCCGATGACAGAGAGGTGGTCCCCACGATTTCTGCGGTCACTACTGGGATCAAAGTCACGTAGGCACCATCGAAGTAGCCAAAAGTACAAGCAAAAGGCACGAGCAGGGGGAGGCTTTGAAGCATTGGGAGGCAGAGATAGCAGAGCCCATCCAGTCCGATGGCAAAGAGGTAGCAAACATATTGGTAGTTCTTCAGACACCTGTGGGTTTGAAGACCAGTAATGAGTGCAGGATACACAGCTTCTATCAAAGAGCTCTAGAACCCTGGCCATGTAGCGGTAAGCACTTTATTTATAGAGATGGCCTCCCCACTGTGTGCTGTCTACGTTGTCTTCCTATCTTTCTTTTGGTATATGCTAATACAAGAATGTATCTTCCCAGGAAGCATTATGGTAGAAAATAACCCATGACTAAACCTAGAAAGACAGAGGTTTGAATCCAGTTCTCCCATCGACTAACTGCCTAACTCTAACCTCAATTCCTTTAGCTATAAAACAAGATGTTATCTATCTCAGAGTTAATCAAGGAAATTTGTGAAATAACACATAGAGTGTCAGGAGACTAATATTTTCTACAAGTCTACCCTATTAAATGCTTTCAGATATGTCATCCATTAGTCTCCAGCTCTTCATATATGTTCAATAACCCAAGGGGGTACACAAGGAGGAAGCCATGACATGAAATGAAAATGATTTGCCAGAGATTATGATGGTCATGTATTAGGACTAAGTCTTATTTCAAGGTCTCCCCAGTGGTACATCCATGAATATTTTCCATTTGTAGATCCAAACCCATCTCTGATAGCAATTATTACAAAGACTCTGTATTATATCAGCATCAGAAATTTACACTTTATAAATTATGTAAGAAAAGCAATTTATTTATTTATTTATTTATCTCACTTGAGCCTCACAAAATGCTATAAAGTCCTTAGGCAAATATTGAACTGGTCCATTTTACAGATGAAGACCCGTGAGGATCTGAGAGTTGGGTGATTTTCTCTAAGTCTCAGGGATAATATGGGGCAGAGCCAGGGCAAGAACTTGGGTCTTTTATATCTTAGACTAGAAATCCCTCTTTCAGATCTGTACCAGACGGCTTCTGGTTGGGTTATTTGATTGTAAAGAAAGATATCCTTTGCTCTCCCCCACATTCCTTAGCTATTGAAAGTGTGGCTTTTATATTTAATCCTAAATATTGTATTCATGATACTGGTCAATGGCAGTTGGATCCTGATTATTTTCCAAAGACATAACAGCTATGAAGCCACATGATGATAGCTCTCCCAGGTCATAGCTCAAGTGTGAAAAGTCTATCATTTAGGAGACTAGAAATAGTTTGCTCTTTTCAATCTAGATTAGCATTAGCTGAAGAAACTACTCAGATTTCTTAAAACACTGGTTTCTAAGTCTAAAATTATAATGAATCTATTTGCTTCTTGCACTGTCAAACATAAATATGTGGTGCTACAGATAATGTGTTATTATTGACCTGGTCCTCCTACCTTCCTCTCTCTGATGCCAGCCAGTCTCTGGGGTGGTTCGAAAGACACTAAAACCATAGTGACCAGTCAGAAGTTGTTTCACTGGAGGACTGACCTGACTTAGAATGGAATTAAATTTGTTATCAGAACTTGTAACTATCCTGTGCTTCTGCCATTTAGGCATACCCATCATTCTAAATGATCTAGATCGGGTGTCAGCAAACTATGGCCAAATCTGGCCCACGACTTGTTTTTTTGGACTGTGAACTTAAGAGTGGTTTTCCCATTTTTGAATGACTAGGAAAAATCGAAGAACAGTAACATGTTGTGACATGCAAACACTCTATGAGAAACTAAAATTTTAGTGCCCTTAAATAAAGTCTTCCTGGAATATGGCCACTTCCTTTCAGTCACATATTGTCTATGGCTGTTTTTGTGCTACAAAAGCAGTGTTGGGTTGGGATCATATGAGCTACAAAGTCAATGAGACTTTATCTGTTTAACGTCTATCCCTGCACAAAAAGTTCCCTGACGCCTGACTAGAAGAACCAACAAGGGAGTTGCCTTCAGATACTGAAAACCTGTTAACATTATTGAGACCTAGGTACTCTAGAGAGTAAGGTGATGAAAGGGAAGTTAAAGTCATTCAGTCATGTCTGACTCTTTGCAACCCCACAGACTAGAATTCTCCAGGCCAGAATACTGGAGTGGGTAGCCATTCCCTTCTCCAGGGGATCCTCCCAACCCAGGGNACATTATTGAGACCTAGGTACTCTAGAGAGTAAGGTGATGAAAGGGAAGTTAAAGTCATTCAGTCATGTCTGACTCTTTGCAACCCCACAGACTAGAATTCTCCAGGCCAGAATACTGGAGTGGGTAGCCATTCCCTTCTCCAGGGGATCCTCCCAACCCAGGGATTGAACCTGGGTCTCCCACGTTGCAGGTAGATTCTTTACCAGCTAAGCCATCAGGGAAGCCCAAGGTGATGAAGGGAAACTCAAAGCTTAAAGTTCCTTGTGGGGAACCAGCGGTGGTTTCAAGGATTTTTACCTTCTGTCAGTTAGCCATCCGAACGTGATGTTGCCAATAATGTCAATCACCCCAAGAATAGACATAAGAAAAGCAGCTTGCTGATGAGTCACTCCGACACTCAACGCATAAGGCACAAAGTACACAAACAGAGGACTACAGCCATAAGCCATAAACAGAACAGAGATGGCCAACACAGCAAAGTCTGACATCAGTAAAAAGCTGTATTCCCGCTGCAAAGAGCCACAGAGGCAGGTCTGCACCCATTCTTTAGTCCAAGTCGAACAGGGAGATGGCCGTTTAAAGTCTTGTGTCTGAGTTCTGCAGACTTGGTTCTGCTCTGGAGTGGTTTGGTCCTCTTTAAGAGTGATTGGCCGCATCAAGGCACCGCAGACACAGAGATTCAAAACGAAGCCCCCAAGGATGAGTAATGCTCCTCTCCAGGAAAACTGTTCAATAAGGAGCTGAACCACAGGAGCCAGGATGAAGATGCCAATGCCGCTTCCTGACATGGAGATCCCATAAGCAAGGGCTTTCCGTCTGCTGAAATACTTGCCAACCATGGCAATAGCTGGAGAGTAACAAAGTGCAAATCCAAGACCTGGTGATAAAGAGAAATCTGTGAGCGCTAATGGCATGCCATGAATAGCCACTGAAAGAACACCTCTCAGAATCACACTATTGGGATTTAAGAGAATCTAAACCTCAAGTAAATCCCTTTAAAATTGCTTTCTACATCAAGCTGAAAATGAGTCTCCCCTCACCAGCCATCCACAATTTGGAAAGTATAGCATCTGTATGACTTTCTTCTTGGGAAGAAAAGCTTTAAGGGACTATGACTTAAGCAAAATAAAATGAAGACTTTAAAAACTATTATACAAGTTAAATTTGAATTAACTAGAAAATCAGGAGAACACTGACCTGAGAAATGTATTCTCACCACAACAATTCTTTTTTAAATAAATTAATGTTAATTTTAGTAACTTAAATGATCTCTGGGTAATTTAAGTATTGTTAAATTATTGATAATACTTACATTATTTATAATACTTAAATTATCCAGAGAATTACTTCAACTATTTACTGCACATGGAGACACAACCCTGATTATCTGGACCACTTTGGAATTTGTGTTTAAATAGCATATGTGATCCTGTGAAAGTTCCAGAGTAATTTCAAATATTAAGAAATATGCTAATTTTGTCCATGAACCTAGCATGTACATATAGCAACCTGAAAATATCCCCAGCAGAAAGTCTCTTCAAGATTTTCCAGTTCTATTTTTTTTTAAGTCAAGAAAATCAGAAAGGCTTTAAACCTGGAATTTAAACATCAAGGAAGGAAAGGAGAACTGCCTGCACCTCCTATTTCCATCTTTGGAGCAGGGTGAGCAATGATCCCAGTTTGCTTGGACTGAGGGGTTTCCCACATGTGAGGCTTTCAGCAACCGGCCCAGGACAGTTTCTGGTAAACTGGGAGGATGGGACACCCTAGTGGTCAGGCCCTTTGGGTGCCAGGGGACAGACACGTTTTTAGCTGACAGAGCTAGATTTATAACCTCACTGTGAGATTACATCTTTTATTGGCCAGATCATGCTAGTCCCTCTAGCCAACCTTGATCCTCTGCAGCCCCTGTAAGTGTGATCTATGGAATGCACATCAATCGCTTCTCTTTCTATGGACTTCATTCTCTAAAGTATATTTCCATAACATTGAAAGAGAATGTGTGATGTAAGAATATTCACAAGAGGCTTTTTTTTTTTAAAACTGTAAACCCCCATTTATTGGCCAATGATACTCACTAAAAAACAAGGGCAACTCTGGCCAACCACAGATAGTATTGCAATGTCTTGGCAAAGATGTTGGGAGAATGATCATAGCTAAAAATCTATGTTGCCCTGGCTAATGTTGCTCTGCTTCTGAGTGAAGGATCTCAGCCATACATGGCTGCCCAAGGAAAGTCAGCGGTTGCCACGTGGCTGAATTAAAGTGACACGGTTTCATTACGTATGACAGTCCATTAAATTTCTAGCCCTTTTGTTTAATCGTTTGGTAGGCAGACATTCAGCTAAATTATGCATCCAACAATACGAATATTTTATGAATTACTGCTCTGTGGGAAGGCTTAACAACCCCTGGATAGGGTGGGATGAGAAAGGGTGGTACAAAGTGCCCTTACCTGTAAGAACTCCCAGAGTGAGGTAGAGATGCTTCAGACTGGTGGCAAATGAGCCCAGGATGAGACCAGTAGATGCAAGCAAGCCACCCAGCATGATTCCCACTTGACAGGAAAAATGGTTACTGACAACACTCCCAAGTGGAGCTTCAAAAACAATAATAAATAGGTTCAACATAGGAGCCTTGAGGGCGCTGTGTACAGGCTGTGGTGCTGCATCAGTGGCGCAGATAGCCACCCATCCTCAGATCCTCGAGCCCACCCCACTCATCCTATGGAGTTAGAAACCGAGGGGAGAGGAAATGACCTGCCCACGGTCCCACAGAGAGCAAGTGGCAAGGCTCGAATCAGAAGCAGGTCTCCTGACTAGCCTTTGACTGCTCATTCCATTTCTCCATTCTAGAATGGTCATAATCCCAGGAGAATGGGCTGCTTCTCAGACAGCAAGTCAGCTCCTTGAAACGAAGGCCTTGGATAGAATTTAAACACACTGCATCTAACGTGACCCTGATTTAGCTCAACGGATGCACAGTGACATGCCTTGTATGTTTCACATAATATGGATCATACACAATTAACAACAATCATGACAGGTAAACGGTGGAGAAGAAGGTGGGCAACCCTGCATGGCCAGCAGGGTTATGCAAGAAAAGGCCAGGGAGAGAGATCACAGACACATTTCATAATCTGGCACTGCTTCTGGAAACCCTGTGGATGAGAAATGAAAGCCCAGAAAATCCAGGAAATGCGATGATAACATTTCAGTTAGCCTCATTCTATCTGTGGTTTAACAATGTGTCAGAATTATGCCATACTTCCAGGTTTATAGGATAATAATTCAAGCTGGAAGAGGCCAAAAAGAAACTAAAGTTCAGGGGAATATGACATACCCAAGATCACCAAAAAATATTCAGCTCAGGGAACCTGACACCGAGTACAGTTTTATTTCACCCTATTATTCTGGCTTCTTGGGTCTTTCAGGCAGAGGAGATGAGTGGAGAAAGCATGTGAATTTCTTTCTAAAGAACAATTCATGTTGACACCAGTATTCATGGTAACAAGATCAGAAGAGCCAATTCTCTGGGTATCTGTGGAGTATAATTTTTATATAGATCAGGTTAAAATTGGGGCTTGATTCAAAGGTACATGATAGAATCAGTCATCAGCCTAATATCCCATCTAGTTAGAATAGTAGCTGGATGCATATATAACCTCTAGATAATAGGAATGAGCAAATCTCCTAAAAATATATTTAATTCTCCAGGCTGATACTGTGATGGCTGTTGGAAAGTGACAAGATGTATATGAAACTCAATGAAAAATGTTCACTTCTCTGCCCATCATAGTGCAGATATGGCCCCAAGGTATGTCCCAGATGTGATTCTGCAGCCTCTTGTCCATACTCCAAACTCAACTAATGTCACCAGATGAGCAAACAGGTATACAGTAATTGGGTACAAGAGGACTCAAGGCCTTGGATAGAATTTAAATACACTGCATCTAATGTGACCCTGCTTTAGCTCAACGGTTCACATGGTCATCGTGACCACAGTGGTCACTGAAGGCCATTTATTCCTCTTTGGGGGATTATAAATATTCTCCAAAAGATAACAGTGGGAGAAAGGAGTCACCTGCATCCTTCGTGAAAGATAAACATGGCAGTTCTCACTGCCATGAGCACAGGCGTGCTCACACAAAGACAATGACTGCTCATCTGACCCCGAAAATCAAGTGATCATCTTAGCGTTTTAAATTAAAAAGATAGGCTAGAAGACCCGAGTTAGGATTTTTTGATCCCTTCTGACCTTCCAGTGTTATCAGTAGCATCAACTCAGTGGTCTTGTGAAACCTAGAACTGCATTCAAATTCCTTCCAACCAAGGAACTACACCAGAACAAATCAACCAGCTCCTGATTATATACATTTTTCTAAAAATAAGTATGAATCAGTACCTAGAATGGAATAGTGATGTTATTTATGTGTTACTGGAGAGGGCAATGGCACCCCACTCCAGTACTCTTGCCTGGAAGAGCCCATGGACGGAGGAGCCTGGTGGGCTGCAGTCCATGGGGTCGCTGGGAGTCGGAGACGACTGAGCGACTTCACTTTGACTTTTCACGTTCATGCATTGGAGAAGGAAATGGTGGNACCCCACTCCAGTACTCTTGCCTGGAAGAGCCCATGGACGGAGGAGCCTGGTGGGCTGCAGTCCATGGGGTCGCTGGGAGTCGGAGACGACTGAGCGACTTCACTTTGACTTTTCACGTTCATGCATTGGAGAAGGAAATGGTGGCCCACTCCAGTATTCTTGCCCGGAGAATCCCAGGGACGGGGGAGCCTGGTGGGCTGCCGTCTATGGGGTCGCACAGAGTTGGACACGACTGAAGCGACTTAGCAGTAGTAGTAGTAAACCATATAGCATTTTCTTCTGCCACCAAGATATGGCCTGAAGAGATAACAGTTTTTTAAAAAATATTCAGGAGTCAATAAATGAAAGGATTAAATGGGTCAAGCCTGCAAATGGATCAAGCCTGCAAATGGATCATTTCAATTTGACCCAATCTCATAAAATTTCTATGACACTCATTTAATAACTTTGGTTGGAAATTTTTAAAAAGAAAAATCTCAAGGTTAGTTTCTCTTTACTGTACAGATGTAATGAGAGACTCCATGAATCTTGAGATCACCCTACACATTATGTATAGCACCTTTGTGGTTCTGGAAGGATATTATAGCCATCATGAACATGCTTATCTTATGATGGCAACATTCTATTTTTCCACAATACTTGTCGAAGAATGAAGCCGTATGTATGAAAAATGAATCAGTGAGCCAAATTTTGAACCCTCTGGCAAGGAACAAGCGTGAAAACAAAACTTGAGGCAGGATGTGCATATTACTGGCACTTATTTAAGGAGACTGCATGGAAATGACTCACGGTGCCTTCTAATGGCTGTTTACATGACTGGAAAATAAGAAGACAACAAGACACAGTGTACAATGTAGAGTTAACTGCATCCAAAATCAGGATGCCTGGCTCCCTCGCTCTATATGGAAAAACCAAATGGTAAGTATCCAACTGACTGTACTCACTACCTGGTCCATCCAACATCAACCAAGAACATTAATTCCAACAGCATGTCTGATTGAGTTTGGTTAAAGGCAGGATCATATTTTTCTTTTTACATAGTTTTAGTCAATTTTTACCATAGCCCTTCTACTCAGAAAAACAGGTCATCAAAGACAGTGGAAGGTCAGTGTTATGTACAGTTCAAAGGGAGCCAATAATTGTCTATTTCTGGAGGTACTTACCACAGAGCATGGTCACACAGTCTACAATGGAATGGATCCAGGCTGTCTGTGCATAATCCTGAGAGAAGTATGTCTGGAACTCCACAAAAAAAATTGAAATACATCTGAAAAAAAGTGCAAGTATTTTATACAAAAAAAAACAATGAATATAGATTTGAACTAGAGCTTCAAGTTTTGGTTCAATCACCTGTTCCAGTCTCTAAGGGTTTTAATTGATTTTGATTGATTTTCAATGATACATTGCTGGTCCATAATAAGTGGGAAATCAGAAGCTAACCATTGGACATTCTAAAGGATAAGAACAAGTGTTCATTCACTACAGGGGCTATGAAGCCAAGTAGATGTGAAGATCACTGCTGGAGGAAAAGTCTTATGGAAAAGATGGCAGGTCAAACACATGGGTTCTTACTCAGCTTAGTGTTTCACTAACATCTGTAGCTTCTAAGAGATGGTTGTTCAAGTTATGATTTGACAATAAACTGTTATACATCACCCACCAATTTCACTTCTAGGTTTTAACCAAAGTTAATAAACAGATGATGGGGATAATAATAATAGAAAATAATAATACAAAAAAGATACACATATATTGTGGATAACTATTTATTATAGCCAAATGTTGTCACTAACGTATTTGTCCACCAGTAGGGACTGGTTTAAAATAAAAAGATGTTGAAATGATAAGGGACTGAAATTAAAAGATGCTTGCTCCTTGGAAGCAAGCTATGACAAACTTGCTCCTTGGAAGCAAGCTATGACAAAAGCTATGCCAAACCTAAATAGCATATTAAAAAGCAGACATTACTTTGCCAACAAAGGTCCATCTGGTCAAGTCTATGGTTTCTCCAATAGTCATGTATGGATGTGAGAGTGGACCATAAAGAAGGCTGAGCACCGAAGGATTGATGGTTTTGAACTGTGGTGTTGGAGAAGACTCTTGAGAGTCCCTTGGACTGCAAGGAGATCCAACCAGTCCATCCTAAAGGGAATCAGTCCAGAATATTCACTGGAAAGACTGATGCTGGAGCTGAGGGTCCAAAACTTTAGCTACCTGATGCGAAGAACTGACTCATTAGAAAAGACCCTGATGCTGGAAAATATTGAAGGCAAGAGGAGCAGGGGACAACAGAGGAAGAGATGGTGGATGGCATCACCAACTCGATGGACATGAGTTTGAGCAAGCTCCAGGAGTTGGTGATGGACAGGGAAGCCTGGTATGCTGCAGTCCATGAGGTTGCAAAGAGTCAGACATGACTGAGCGACTGAACTGAACTGAATAACATATCAATAAAATGAAATATTTATTAGGTATTTGATTTATTAACTTGGAAATAAATTTACAATATAATGTTAAGAAACAAAGTAAGTTAGAAAATAGTTCACGTAGAAAGGGCTTATTGTTATAAAAACACAGTTTATGTAAACAAAAAAAGCTTTAAAGCATATAAACCAAAATGTATCCAGCCATTACATGTGCATGGTGATGTTGTAAATGTTTTTTATTTTGTTCTGCACTTTGAATTATTTGACAGTGAATATTTCTTATACAGAAACTTATGTGTGTGTGCATATACATATATAGTGAAAGTGAAAGTGAAGTCGCTCAGTCGTGTCCGACTCTTTGCGACCTGTGGACTGTAGCCCGCCAGGCTCCTCCGTCCATGGGATTCTCCAGGCAAGAATACTGGAGTGGGTTGCCATTTCCTTCTCCAGGGGATCTTCCCGACCCAGGGATCGAACCCAGGTCTCCCACATTGCAGGCAAATGCTTTAACCTCTGCACCACCACCAACCAAGAATATATATACAGAGACAGAAACAAAGAGACAGAATTTTTTACGTTGAAAAATAGAGAATTACTTGGGAAAAAACAAAAGTGAGTCAGAAGCAACAGTTTGTACCATTGTACAACTCAGAAGGAACCTCACGCAAATTAGCAGGGTGTCCTAATGCAGGCCAGGAAGCTTTTAGAGCTCCATGATAGCAGGGAAAGAAATCAGGCCTTGCAGCTGGGGATGAGATAGAAGGGTATCTCTCTCCTGCGACAGGCCTTACATTCCAGCTCCTTATGCTTCAACAGCCCCTGCTGCTGCTGCTAAGTCGCTTCAGTCATGTCCGACTCTGTGCGACCCCATAGATGGCAGCCCACCAGGCTGCCCCGTCCCTGGGATTCTCCAGGCAAGAACACTGGAGTGGGTTGCCATTTCCTTCTCCAATGCATGAAAGTGAAAAGTGAAAGTGAAGTCACTCAGTCGTGTCCGACTCTTCGAGACGCCATGGACTGCAGCCT
>SJYV01037150.1:172306-183172 GCA_006410875.1 Neotragus pygmaeus | reverse complement strand
CACCACCAACCAAGAATATATATACAGAGACAGAAACAAAGAGACAGAATTTTTTACGTTGAAAAATAGAGAATTACTTGGGAAAAAACAAAAGTGAGTCAGAAGCAACAGTTTGTACCATTGTACAACTCAGAAGGAACCTCACGCAAATTAGCAGGGTGTCCTAATGCAGGCCAGGAAGCTTTTAGAGCTCCATGATAGCAGGGAAAGAAATCAGGCCTTGCAGCTGGGGATGAGATAGAAGGGTATCTCTCTCCTGCGACAGGCCTTACATTCCAGCTCCTTATGCTTCAACAGGCCCTGCTGCTGCTGCTAAGTCGCTTCAGTCATGTCCGACTCTGTGCGACCCCATAGATGGCAGCCCACCAGGCTGCCCCGTCCCTGGGATTCTCCAGGCAAGAACACTGGAGTGGGTTGCCATTTCCTTCTCCAATGCATGAAAGTGAAAAGTGAAAGTGAAGTCACTCAGTCGTGTCCGACTCTTCGAGACGCCATGGACTGCAGCCTACCAGGCTCCTCTGTCCATGGGATTTTCAGGCAAGAGTACTAGAGTAGGGTGCCATGGCCTTCTAGTAACCTGTTATTTATTCTCCCCGACTCTCCAGTTGCTGTTGGAAGTGAAGGTGAATAGATGGGAAAGTTAAAGAAGAAAGAGAATGAGGAAGCATGAGGACAGTGGTGTTAGGCAGGTCTGGCTTTACAGTTTACAACCTATACAGTTGCACCGAATCTGACACTTAGAGGCATAAAACTTGGTTTAACTCAGCTGTCACTGTCTTAAAATTCCTTATAATTTTATCTTTGAAGTTGCATTTTGTAAGTGAAGTCCACTGGGACAATGAAGCATGTGTGTGAGCAGAGAAGAGCCACAGATTCTTCAGTCTGCAGTTCTTAGAGATGCTCCAGGTCACAAAACTCCAGTAGACTCTTGTGTGGGAGTCCAGTAAAGCTCAGACTGAGTACAAGGTAAGTGTGTTATACCTACAACTGAGTGATCATGGACATAGGGGAGGAAGAGAGACAAGGCTTTCCTTTCAAACCAACACTTGCTTCAAATGCAGAAGGCAGTGATACTGTAAGAAACACAAAGGTACAAGGATTCCTNTACAAGGTAAGTGTGTTATACCTACAACTGAGTGATCATGGACATAGGGGAGGAAGAGAGACAAGGCTTTCCTTTCAAACCAACACTTGCTTCAAATGCAGAAGGCAGTGATACTGTAAGAAACACAAAGGTACAAGGATTCCTATCAGATCCTTTGTTACTCATGTTGCTTCTCTGTATTATTTGATCCCGTATGGTGAAAATGACGACACAGAAGGAAAGAAAAAGATAGGGCTACTGGTAATATTAAGATGATCCGTAGATCTATGCTAGTTTCCATTTTTCTTTACTCAGAACAACACTAAAGAGAGAACTAAAAACATCATGAAAAATCAAGATAGACTACTGAAAAAGGAAAAGCTTCCTATTTTAGTACATTTTTGTGGTCAGTCGCTAATTCTTGTCTGACTCTTTGCAATCCCATGGACTGAAACTCACCAGGCTCCGCATCCAAGAGATTTCCCAGGCAAGAATACTGGAGTGGGTTGTCAGTTCCCACGCCAGGGGATTTTCCCAACCCAGGGATCAAACCCAAGTCTCTTGCATTGGCAGTTGGATTGTTTACCACTGAGCCACCTGGGAAGCCTTTTAGTTTATCTACCAGCCCTTTCTTTCCTGCCTTTTGGACAAGAGGCCTTGCATTTTCCTGTTGCACTGGGTCCTACAATTATGTTGCCAGTCCTGGTGATAGGAAAGAGAAAAAGGAAGGGATAGGATGCTAAATTCTAAGTTCCAAAGGTGCTGGGTGGAGTTTGATGTGTAGAAGATAGATTAGGATCAGCACTTGTAGAAGTATCTTCTCTCCACTAAATAATTTTGGGAAATTTAAAACCTGTGGGGCTATGTTTGTCTCTTGTTACTTTTTTTTTTACCTTGTTCTCTTGTCATTTTGTTTTCTGTCTGATGCTTTCTTTCCAACTGATAATGACTACTCATATCTAACTGTCAGTTCAGTTCAGTCGCTCAGTCGTGTCCGACTCTTTGAGACCCCATGAATNTATGACCAACCTAGATAGTATATTCAAAAGCAGAGACATTATCAAACTGTAGGCATGCAAAATTCAAAAGTAACACTTGAGATTCTTATCTAAACATGTGAGTAGGCTTGTCAGCAGTAAAATTTAATAACTACATACACAGGCTTCTGAATGACTGTGACTTTTATGAAATATGGGAGGGATTATTGTTATCCTTTCCTTTGTTCTCCAAACGGAAAGGATCATGGAACTTTATAGACGGTAAAGTTTTATGATTTATGTCTTCTAAACACAGACAGTGAAAACTAGGCATCCTAACCACTATAGCACCAGGGGAATTCTCTCTATAAATATTTTTTGAATGAGGAAGAATAACAGACAGGAAGAAAGGTACTTAGGCTCAGGTTTTTCCAGAAGGTGAGAATCATGGGCATGCATATTGGCTTTGACAGGCTTTACTCAAGTTTTGGTGCCAGCGGTGTTTGCCTCTTAAGAATTGAGAGGCCACCAAGAGGGGTGATGCACAATGATAAAAGCACATATTACAGAAATATAAAATAAGCCTAAAGCTCAATGGATATTCAGTTGAGGAATTAATCTAATTTTGGTCCTTTGGGAGTGGTGACTAGAGAATCAGGAAGTCTCCATGAAAGGGGCTTCCCTGGTGGCTCAAAGGTAAAGAATCCGCCTGCCAATGCAGAAGACTCAGGAGATGCAGATTCAATCCCTGGGTGGGGAAGATCCCCTGGAGGAGGAATCGGCAACCCACTCCATTATTCTTGCCCATGGACAGAGGAGCCTGGAGGGTTATTAGTCCTTGACGTCACAGAGTCAGACACAACTGAGCGCACACACAAGCAAACACTGGCATGACCTGAAAGAAAACAAATTTTATTGGCAGTACATGTGCTTCTCACCCCAAATTATTTTTGTTGTCCTTTGGAATATTTGGGCATCTGAAAAATGTCAGCAGAACTGGTTTCTGATCTCTGATTCCCATGCTGAATAACTGAGAGTTGTGATAAAGCTTCTAAAGCTCTCAGGGTCTTGATTTCCTCATCTATAAATTAAGCACTTGGAGAAGCAAGACTATCAGTCAGATTGGATTAGATTGTGCTGCAATAGCGAACAACCCCGAACAGCCTCCAGGGGTTAGTAGGTTTTATTCGTGATATCATCCAAGTGGTGTTTGCTATATTATTCTCAAAGATACTTTCTCTCAAGGGGTCAACATACTTGCTGCCTCTATCTTGTCACTGTGCTGTAAAATTCTTCTCTGGGTGGAGAACTGGAAGCTGACAACATCTGATATTTGGTAAAGACTTTTTTCCCCAGTTGATGAAGTTATCCACTAAGTCAGCACAGTAAGTAATCCACTGGGCAATGCAGCCCAGTGATTAAAAGCACTGTCACTTACTCATCGTGTGACTTTGGGCACATTATTCAACCTCTGTGTGTTGTTATAAGGATTAAATGACTTAATAAATGAAAATTGTTTGGAATAATGCCCACAAACAGAGAGTAAGTGCTCAGGTAACATGAGAAATTATTTACAAGAACTGAGCCTTTAAACAAACATTGCTTTTCAAATAACAACTCCAATTCAATTTTTCAAGTTACTAATAGAATGCCATGTAACTCCACAATGAAATGAATTTATTAACATAGATAATGTGTTTGGTAATAAGACATCTTGAAGCAAAAACAGGTAATCAATGCATATTAACAAGCACAGGGAGCAAATAACAAGAATGACTGCTTTCACAACCTGCACAACCTTAAGCTTTTTATAAATATCATGTGTAAGAAAGCATCACCAGTTACAAGGCAGGAGTGAAATATGATTTTTAAATGGTAGATTTAATGGTAGATTATAATGGTAGCATTATTTGTTAAGCAAAAGCCAGGAGACAATATAAATGTCCATCAATAAAAATATTTTAAATACATTATGGACTCATCTATACGAAATCTTAAGTACCTGTTTTTCAGTGAGGTGACCCTTGTGCATTGTTGATGGGACTGTAAATTGGTTCAGCCACCACAGGAAACAGTATGGGATCCAACAATCCCACTGCTGGGAATAGATCCAAAGAAAATGAGAGCCCTAACAAGAAAGGTATCTGTGTCCCCATGCTCACAGCAGCGTGATTTATAACCACCAAGACACACGTGGATAAATGGATAAAGAGGGTGTGGTGTGTATATACAATGGAATATTATTCAGCCAGGAAAAAACACATGGAAATCCTACCACTTTTTTGAAGGTATTCTGCTAAGTGAAATAAATTAAACAGAGAAAGACAAATACTGTATGATCTTATTCATATATGGGATCTAAAACAATAACCAAACGCCTATAAAAAGAGATTAGACTTGTGGTTGCCAGAGACAGAAGGTGGGGGAAAGGGGACTGGTGGAAGGTGGTCAAAAATACTAACTTCCAGTTATGAGATAAATAAGTAGTAGTGATGTCATGTACAATATGATGACTACAGCTGACACTATGGTATGATATACAGGAAAGATGTTAAAAGAATACATTCTAAGTGTTCTCTTCAGGAGGAGAAATTTTTTCCCCTCTTTTCCTCTTTCTTTCCTTTTCAGTGTAGCTATACGAGAAGATGGATGCTAGCTGAGCCCATAATATATGTAAATCAAATCATCATGCTTATAAACTATTATATATAAAATAGATAAACAATAAGGTCCCACTGTATAGCACAGGGAACTACATTCAATACCTTGTAATAAACCATAATGGAAAAGAATAGGCTTCCCTGGTGGCTCAGTTGGTAAAGAGTCTGCCTGCAACGCAGGTTCGATCCCTGGGTGGGGAAGATCCCCTGGAGAAGGAAATGGCAACCCACTTTAGTATTCTTGCTGGGAGAATTCTGTGGAATTCTGGCAGGCTACAGTCCATGGGGTCACAAAATTGAACACAACTGAGTGACTAACACTTTCACTTTGCTGTACCAGAAACTAACACAACACCGTAAATCAAACATACTTCAGTAAAAACTCACCAATATGTATGCCTTGAACTTATATAGTGACTTAAGACAGCTTGAAAAAAGTGGAAAAAAGAATTGACTGCCCAATAGGCACTGATCCTCTGAACTGACAACCCCCCGGGTAGGCTGTTCTCCTTGCCTCTGTCTTCAGTTCTCTAGGCTGCTTCCTGGTGCATCATACTTTTCTCCTCCAAGCTTATTCTGCTCAAGGACCCTACTCTCAGTCTCTCCCAGGAAGCTCTGGAGACAAATCTTTGCTGCCAGCCACAAGCCTCTTTTTAAATTTTTAGCAACCCTTCTTATAAGGCACCAAGCTCACTTCCAGAACTTTCCTCTCATCAAATTATATATAAAATAGATAAACTATTGATGAAATGCTTAAATGAATGATGAAAGCTTCCGCATGGAAGAACCAAAATGAAAGATTCCTTTTAACCCTATGACCTCCTCACTCCCAGAACACAGGATCCATAAAATAGATGGGAGAAAAATCAGATTCAACCATCACATAATTTTAAATAAATCTACAGTTTATGATGACACATAACAAAACCTTACTGTAGCAAAAACAAACACTGCTTCTTTCCTGCATTATCTGTTTGTCATGGGGAACACTTCGATGCTTTTATGGATGATGCCATCAAATACAGTTATGTAGAGCAGCCTAGGGCGAGTTGTCAGAGAAGAGAGTTCAGTCTGAACAAAGGCATCTCTAGAGGAAAGAGCTGGCACATGCAGATTTCAAGTGTGTATTTATTCCAAATGTAAATGAGATGAATGCATCTCAGCGTATGGCCATTTAGCACAAGTATATTCAACACTATTATGTCCTTGAGTAAAAGAAAAAGAGGACCCAAGACCCAAAGGGATGAGAGAATCCCTGCATTTGTGCTGTTTTTCTCCTTCAACCTAGAGTTCAGCCTCCACTACCACAGCCAAGTGCAAAATGAAGCAAAAGAATTTCAATTTTAGGCTTTAAGCTTCCCATGGCTTGGTATCCTGGTGAGCTGAGAGGTTCCCGTGGCTATTTTGAGCTTATATATTTGTTCTTTGTGGGATGAACTGCTTATGAAAATAAATGTCTGGCAATAGTCATAATATTTAGTCAAAAATGTCATAAAACTCTAGGTTTACAGGTCAGATATTATAAAAAGAGATCAATATCCAGGACTTTTAAGTGTCAGAAAATGACATTCCTTGTAAAGAAGAAGATATCTGAGCAGTCAAAGGAAACACACACACATATATACATTTATTTTCACAATGACAGGTTCAGAGATAGAATGAAGCTGAGTTAGGGAAAAAGACAAGCCAGATCGTAATAATAAATCAAGAAGAAAGTCCCACCTACCTAGTTACTGCCCGGGTGCAGATGGTAACAAGGAAACAGCCCACCACGATCATCCAGCCCCAGCCTCCATCAGGAGGGGAGGTAGACCGAGCTCTATTTACTTTTGCCATATTTCCGATTCCTTTTTCTTCTTTTCCAAGTTACTCCAACAGCCCAGTTATGATCTTGGAAGGGTTTGCGGTCCAGTGACTTCCTGTTGGCATTCAAGATTGGGATAGAGTGCTACCTGGCACATGGGTTATTGGCCATCTAAAATAAAAAATCAGGACATATTTATATTTCATTGCCAAATCCAAAGATAGTTCTTCACTTGCTGAAAATGATTATTACCTTTCTCTTAAATATGAGTATTTATGACTATACAAACTGGACTGCAGCAAAGACCATTAGTTGTTCTTGGAACCAATCCCTCATCTTTTTTTTTAATAACAGATCCTCTCAACTTTCAAGTCAAATCTAGGATGGCTGTTTAAACTATTTTCCATACCTTGAAGGTAGATGTGGCAACATGGTTTAGTTAGACTAAAGGGATGTGAGCAAAATAATACATGCCCACTTCTGGTTCCTCAGCTCAAAGGCAAAGGATGTCTCAAGACACGCACCACCTCCTTTCCCACAGACTGGAACATGGATGAGGAGGTGAGACAGCTCCAACCATACATGCCTGAACATTGCCCTGGGGGCTGGCAGAGCTATGGGACAGGATGAGCCTGGGTTCTCAAACAACTCTGTGGGGAAGAGGTGCCTCTCCAGGTCTGGGTTTCACCTACCCACTACTATGCCAAAGGTAAATATGCCTCAGCTGTATTTGCGCTGTGCTGTGCTAAGTGGCTTCAGTTGCGTTGACTCTCTGCTACCCTATGGACTGTAGCCCGCCAGGTTCCTCTGCCAATGGGATTCTCCAGGTGAGAATACTAAGTGGGTACCATGCCAGCTCTCTATGCTGGAGTCTTTCAACAGCTTAGGCTATATCTTAATTATTATACTGAATGATTCTGACAGTAACTGCTTTGGCATTTCTGACCAAGAATGCTATAATTCTTAGATTGGAAAAAACTGAAACGAGAATGAAAAATAATGAAACAGAACAGAAAGCCCAGAAACCGTACATAATAATTCAATAAAACTGAATAAGGTAGCAAAGAGGGATGGATAGGAAAAAAAAGATTATTTGCTATATCCTATTATAACTCTCCATTTAATTTTTGACTTTCTAGATAGATCAGAATTACATGGGGAAAAAAAGTAACTTAAAATCTAGGTGAAAATACAGGCAAACATTTATCTAATCTCTGGATGGGAAAAGGACTCCCTGAGACGTAAAGTGATATCAACAAATTAAGGGAAACTTTTGTTGATTTGTCTAAATCAAAAGTTAACATTTATATACATCAAGACATGTAATAAATACAACCAAAAGGTAAACCACAGACTTGGGTGGGGGAGGAAATTAGCAATGCATGATTCAATATCTGCAACGCTAATTCATTAATTCAACTACTGACACTTATGGAGTATCTAATATATGTTAGGCATTATTCTGGACACCAAACACATCTCCTTTGGGAAATTCTAAAGCACCCCTATGGTCTCACCTCCTGCTGCTCTGTTCTGTGTGTAATCCTTTGCCTTGCTTTTCCGCAGGACCTATGATTCCCTTCTCATCAGAATATGGCACATGTGATGGGACAGGGGTGATTAGCTCAAGCTGAGTAAGACTCAGACTTGGGCTTCCCTGATGAGCTGGCTCAGGAGTAAAGAATCCGCCTGCCAATGCGGAAGTTGCAGGTTCAATCAATGGTCTGGGAAGATTCCACATGCCACAGAACAGCTAAGCCCATGCTGCCGCCGCTGCTGCCAAGTCGCTTTAGTCGTGTCCGACTCTGTGCGACCCCATAGATGGCAGCCCACCAGGCTCCCCCGTTCCTGGGATCCTCCAAGCAAGAACACTGGAGTGGGTTGCCATTTCCCTCTCCAATGCATGAAAGTGAAAATGAAGCTGCTCAGTTGTGTCCGACTCGAAGTGACGCCGGGAACTTCAGCCCACCAGGCTCCTCCGTCCATGGGATTTTCCAGGCAAGAGTACTGGAGTGGGGTGCCACTGCCTTCTGAACTAAGCCCAGGAGCCACGACTACTGAAGCCCTTGAGTCCTAGAGCCCATGCTCTGCAACAAGAGAAGTCACTGGAATGCAGATAGAGAGTAGCCCCCACGAGCCTCAACTAAAGAAAAGCCCGTGCAGCAACAGAGACCCAGAAGAGGCGTAAACAAATCAATAAATTAAAAAAAATAGATGTTATACCTAATAGTTTTTTTTTTTAAGTCTCACTCTTGCTAGCTGACTCGCTCTTGCTCTTTCACAGGCCTTACAAAAGGGAGCTGCCGTGTTACATGCTGCCACGGAGAGGGCCACGAGGCAGGGAACTACATAGCATCTGAGAACAGGCCCCAAAAGCTAAAGTGACAGCAAAAAGCCAAAGTTCTCTGTCCTACAAGAGAAAGGAAATGAATTCTGCCAACATGCCAAGTGAGCTTGAAAGCAGATTTTTCCCTTGTTGAGCCTCCAGTAGAGAACACAGTCTGGCTGACACTCTGCAGCCTTGTGAGACCCTGAGCCAAGCACCCAGCTAAGATGGGCCTGGGTTTGGTCCCATAAGAACTGTGAGATCAAGTGTTTCTTATGGTATACTTTGGCATGTCCAGTAAGCTTCTTAATTAGAGTTAAGGAGGAAATCTTTATGCGGCTAAATAAAAGAGTTTTAACAGGTGATTTTTCCATTGTATTGAGCCAATCACCAATTTTGGGTAGAATTTTATTATGATCAACAGAAAAAATTTTAAGTAATATTAATTATATGAAACATTATGTCAAATATGACCAAGCATGTATTGTTTGGTGAACACAGACCATGCACCACCTGATAAATTATAGACAAACCAATTTAAATTTTAAATTTATTTTAAAATCATGACTTTCTCAAGAAAATGGCACAGTAAAATCTTGCAAGCATGGATCTTTGAAGCTACTGGAACAAATCGGCAGTCTTTGAGTTCAAAGAGCAAATGCAGAACAAAGATAGTGAGCCCAAGACAACAAGAGTGACTCCACGTAGACAGACCTTTTAAATTTGCTTCTTTTCAAGACTCAGAAGGGCCCCTCCTTCATCTTAATTAGCCATCCTGTGAACTGGGGGAGACTGACAAAGCAGATGGAGTGAACGGCTGGAGAGGATAAATCTATCAGAAGTACTAGAAGAGCAGTATTGGTACATATATTCAGTCTACTGATCGACGGAAAGTCAAAATTATTATCTGAAATGCTAATATTGCTAATCATTGGGCTGGGGACAGTGAAAGTGAAAAGTGAAAGCATTGTTCAGTTCAGTTCAGTTCGGTCACTCAGTCATGTCTGACTTTTTGCAACTCCGTGGACTGCAACACACCAGGCTTCCTTGTCCATCACCAATTCCTGGAGCCTATTCAAACTCATGTCCATTGAGTTGGTGATGCCATCCAACCATCTCATCCTCTGTCATCCCCTTCCCCTCCTGCCTTCAATCTTTCCCAGCATCAGGGTCTTTTCAAATGAGGTGGTTCTTCACATCAGATGGCCAAAGTATTGGAGTTTCAGCTTCAGCATCAGTCCTTCCAATGAATGTTCAAGACTGATTTCCTTTAGGATGGACTGGTTGGATCTCCTGGCAGTCCAAGGGACTCTCAAGAGTCTTCTCTAACACCACAGTTCAAAAGCATCACTTCTTCGGTGCTCAGCTTTCTAAAGTCCAACTCTCACTTCCATACATGACTACTGGAAAAACCATAGCTTTGACCAAATGGACCTTTGTTAGTAATGCCTCTGCTTTTTAATATGTTATTTAGGTGGGACATAGCTTTTCTTCCAAGAAGCAAGCGTCTTTTAATTTCATGGCTGCAATCACCATCTGCACTTATTTTGGAGACCAAAAATATAAAGTCTCTCACTGTTTCTGTTTCCCCATCTATTTGCCATAAAGTGATGGGATCGGATGCCATTATCTTAAGTTTTCTGAATGTTGAGCTTTAAGCCAACTTTTTCACTCTTTTCTTTCACTTTCATCAAGAGGCTCTTTAGTTCTTCACTTTCTGCCATAGGGTGGTGTCATCTGCATATCTGAGGTTATTGATATTTCTCCCAGCAATCTTGATTCCAGCTTGTGCTTCATCCAGCCCAGCATTTCGCATGATGTACTCTGAATATAATCACTGCAGATGGTGATTGCAACCATGAAATTAATAGACGTTTACTCCTTGGAAGGAAAGTTATGACCAACCTAGATAGCATATTCAAAAGCAGAGACATTACTTCGCCAACAGAGGTCCATCTAGTCAAGGCTATGGTTTTTTCAGTGGTCATGTATGGATGTGAGAGTTGGACTGTGAA
>SJYV01037150.1:125347-143732 GCA_006410875.1 Neotragus pygmaeus | reverse complement strand
TAAATTATCTCATTATGTATAAACTCAGATGTGCTTAAAAGAGCTTCCCTGGTGGCTTAGTGGTAAAGAATCAGCCTGCCAGTGCAGGAGATTTCTGGTTCGATCCCTGGGTCAGGAAGATCTCTTGGAGAAGGAAATGGAACTCATCCTCCAGTATTCTTGCCTGGATTAGAGGAGGCTTGGACTACAGTCCATGGGGTCACAAAGAGTCAGATACAATTTAACAACTAAACAATGACAACTAAGTATAACAAAGTACACGCCAATCACTCAGGAAATCCCAAGGGCTTTCAGGATGCCTTACAGTAGCTAAAGGCAATAACTATGTTTTTTTATTTACTATAAAATTTTATTTTTACTATACCTCAAAGTTTCCATTGAGGTAATGAGATAAAATTAATGTGAAATTATATTGTGATGAGCCAGATGACCATCTTCAGAATTTACACCAAAAAACCTCGTTTCACATCTCTTGGGTTCCTCATTCAGCTTTGAAAATACAAAAAGGCTGGGGGAGTGAAAATTTAAAAAGAGGCTTTTGGGGAATTCCCTGATGGTACAATGGTTAGGACTCAGAGCTTTCACTGCTGTGGCCCCAGTTCAATACCTGGTTGGGGAACTAAGATCCCACAAGTCATGTTGCCGCTTCAAAAAATAAAGAGGATTTTTTTTTTTAAAGAGACAATTTCTTTATGGGGGATGGCTCGACCCCTATTTCAAGCTTAGAAAAATGAGGGTGTCAAGACATCCAGGGCCTAGTTGGGACCCTGCGTTTGAAAGCACTGTGGAGGGGGATCAGATTCCAGGCCCAGGGGACCAGAAGAGAAGCTGGAAAATGACTCTGACCCTGGCACAGAGAAGGGTGGCCCCCTTCCGGCAATAGTAACTGCACATTCCCTTCTTCAGGAGGACTCCAGGGATCCAGGAAAGCTTCTCTCAGGTCATGACAGACTTTGCTGTGGAAGAAGCTGCCTGGAGCCATTATCTATGTTTGCTGAGTCACTTAGCCCTGTCCGACTCTTTGCAAGCCCTCCAGGCTCCTCTGTCCATGAGATTGTCCAGGCAAAAATAGTGGAATGGGTAGCCATGCCCTCCTCTAGGGAATCTTCCCGACTCAGGGATTGAACTAGCATCCTTTCATCTCCTGCATTGGCAGGTGGGTTCTTTATCCCTAGGACCACCTGGGAAGCCCTCACAGTCCCGCCCAAGAGGGTCTCTAGGAAGGGGAAGTGGTTCTCTCATGCACAGCAAGGGTGCATAAGCCCCAGAGAGTCAAGAACTGAGGGGGTCACAAGCTGCCAGGGAAGCACCTCATGCCTCATGCTTGTGCCTAGAGGGACAAGCAAAAATAAAATTAAATTAAAATGAAACATCCTCTGGATAAAGAGCGTACATACCAAGTAAGATTGTGCCCTTGTCTCCTAATCTCCTCAGCGACTGAACTAAGCCCTAGAGGAGCTCTATTTTTTTTTGTTTTACAACAAGCTGGGAGAAAAGAAACACTAGTCCGAAAAAGAAGGAAAGATGATGCCTCCCTCTCCCTCTCCAAACAGCCAACTTCATAGCAGTGCTGCCTGGGGAGAAGGTAAGACAGTATTAAGTTAAATTTTACATTTTTACCATTTGCATGGGTTCAGTTCAGTTCAGTTGCTCAGTCATGTCCGACTCTTTGCGACCCCATGAACTGCAGCACGCCAGGCCTCCCTGTCCATCACCAACTCCTGGAATCCACCCAAACCCATGTCCATTGTGTCGGTGATGCCATCCAACCATCTCATCCTCTGTCATCCCCTTCTCCTCCTGCTCTCAATCTTTCCCAGCATCAGGGTCTTTTCTAAAGAGTCAGCTCTCCACATCAGGTGACCCAAGTATTGGAGTTTCAGCTTTAGCATCAGTCCCTTCAATGAACACCCAGGGTTGATCTCCTTTAAGATGGACTGGTTGGATCTCCTTGCAGTCCAAGGGACTCTCAAGAGTCTTCTCCAACACCACAGTTCAAAAGCATCAATTCTTCGGCACTCAGCCTTCTTCACAGTCCAACTCTCACATCCATNTGGTGAACATTCTCAAAGCAGCCCATGTCATTCAAAGCAATAGGCATTAAGGAAGATTAATCCATCAAATGATTTGTTTCTCACATAACTGGCTTCTACCTTTTTTTTTTTTTTTACATTATTTTCCCTTGACATTAAATGTGCTCATATGCCTCTGCTGCTGCTGCTAAGTTGCTTCAGTCATATCTGACTCTGTGCGACCCTATGGACAACAGCCCACCAGGCTCCTCCATCCCTGGAATTTTCCAGGCAAGAATACTGGGGTGGGCTGCCATTTCCTTCTCCACATGTGCCTCAGTTATATCCTACTCTTTGAGGCCCCATGGACTGTAGCCTGCCAGGCTCGTCTGTCCATGGGATTTTTCAGGCAACAATACTAGTGGGTTGCCATTTTCTCCTCCAAGGGATCTTCCCAACTCAGGGATCAGAACCTTGTCTCTTGCATTGCAGACAGATTCTCTACCACTGAGCTGCTGAGGAAGCCCCTTGACATTAGCGATATCCTCCTAAAGTGGTAGGTCTTGGAATGGCCTCATTACCTACACATAGCCTTGTTTCATTTGAAAAGGTGGTCAAAATGTGCTTTGGCAAAGAAGAAAACTCACAAACAATTAATGTAGTGCTAATCCATAGTTGTTACCCCAATCCCACTTAGAATTATAAAAAGGTCCCTGTAAAATCACACTAACTTGTAAAGAACCTCTCTTCCTGGCTCTGTGTCTTCTCTGAGTGGAAGCACAGAGGGATGAAGTAGACAAAATATGCGGTGATTTCACACCCAGGAGGGTAGCCCTTGAGTATCCAGTAAGCGCCTTGAGTATGTGGATTTCTAGATGTGCATAAAGAAAGAAAAGATGCAAATAGGTGAGTCATGGGCAGTGACCTGAAAAATGCCATGGGGCCAGGTGGGTCAGGAGAGGTGGGGGTGTGCAGTCATTGGTGAGATGGAGAAGAGATATGGAGGAAGGGGCTCATAGGAGAGTCTGCAATTGTCCCCATATGATTTGGACTACTAAGGCCACACTGAGCTGGTGCTTTGTGATGGACAGGAATGGCAGCCCTCAGAAAAGGCTCTGGAGGAAGACAAGTCACATGTCTATAGGCTAGAAAGGGGCAAGGGGAGGTGACAGAAAGCGAAATCCTAAAGTCATTGACGGCTTATCTTTTGAGAAGTTTGGGAGAAAACCAAGCACAAGAAATGTTGAGATGAAATGAACAGAGATGTCTTATCCAGATGTAATGATTAGGAAGTGAAATCACTCTTGTGCCTCCGGGATATACAATCTGTCCTCAGCTTCACCTCCTTCCAGCTCTACAAGGCCCAAATTTAGTCATCAGATCTTACCACTCTTTCTCGTAGCCACACAAAACCAGCACAAGTCCTAACAGCCCAAGTTAAGACCGTTGCAACAGTCTCTGACTCTGCTTCAAATTCTTGGTCTTCAAACAAGGCAGCCAGAATTATCATGTCAGGAGAAAACAAACCAAAATAAAAAGGTTCCTCAGACCAGAAAAAGCTCCCTTAAAAGGTCGCTGATAACTGATTAAACCAGTCAATCACTTGTAAAGAAGCCCTTAACTAGTGCCTTTCCTTATCGCCTATTCCCTGGCTCATCACTCTATCTCTAAAAACAAAACATACTTTGTAACCCACTCTCTCACATGTATTATTGTAAACTGAACAAGCCTTTTCATAAACGTAATTTTCTCCATGTAAGGATTTCTTTCAACTCTTTCTGAATTGATTCCTATGCAATCCTTACTGCCTTTTAAGCTGACGAAGGCACTTGCTATGAGCCTTAAAACTCTTTGGAAAATTACAAAATACATAATTTCACAGAAGAGGAAATAAAGAAGCCTTCCCTCTCACTTGCAATCAACCAAGATGACCAGTCATAACCTTGGTGAGTAAACACCTAAAAAGGAGATTTCTTCATGCTAAAAATCCAAATGGGGGAGGAAGACCCACTTGGGCACCAGAAAGCCACCTACCGAGACCTAGTGATAGCAGTGCGCTGCTGTGCTTAGTCACTCAGTCGAGTCTAACTCTTGCAACCGCATGGACTGTAGCCCGCCAGGCTCCTCTGTCCATGGGGATTTTCCAGGCAAGAATACTGGAGAGGGTTGCCGTGCCTTCCTCCATGGGATCTTCCCAACCCAGGGAGACCCTGGCTTCCCGCACTGCAGGCAGATTCTTCACCATCTGAGCCATCAGGGAAGCCCGTGAATACTGGAGTGAGTAGCCTATCCCTTCACAAGGGGATCTTGCCGACCCAGGAATCAAACCAGGGTCTCTGGCATTGCAGGCAGATTCTTTATCAGCTGAGCCACCAGGGAAGCCTTGGTGACAGCAGTCTCTGTAGTCTAACCTGCTGCCAAGAAGCCCTGTTTCTGCTTCACTGGACAGAGGAACGTGTGGCAGCTGGGCCTCCAGCACTGGAACATCGATGGATGGCCTCAACCCGTGCAAAGTGGCAACGTGACGGGGCAGCACCGATCCAAAGTCAACAAGCGTGAGGACTCACGTGAAGTCTGCACAGTCAAGGGTAAACAGGAGCTACTGTCAACCTCTGAATTAAAACAGCTTGATTCTGAGTTTCAAGTATTTTAAATTACATACGTTATACATGCTAAATTGGGGAAAAGGAGAGAACAGAGAAAAAAGACAATAATAAAAAACATTTACATCCTGCCAACTAATAAGCACTGTTTTTATGTGGAATAAATTCTTTGAATTTTTAAAATATTATATATGTACGTATATGTGCAACTGTGCTATGCTCAGTCGCTCAGCTGTGTCCAACTCTTTGCCATCCCATGGACTGTAGCCCTCCAGACTGCGTTGCCAATGGAATACATCTTTTTTTAAAGCAAACCTGAGAATTCATACCCAATACCATGGTTATTATTAAAAACAAAGCCAAAAAAGTTAGCAAGGGTTAGTAAGGATGTGGAGAAACTGAAACCCTTGTGTATTGCCGGTGGGCATGTAAAATAGGGCAGCAACTATGAAAAATAGTGTGGTGGTTCCTCAAAGAGTCAAAAGTAGAATTATCACATGATCCAACAATTCCACGGCTGGGTACACATCTTAAAGAAATGAAATCAGGAACCTGAACAGATATTTGTACCTCCTTGTTCACAGCAGCATCATTCCCAGTAGCCAAAAGAAAAAATTTGAAAGTGTCAGTCACTCACTTGTGTCCCACTCTTAGAGACCCCATGGACAACAGGCTCCTCTGCCCATGGAAATCTCCAGGCAATACTCGATGGGTAACCATTCCCTTCCCCTGAGGATCTTCCCAACCCAGGGCCTAAACCAGGGTCTCCCACAGTGCAGGCAGATTCTTTACTGTCTGAGCCACCAGAGAAGCCCCAGCCAAAAGACAGCAGCAACCCAAATAACCAGATGAATGGATCAACAAATGACAGAATACTCTTCAGCCTTAAAAAGAAATCTCTGACTCATGGTACATCACCGATGAACCTTGAAGACATTCTATGAAGTGAAATAAGCCTGTCACAAAGGAGCAAACAAGGTATGCTTGAATTTATGTGAGGTATCTAGAATGGTCAAATTCATAGAGACAAAAGGAGAATGGCAGTTGCCAGGAGCTGGAGGAGGGAAAATGGGGAGTTATTGTTTAATGGGCATGGGGTTTCAGTTTGAGGTGATAAACAAATGTTCTGGAGACAGATGGTGATGATAGCTGCACAGCAATGTGGCTGTACTTTAACATCACAGAACTATACTCTTGTTTATTGAAATATAGTTGATTTACAAAGTTGTGTTACTTTCACATGTCCAGCAAAGTGATTCAGTTTTATATATATATATATACTTCAGTCTTTAGAACTATACTCTTTTTGTTTGTTTGTTTGTTTTTTATTATTTTATTTTATTTTTTTAATTTGACTCTACAATACTCTATTGGGTTTGCCATACATCAACATGAATCCACCACTCTTTTTTAATATATTTAATTGGAAGATAACTGCTTTACAATATTGAGTTGGTTTCTGCCATACATCAACATGAATCAGCCACAGAACTATACTCTTAAAAATGGCTGAAATGGTAAATTTTACATATTTTTTTACCAAAATAAAAAAAGGATCATCCTATCCATAATTTGCTCTTTTCACTTCATTTGATACCATGAATGTTAATAAAGGTACTCTGAGCATTCAGACATGATTGCAAAGTATTTGACTGTATGAAAGTACCATAATGGGTTTCACAAGTCCTGTATGTTGGACAGTTATTAGGTTGCCTCTGATTTTTCTCTTCCCAAAAGACGCTGAATGATTTAATCATGAGACATATCAGGTCACAGTACATTCCTGATGATCCTTCTTTTGGATTCATTCTGGTCATTCACAAATACACTGTAAATCTTCCACGTCAGTCAGCAAAATTTCCTCACTATTAAGAAATATTTATTAACTACTTGTCCCTGGTAATATATTAATCATTAATAACAAAGATAATGGTTGATACTCAATTTAAAATGTTTATTAAATACTTATCTGTTTTCAAACTTACTGGTGGAAAATTAGAAATGTTACTGACTGAACATGACACCCTGGGCAAGATTCAAAATATCTCACAAGAGATTGAGAAAGGCACTGATCATTCAGAAGAAAGGCTGGGTTGACAATGGGTCAGCCAGACCAGTGCCCACCATCTGATCAACCCCACAGAAACCATTTCACCAGGAGTATGGGATAAAATGGGAGTTCTAAAGTAAAATTTTCTGAACAGACCCTATTTTTTTGTCAGTTGGCCAAGGAGAAAGGGGCTTCCCAGGCAGTGCGTGGTAAAGAATTCACCTACCAGTGCAGGAGATNCCCCACAGAAACCATTTCACCAGGAGTATGGGATAAAATGGGAGTTCTAAAGTAAAATTTTCTGAACAGACCCTATTTTTTTGTCAGTTGCCAAAGGAGAAAGGGGCTTCCCAGGCAGTGCGTGGTAAAGAATTCACCTACCAGTGCAGGAGATGCAAGAGACATGGGTTTGATCTCTGGGTCAGTAAGATCCCCTGGAGTAGGAAATGGAAACCTACTCCAATATTCTTGCCTGGAAAATTCCATGGACAGAGGAGCCTGACAGGCTACAGTCACGGGGCCGCAAAGTCAGACACGATTGAGAACAAGGATACAAAAAAGGAAAAGCGTAACTGGGGAAAGAGGAGCCAGACTCTAGACTGGTCAAGTTAAATATCCCTATGGAACATAGAAATGGACAGTCGAGAGGTTCTGTCGGATAAACTGGTCGAGAGGCCAGGAGAAAGATATGGTATCCAGATCAAATGTGCACTTGGAAAAATCAGAGCACAGAGTTGCTCACTGAGATCTTTGAAAGCAGGGCTTTCAGACTTTTGTGGGCATCACCTGTTAATGTCAGAGTCCATTCAGCAGGTCTGGGAGAAGCCTGAAACTTGCATTTCTGACAAGCTAGTGGGTGAAGCCTATGGTGATGCCCAGACTATAAACTCAGGGTGGATAGAAAAGGAGAGAACGAGCAGGACTTCAAGGAACCCTGATCTTTAAGAGAAGATTAAGAGAAGAGGAGGCTGCAAGGAAATTGAGAAAGGAATGAGAAGTCCAAGAGAGTCTGGGATTACTGAGGTCAAAGAAGAAAGGAAGAGTATTACAGCCCTGCTGATGGATCAGGTAAGACCTGAAGAAGAGGTACTCAGTCCACTTGGGCTATCACAACAAAACACCAACAGTGAACATCTATTCTCCCACAGTTCTGGAGTCTGCAAGTCCCAGGGTGCCAGCCTGCTCAGGTTCTAGTGAGAGCTCTCTGCCTGGCTTGCATCCCAGCTCCATGCAGCACCCTCAACAAAGAAGAGAAGACAGGCACTCCTGGGTTGGGTACACATGCCAAGAGGCTCTGGAAACAGAAATCCAGGCCACAAACATTTACAACCCTCACGTCTGTTAATTTGCTAAAAGGACTCTTGCCCTGGGCACTACAGCCTGAGGAGAACAGAGTCAGAAGGCTCACATCCCTGCCAGCGGCCTGCATTTTCTCTAAAACTACCAATTTGACCTCGCTTTTGCAGGCCCAGTAGAAGTTCCGTTTGTGAAAACTGAAGACAAGTGCAATCGCAAATGCTTCTTGTCCCCTGATTACCGCAAGAAGCTCAAAGAAAAGGCACATGGGTTCCCAGGTCCAAGGTCCCGGGTTTGTTATTCTAGTTGGTCACTCTGCAGAAAGCCCTGCAAGAGCCTCACTCCCTTGCAACAGCTTCCTGGGGAGTTCTGAGCTCAGCTCATGGTTCTCTGTCCCAGCCTTGGGATCCACTGACAAGGGCAGCCATAAACTGCACTTAGCTATTATGGGTTAACCTTGGAAAGTCATCACAGTCAATATGAGAGATGGGATCTCCCACAGTGCTTTATTCTCAATTAAAATTAAAGTCAAATAAACCAGGAGTTGCCTTGTACAGCCAATAATATTTTATATTGTAGTTATTAGAAAAATTAAGACAACAGACCAAGCAGAATGCTAATAAGTTATCTCAACCTCCATTCCAACAATTCCAATAATCTCATTTATTTATCCATTTATTTATTTATTCATTTATCCAGAAAAATCGGCTATGTGGAAAAGGCCTAAAAGCTAACACCACCAAAATCTATGCAATTTATTCATAGAAACACATCAATGTGTCTGATTCACTTACTCTAGAGATAATTCTAACTGGTTTAGTTATCTAAACTAAATTCAAGGCAGCAACAAATGAGAATGTAAACTCTAGAGCAGGAATTTTTTAGGGTTTGTTCACTATGTATCCCTAACACTGAGAACAGAACTCAAGTATCTAATGGATGGTGAGAGAGGGAACCTTTACACGTTCTCCTCAATTTTATAGCCCAGACTCACCATATTATGTCACCACTCAGCTACTTCATATACTTGAGCCCCCAAAGACCTCTGGTTTCAGTGCCGTGACAGAACACTGGCTTGTGAATGGACATTCTAAATATTAATAACTAATACAAATTCTAGTGGGAATAAAAATATTCTTTCTATGATCTCGCTTCCACTGGCTATTTGCTTAGCAACTTATTTTTCCCAGAAAAATAAATGTCTACCTTGTTTCTTTCGTGATTATAAACTCCTTCACACTAGTTATTGGGGTAAATTGGTTGAATTGAGCTGGAAAGGGAAATTTTATCTTGGTCTTCAACATTTGAAGGCTCTCCAAACTGAAATCTACCTGGAGAGAAACGGAGTCTCACAAAAATTGATAAACAGAAGCCTCAATTAAAGAATCAGGAGATGAGAAAGGGGAGCATTTAAGCCCTGTGATGATAACAGAGTCCAGCAGGAAGGAGAAACACTTCTCTTCTTTCCCGGCAACAGCTCAGCCAATTAAAAGCCATGGACTCTGTGTTTACTCTAGCCCTCCCAGCTTCATTTTCCCCTCCACTGGCTGTGGAGAGACTTACACGTGGCTCTCCATGGTTGCAGACCCCAAAATGCAATTCTCTACTGATCCTGAATAAACCCATTTTAGTGAGAGAACTATCTGGCAGTTTATTTGTCTTAGGTCAACAGTGTGAATAATTGCTTATAATCCCCTCTCATTACCTGGCATATCATAAGAACTAAGTGGTACTGTAATTTCCCATTTGAAACACAGCACTTTTTTGGATTAGCATTCTGATCAAGTTACAACAGTTTTGTGGGCAATCCGATATTTCCAATAATGGCCAGGAATCTACTAAATCCACGACATGCAAACAGTTCTTGCCAAGGTCTAATTCAAGAAAGATTAAAATGTTTAAGAGTCATTTTTTAAAAATTCAAAATGAAAATAGCTTATTGAATTCTACTGGGAGAATGGGGAGATTAAAAATGTACGTTCTCATAACCCAGAACACCAACTTTATTGAACAGGAGACTCACTACCTCTTTAATCAAGAAGTTCCTGTCTGGGCATCTCTAAGAAATAGTCCTGCAAGGGCAGTTGGGTAGTTTTTCTGGTCTTTCATATTTATATATAACTCTACCATTCATGGGTTTCCCCAATGGCTCAGTGGTTAAAAAAAAAAAAAAAATCCGCCTATTATGCAGGAGATATAGTAGACAGTTTTGATCCTTGGAGGAGAAAATGGCAACTCACTCCAGTATTCTTGCCTGAAAAATCCCATAGACAAAGGAGCCTGGCAGGCTACAGTTTAAAGAGTCAGACATAATTGAGTGACTAAGAATGAACTACCATTCAGAAAGTGAATTGATTCCCATGTTCCCACAATAACAGAAATTATAAGCTGCCCTAGAGACTTATAGACAACTTTTCAAGATGGAGGAAAATTTAAGGAACTCCCCGGATATTAAATATATTCCTCTACTGCTAATCACATCTTATTTCAGAAACATTAAAACGAGAAGCCAAAACAGTGTACCTTCAAAACCGAGACTAGAATCTTCTGATCTTCAGGTGACTTGCCCAGAGTCACTCGGTGCTGTGACTAGGGCTAGCGCATCTTCATTTCTTTCATGCAACAATAGCACTGGTGCATGCAGGCATTGGACAGAGATGAGCAAACGTCCTCCCCACCTCTCACTGTCAGGGGCTCCGCTCTGTACTGGGGCAAGGCAGAAGTCAGGGCAGCGCAGATGGCTCTCCTTCCCCAAAAGCACTGGCTCCCAGGACACTCAGCTGCAGCGAAACCTGGGAGGATCCTGGTTCCCAGAGCCCAGCACCTCGCTAACCTCACCCAGGTAGGTCCTGGAGAGGACAATGCATTCCTGAGCCCCACCTCTGCCCTCTCGGCAGTTCTCACTGGAGACAGGCATGCCTGGCTCCTTTAGGCAATCTGTCCACGCAGAGAAGGTGGCCAGGGAGCATACCCACCAAACAGTTAGCTGTGTAGGCCTGGGGCAAGGGAGAGGCGGAGGTGGGGTGGGGAAGTAGTAGGCCCTTTATTCCCTTTTGCAAAGTCTGAATGATTTTAGAGGTAATTTTGAAAATGAAAATCTAGAAGAAAGAAGCCAAGAGAAGCAAACACAAACCGTGCAATTTGGATACAGAAAGGTTTGGGTTGAAATCTGGGCTCTGCTATTGACTTGCTGGGTAACCAGGTCTCCATATTCTATCCACTTCACAGGGCTATTCCAAACAATGTAGAGACTCTCTGCCTCCCCTCTCCACCACCCTGGTTACACTGTGTGGTCAGGCTGTTAATGGGTTCCTCCAAGTGGTCCCACTCTTTGCTTTATCCTATGATCACATGCGGTATATTAGTGTTTAAAATTACCAGGGGAAACATACAGACAGAGAACACAATTTGTATCATACACACTCCACTCCCAACTATGATTTTTAAGAATCTGTTTAAATATAGTGGCAGTTCCTTCCTCTGACTTTCTGTTGCCAGGTAGCTCTGTTCATTAATGTATCTTGTAGACAATGGGAAGACTTGGGGAGAAGTATTTTAGGAATTGTTGGAAGAATTACACAGGGTCATAGGAATGAGTCTTTCTACTTGCTCCTCAAAACCAATAACAACTATTTCATGTTCATATTACACCAGCAAAAAAAAAAAAAAAGAAACAGTATCTCTCACTTCATTTTTCCCATCAGTTTACTCACAGAATGTCTTAAGAGTATAGCAGAGGTCCCAGCATGAGGGCCAGAACCATGAATAAAAAGCAGATGTGTCTGAAAAATAGGCCTTTAGGGAGCCCATGTGCATGCAGATCAAGAAATCTCAGGAGGGAATTCCCTGGCACTCCAGTGGCTAAGATTCTGTGCTTCCATTGCAGGAGACATGAATTCAGTCCCTGGTTGGGGGAACTAAGATCCCACATGCCACGCAGTGTGGCCAAAAACAAGCAAAACAACAAAACAAAATAAACAAGAAGCCTCACGAGCAGTAACTCACATTATGGACAGGATGAATCAAGAAGCATAAGCTCAGTTTCTCTTCTGAACTTTACAACAAATGGGGAGGAATGGACGTGAGCTGAATTTCCTCAATATCCAGTACAAGTTGAGCCATGTGAGTACTATTTTTATGATAAGTGCAAAAGGGGCCTAGGGGAAAAGTACGTTATGTTGTATCAGAGAAAACAGTTCAGATTTTCTGGAAAAATATTTTATGGTCTTAGGCACTTATTATGAAATAGCAAAATGAAAAAACACATAATCCTCAAATAACACTACATACAAGTGTGGCATTTTCATCACTCCAAAGCCTTCCCTGAGTCAATCAAGTAACTCATAAAAATTTCGAACTCCATCACCCAGCTATTCTCCTTCAAAGAAACTATCATATAAGGATATAAACCAAAATACTCCTACAGGAAACGTTCACTCCACAACATTGTTCAGAGCAAGGCAATATGCAGCATTCAAACAAACGATGCCCCACACTCACTGACTTCATTATCTGCTAGATCTTTCAACCATGAAGCCTCCATACAATACAAATTCGTCTTGACCTCTTCATAAGGCTCAGATGACACAATAGATACAAGAACCTAAGAAACCTTTGTAAATCCCTCTACTATTTCAAAGGCATCAATATGCAAAAAGCTTATACTTGGGGAAAGAAAGCAACAGCGGAAGAAAAGCACCACGTGTTCCAAAAGCACACGTACACCCGTGTTGTGCAAATCGCCAGAGCGGTGAGCCCTGAACTAGTGAGCTAAAGATGACGAGCGACAGGTAACCGAACAATTGTCTGGGGCCTCACAGCCAGCTGCCATTACTAAGTCACAAAGGCTGAAACAATGGAAGCCCTGGTTGAAACTGAGCCCACAGCTGTTCACCATCCCTACCTTGAGCTGGACTGTTGCAATTTCTGCTTAACTGAAACCAGAAATAAAACGCTTTGTAGGATGCCTTGAGTTGCTTGGTATATGTTTAAAGAATAATAAAAAGCCTGTGTTTAAGCCTGGAACGTGCAAATATCAGTAAATAAAAGTTGTTACTCTTGTTAATCATTATCAGTATTATTATTATTATGAAATTAATAATTATCATTTGTATAGCTCCTTAGAGTTTATATAAAATGTTGTCTGACAGTGAGAAAGGCTCACAGAATTTGGTAATTCTGATAAGAGAAAAAGGCTCACAGAATTTGGTAATTTGTTCGAGTTCACACTGCCAGCAGAGGCTGAAGTTGGGATTTGACTTCCATTTGAGGCGTTTTCCCCTTGATGAGTCAGGAATCTTGTAAGAATGGCCTCAGGACTTCTTTCTATCATGGACATGATTCCCAAACTCCAGTCCTTCCTAAATGGCTAACCAAGGACTACAGCGATCCTGATCCCCCTGTCAGTCGTGGACCGACTTAAGGATAGGGCAGTGACTTGAGGAAGTCTTTCGGGAGATTCTGAGAAAGGTTTCCACACTATTGAGGAGATGGCTTCTTCCCTTCCCCTCGACGTTTTCTATCCCAATATGAACCTTCAAGCTATATTCCATCTTGGGATCATGAGGAGAGTCAGGCTGAAATAAAACCAATACACCCAGGAACAAAGCCGAAAGAATCACAGAGAAACAAACTCAGAGCCAGACACTCTGCTCCTGACTACACTCTGCTTCTGCTACAACAGAGGAATCCTCTTCCTGACTAGGAAAGTCAGTCTGGCTTAGAGTTTCTGTTCCTCATACCTGATACATTATAGACAGGTGCCACCTTGTATCAGACCACGCTTATGTGTTTTTTTTTCCCCTAGGTAGTAGCTTCATATCTTCACATGTGGGGATTTCTAAGCTTATATCAGATGTAATTTTGATTTCCCGAAGTCCTAAATGGGCAGAAGGAAAAAGGAAACAGTGCTATGCACAGCTGTACAAAGGGAACATATACAGCTGGTTCCCACCACACGGCTAACTATAGAAGCAAAGGACGCCACGCTGAGTCCCAGTGAAGTTTCCGGCCCCTCTCCCACGATCCCCACCCCCACAAATCACAACAAAGCTCGAAGCCTGATGATCTCAACTGCCTCTCCGTGCCCAGAGAGCATCACACAACACACGGCCAGAAGAAAAGAAAGAGGAAGGAGAAGGAAGAGCAAGAGGTGATTTCTTAAGAGCATATCCTCTTTTCTTTCCTAGGTGATAATAGCAATTTGGCTAAAGCACCCAAACTTGCTTGTGAAATGTGCTGTTTTGCAATTAACACTTCACATTCTTTTTTTCAAAAATTACAATGCAGAGAACCTACTATACTGCTCAGGGAACTGTACTCAATGCTCTGTGATGACCTAAATGGGAAGGAAATCCAAAAAAGAGTGGATATATGTATATGAATAGCTGATTCACTTTGCTGCACCGCAGAAATTGACACAATATTGTAAAGCAACCACACTCCAATAAAAATTAACTTAAAAGTAAATAAATAAAACAATGTAATAATATCATGAAATTCAAAAAATTACAGTGCAAAATAGAAGTTATTCTCTGCCAGTGTTCTCTGCCAATGTTCTACTGAGACCATTGAAGTGATTTTTATTGCATGTCAGGTATCAGCTACCCTTTTGTACCTTTCCCTAAAACCATAACACACTTGAGTTGTAGCTTTCTAAACTCTAGACCAGTCTTCAGAGCTTCTCAGCACCACCCTCCCAGAAGAAGCAGGGTCTCCCTCACCTGTTTGGTTTTATTGGCATCCTAATTATAATTGCTGTTTTTTAAATTGAATATTTTCTGTGACAAACATGCATGAAAGTGCTTTCCCCAAGTTTGTTGATTGTAAACACATAGCGAGGCATGTGTTCATTGTTATTATTACCTTTGGTCCTTGCACTGAATTATTTTGTATAAACATTCTATTATTGACCACCTACAACAGCCCTCACATCTAATTTCTTTTGTTCATCTAGTTTCTACCCCACAGTTGATCAAATCAAAACAGGCAAAACTTTGTAAAGCACTATCACTTAAGCAGGAGGATTTAGTAAAAGGCTAACTTGATTGCTTGTATTATTCAGTGAACTAATCCTTGAAATGTTTTTAGAATTAATGGCTTTTTTATTCCGTAAATCAGAATTCACATAAGAAAAAAAAACATCTACCCAATATCTCTAGTGATGTCAGCCTTGACCTTGACCTCATGAGATTTACCTCCAATCCACTTGAGTCATCTCCTCCCAAAGCCACAGCATCAACCTATCATCACCTGTGCCTATCCTTTTTTTTTTTTTAATTCTTACTTCTGAAATGGGGCGTTGTTGTGGGAATGAAATATCCCTCTCTAAGCCCAGCTTTCTATGCTCCCCAAGACTCTAGTTCCTCCAATCCTATTGCATCTGGCTTTCAACCTCCTTGAACCCTCAGGCCCCTTGATTCTCCCTTTTCTCCCATGTCATCAGCCAATCCTGCTCTAGATTCCTTTTCCTTAGAGGCTAAAGCTCATGATCCATCATATCCATTGCTCTCTTTCTGGCATCCTCAGTCCTTCCACGCCACCAATCTCCCACTCCACATCAGTCCAAACATCCAAACATTTCCACTCCTATAACTGGTAAGGCATGTTTTGCTAGAGGCACTCTCTCAACCTTGCAGGTTAATGGTGTGACACAATTATGATTTCCAACACAGGCTAAGTGCTTGGAGTGACTCAATAACAATATGTTACACCAATTCCATAAGCACATTGGTTGAAAATCTTAAGTACTCAACGCACCTGCCATGTCCAGCAGGAGAGTACAACGGGGAAAAGCCTTGCATCCTAGCTCTGTCCCTTAGTAGCTGTACAACCCCAGACAACTTGCTTAACCCTTCTATGCTTTGTCTCATTTGTAAAATTAGGATAATAATTCCATCTTTAAAGTGTTGTTGCAAGAAATTAGCAAGTTATTATATGTAATTTTAACGAAGCTTAGAGAATAAAAATTGTCCAAAACTATTGGTATCAGTTACTATTTTAGAGAGAACTGGGGCCACTGGACAGGAAGAATGAGAGAAAAGAAAGAAGGGAAATGACAGAAAGAGAAGGGGTGAAAACTCCCCTTCTGCCTTCCCACCCTTTCTAGCTACCTCCAATCATTTTCTTTCTTCACGTTCCCAGCCTCTTAAGAACCTGTCTAGGCTGACTGTCTGCTCACCCCTTTTTTCAGTCTCATGTCTATGCAATGGAATTTGCCACCTGCCTCCATACACACCATACAAGCTATCTTTGACATTATCACCAATGACCCCCAACTGTCAGTGGTAGCTGTGCCATCCTTGATTAACTGATCCTTTTTGTATCATCTGACCCTGTTGACTTCTCTCTCATTGTTGAACTCTTTCTCCCCTGAATCTCCATGACAGGAGTCTCTCCTGTTGAGCGTTCCTCCCCTCAAACCTGTCCTTTCCAATTCTCTGGCGAGATCCTTCCTCCTCTGACCACTCATTAGATTTAATTCATTCATTTTGTGCTCAGTCCTGTCCTACTCTTTGCGACCCTGTGGACTGTAGCCCGCCAGGCTCCTCTGTCCATGGGATTCTCCAGGCAAGAATACTGGAGTGGGTTGCCATTTCCTCCTCCAGGGGATCTTCCCAACCTCGGGAACAAACCCAAGTCTCCTGCGTCTCCTGCGTTGCAGGCGGATTCTTTACCGCTGAGCCACCAGGGAAGCGTTTATTCATTTTTTCAACACGTGTACTGAACACTTACCCAAGGGCAGGTACCGTGACAGCTGCTGCAGCCAGTTAGGCAGGGACAGCTGAAACACAGCTCCAGAGGGCTCTGTGCACGGTGAGATGCGGCGGCTCAGACATCTGAGTGGAACTTCAGACCTCTGAAGTTGCGTGATAGCCGTGACACGACTCAGCTTCTGCCCTCACACTCTGTCTAGGGGAAAGATCAGCATGTAACTAGACAATCACAAAACATAAAGAAAGGAACAGTGACCAAGAGAGAATGTGAACACACTGTAGGGACTCTCGAAAGCTTAAGTTTTCGATCCATTTCACACTTCACATGCTGCTGCTGCTGCTGCTGCTGCTAAGTCGCTTCAGTCATGTCCGACTCTGTGTGACCCCATAGACAGCAGCCCACCAGGCTCCCCCATCCCTGGGGTTCTCCAAGCAACAGTACTGGAGTGGGGTGCCATTGCCTTCTCCAACTCTTCACATACTGCCCAGGAAATTACACCCCATTATGGGATTTTTAACTGAACCTAGTAGCCAATGACCAAATTTTGCATTATTTGCAGAGAATATTACATTGCCTCTCAAACTTCTCTACCACATGTCCTAGAGGGCACCAAGCACCAAAAATATAAACAAAGCAGAAGTCTTACCCTGAGGCATGAATCTTATTTCCCATCCATATCACATCAGCACACTCCCCGATTCGTCATCCTCTTGAACTCTAGAAGCCCGACTGTTATCCGTTAAAACACCTGTGGTGGATTCATGTCGGTGTATGGCAAACCCAATAGAGTATTGTAAAGTCAAATTAAAAAATAAATTAATTTAAAAAATAAAAAAATAAAAAAAAATAAAAAAACACAAGCTGATTTTATCAGCAAACTCCTAGTCCTACCCAACTCCCCTGTTTAAAAGCTTTCAAGGATTATTCTTAGGAGCCAAAGCAAAACTGAAATTCCTTCTACCTTATTGTCCCTAAATGACCTAGCTCCTGCCTGCTCTTCCTGCACCTACGTAGTCACATACAAATCACCCTGCACGCCAGCCACAGCAAACCACCCTGAAGAACCAGGCAGTTCTTTCAATCTAGTGTCCTTTCCACCCCATTGCCTTTGTACTTACTGTTCCTGTTGCCTAGAACCGCCCTTCCTCCGGCTGCTCACCTCACGAATTTCTACAACTGTTTGACCACTCTAGGCAGAGTTAAGTGCCTCTGTTTCTGAACTCCCATGCAAGGAGATCACTTCTGGGACTCATCATAGTGCTATGATTCTTTGTCCACACACTCATCTCCCTGAGGACAGTGTAAGTCTCCGAGAAAGAACCCTGCCTGTTCTCTGTGGGTTCTCAGCACTGGGGGCAGTGTCTAGCACGTGCTGTGTACTCAGCCGGGTAAAGAGGTAAACTCACTGAGTTAACATCCCTTAATCACAATACCGGGCTTCCCTGACGGCTCAGTAGTAAAGAACCCACCTGCCAATGCTGGAGATATAAGAAAGGTAGGTTCGATCCCTGGGTCAGGAAGATCCTCTGGAGAAAGAAATGGCAACTCATTCCAGTAATCTTATCTGGGAAATCACATGGATAGAGGAGCCTAGTGGGCTGCTTAGCAACTAAACCACAACAATAACCACAATATTCTTCATTAGGGACTTTTTTTTTTTTTTTTGGCCACACTGTGAAGTTTGCAGGATCTTGGTTCCACAATCAGGG
>SJYV01037150.1:95277-125278 GCA_006410875.1 Neotragus pygmaeus | reverse complement strand
TTTTTTTTTTTTTTTTTTTTTTTGGCCACACTGTGAAGTTTGCAGGATCTTGGTTCCACAATCAGGGATCAAACCCAAGTCCTAACGAGTGGCCAGCCAGAGAATTTTCCAGAAGAGAATTTTAAGAGTGTTTAAAACTATTAAAAAAAAACTAAACTGAAACTTCACCTTAATACAAGCTGTATTTGGAACCAATTAGGTATACTATGGGGCTTCCTAGGTGGCTCAGATGGTAAAGCCTACAATGCAGGAGACCTGGGTTCAATCCCCGGGTTGGGAAGATCCCCTGGAGGAGGGCATGGCAACCCATTCCCGTATTCTTGCCTCAAGAATCCCCATGGACAGAGGAACCTGGCAGGCTACAGTCCATGGGGTCGCAAAGAGTCAGACACAGCTGAGCAACTAAGCACAGCACCGCACAGGTATCTTATCATGCAAGAATGCATAAAGAAAGCAGAATATATCAGGACACTTCTGAGATGCCAATTTGGGGGCGTAAAATGACTCAATGTTATTTGAAATTCTAGTTAGACCTCTATCTCTAATAAAATTAAAATATATAGTTGCCTATATTTTATGTGAATGTGGAAGATAATCAAAGAAGTCAACCTAAAGAAGTAAAAAAGGAATAACCCATATTAGAAGATACCATAAAAAAGAATATATACATATGTATAACTGAATAAAGCTGAAATGAATATAACATTGTAAGTCAACTATAGTTCAATAAAATTTTTGTAAAAAGAAGTGGGAAATGTGTGGGGCTTAATTTTTGATCCAGTGACCAGTCCCTTTATCATTGGAACACCCTACCTATTGAGCAAAATATTTTTGACAGGATCTTGTTTATAAACATTTATTCTTTACCCAGGTACTTTGACTTTTTCTAAGGTTTGTGAGTATTTCTTAATGAAGTTAATACACTGTTGCCTGGTGAGCCTTGTAACTAAAAGTGACAAACAGCTGGCCAGTATGGAGGGCAGGGTTGTGTCAATGAAACAAAATTAAGTTTCAGATCCACGTGGAATGAACCTTACCCCTGGGCTCACTGGGATCACAAACTAGGTCCAGTTGCAAAAGAGAGAATGAAGACACGGGAAAATGTCTGGATTTTAAAAGTCAAGAAACCACAGTACTTGAATCATTTTATGCCGAAAATACCACAATGGCCGTCTACACTGCCAAAGCCACTGGTTAACTGCTCAAGTTTACCTTCTCATTCTGCACCTCAATACACATAAAGCAGGAGCCCTGTACTTAGTTTCTGTACAGGCTGTAGGGTTTTGAAAAGTGGGAGAACTTCCTTGGGTGGTTCCCACACCCTGTGCTCCGGCCCCTGCAGGTTACCCTACATCCCACGCACCCACATATACATTCATGCTCCAACTCTTTTGACAGTTTGGCACAACATATGTGGGGAAATAACAATTTAAAATATAAAAAGGAAACAGCGCTGACCAATGTGTACTGGATTAACTCGAGTACAGAAGCGTGTACCCGACCTAGCACTGTTGCTCCCCAGGACTTGATCTTTATCGCCTCTTTATAAATACTCCCGGTGAGTAATTAATTACTTCACACACACAGACACACTTGCACACCACGTGACTTAAATTGAGTTTCTATGCTGATAACTTCCAATCTATTATATAGTTCTTGCCCAGAATATCTAACTGTTCATTTGGCTCTCTATCCCCACAAGCATGAAGGATATAGAGTTAGTACGACCCAAGTCTTCCCCATGCTTTTACAACAGAGATGCACAGTCACAGGGAGCTTCCCAGGTGGCTGGCTCAGCAGTAAAGAATCTGCCTGCCAACGCAGGAGCTGCAGGAGACTTAGGTTCAATTTCTGGGTCAGAAAGATCCCTTAGAGGAGGAAATGGCAATCCACTTCAGTATTCTTGTCTGGAAAATTCCACGGACAAAGGAGTCTGGCGGGCTACAGTCTATGGGGTCTCAAAAGAGCTAACATGATCGAGCAACTGAGCATCATGCATGCCGCACAGAAGCATCTAGAGAACAATTAGGAGCTACAGAACTACATAAACCAAATTTGGCAGGGAAAGAAAAGCAGAAACTTAGAAACGTGGCCTAGGGATTTACAAACTTGTTTTTGCCCAAAAAATCCTTTGTTCAAATAAAATCTTCCGTGGAACCCAAAATGTGAAATCAAGAATAGCCCACCTGGGCAGGTTGCAGAACAGACCCCCGAAAGGAACTCTAAATGAACACTGGACTCGTGGACACACTCCACTGTCTGTCCCCATGCCCTGAAACAGCCCCTGAGGCTCCTTGAAACTCCCAGAAATCTGAAAACCTAGTTCAAAAAACTACTGGTAAAGATCCATGATGGTGCTATTTTTAACACAAAAATGAACAGTTGAAGCACAATTTGGGAAAGCTAATTGGTAACTGTGGGTCAGAGTTTCCATGAGCATTAATAGATATGTTCTACAAAACAGAAAATAAACAACCAAAAAGGACCTACAGTATAGCACAGGGAACTATACTCAATATTTTATAATAACCTATAAGGGAAAGGAATCTAAAAAAGAATGTGTATTTATATACATATATGTGTGTGTATATATATATATATANTCTACAAAACAGAAAATAAATAACCAAAAAGGACCTACAGTATAGCACAGGGAACTATACTCAATATTTTATAATAACCTATAAGGGAAAGGAATCTAAAAAAGAATGTGTATTTATATACATATATGTGTGTGTATATATATATATATATAAATGGTGTTTTGCCTGGAGAATCCCAGGGATGGGGGAGCCTGGTGGGCTGCCGTCTATGGGGTCACACAGTCAGACACGACTGAATCGACTTTGTAGCAGCAGCAGCAGCAAACAGAATCACTTTGCTGGTTCAGCAACACAACACAGTAAACCAACTATATTTACTTCAATTTTTTAAAAATTAAATAAATAATTAAGTAAAAGAACAAATGTCATTAAATCTAAAGTCAATTCTAAGTAGTGAGCCAGATCTGTCTTTTACAGGTCCTATATCAACCACTTCACCACATTTTTCTCTAACAGAATAAATTGCAATGACAAGGAAAAAGCTAAAATTAGTCATATTTTGTCTAACTCACACAAGGCCAGGTTTAAGCTGCTTCTTTCTTATATATAAGTCCTATCTTTTCAAAATCAATTTGGTACAATTAAATGCAAAGTATCCAGAGGCAAATCTGAGTATTAGGATTAACAACTCAATCAACTTAAAGAAACACATAAAAAACAAGAACATATCTGTAAGTCATTACAGAGGAAACATACTGTTGAAGAGGAAAACTCCTACTTGCTGTCCTCAAGAAACAGACCTTTATGACATTACAGTTACCAAAATATAACATAAGTAAAGAGGCTGATTGGCTGGTTGACTGTCATATCAGTTTGGTTGCTCTGCCTCTTTTGACACTGTAAGCTCAGTGAATTTCACAGAGGGGAAAAATCAGGGGGAATTCACTCAACCATTAGGAAAGCTTCTCATACACTGAGTGGACACTGTATAGAGAAAATTACCCAACCAAAAAAAAAAAGAGGAGAAAAAATGATCATATTTAATTTTGTCTTCAGATATGATAAAAAGAGACTCTAACAACCATTTGTTTCAATAACATTTATTTTGAAAAAGCATACAATGATTAAGTATTATGTAGATTGGTGGTTCTCAGCCCTGGTTGCACATGAGATTCACCTGAGCCTTAAAAATTTGTGATATCCTGGATCTATCCTAGTTCTACTGAGTCCGAATTTTTGAGGCTGGCCCTTGGTACCAGTGTTTAATTTGCCTTCGTCAAGTGATTCTAACGTGTCGCCAGGCTTCAGAGCCATCAATATGGTCTTGAATTGACTGATCAACTCAGTTGTCAAACATGAATCTGAACAAATCATTCCTTTGTGATAGCAGTGATGCCTGTGCATTGGGCTCCCCCTCTTCATGAGAAGTTAATGATGGGAAAGGGTGCTCGGGGCTTCCCTGATGGCTCAGACAGTAAAGAATCTGCTTGCAATGCAGGAGACCTGGGTTTGATCCCTATGTCAGAAAGATCGCTGAAGAAATAGCAACCCACTCCAGTATTCTTGCTTGGAAAATCCCATGGACAGAGGAGTCTGGCAGGAGGAGTCCATGGGGTTGCGAAGAATCAGATATGCCTGAGTGACTAACACACACATACAAGGTTGTCTGGTCAAACTTATCCGACTAAAAAGGCTCTCTTTTCCTTTAAAGCAGATCTAACCTTGCCGTGAGTGTGGGTTTGGGGGTTTAGGGGGTGGGTTTTTTGGTGGCTCCTTCATGAGCTGTGAATGTCACTGTTTTGATATAGGTTCAGCTTCCCTGGTGCTCAGACTGTAAACAATCTGCCTTCAATGCAAGAGATCAGAGTTTAGCCCTGAGCTAGGAAGACCCTCTGGAGAAGGGAATGGCTACCCATCCTAGTATTTTTGCCTGGAGAATTCCAGGGACAGGGACAGAGGAGCCTGCCATGGAGTCTCAAAGAATCAGACACAACGAACACTCACTAACACTCAGAGAACTGAAGTTTCTATTTCAATAAATACAACTGGTTTTGGTAGATAAATATGAGTCCACTTCTATGGAAAGTATTTCCTCAAATAAAAATGAACTATAAAATAAGCAATTATGACCTTAATCTGTAAGATGTTAAACCACAAAATGGTGAATGGTGCTCAAAATATTTTGAAAAATTGTAAAGTCTACAAGTGTTTCCTTATGGGTAGAGTTAAGATTTTATGTTGCTACTTTGTTTACATGTATATCCAGGAAGCCATAAGACAGTTTGGGGGAAAATGGGTTGTGATTTTTATGGTGATTTAGTAGATTGAAAATTAGGCTCCGGCCTCCTCTGCAATCATAAGGGACTAATATGACATCCATAAGAGAAACTCATAAACATGGAATTTCCCTCTAGAGCCAAAGAGATGAGCTGTTTTCAAGGTACACCAGGGTACCCTAAGAAGTTGGAACATTATAAGCGCTCATAATTGAAGCAATCAGAAGTCAGTAAAAGCAGGGAGTCAAAAAGTTGATGCATCATGTTTCAAACATATTTCAATTTCAGTCACATAAATAAAGGGGAAATTATTCACTAATTATTGCATGTCCCCTGATGATTTCAATTCTCTGTTGCCTTTTTTGGTTAAACCATGGCCAGATTTCCTCCTTCCATTTCTTAAATGCATTTGTACCTTAAAGGCACTTGTGAAAAAACCTGAGGGTAAAAATCTCTCTAGTATTTTTTTTTTTTACTATAGTTTTCTAATCTTTTTAAAAAGCAAATTATTCCATACCTGTGGAGCAGCAGTTTGTTGATTTTTAAAAAATTTACCTTCCTTAAGTATATATATATATATATATATATATATATAAGTATATAATTCAGATGTTGTAAAACCAACACCACTAATTCCAGAATCCAGCCATCACCCCAAAAAGAAATCTTGTACCTATTACCATTCAATGTCAATTCCCCCTACCCTATATCCTGGCAACCCCAAATGTACATTTCGTGTCTGTATATTTACCTATTGTGGATATCTCATACAAGTGGAATCACAATTTGTGGTCTTTTGTATCTGCTTTCTTTCACTCTTCATAACGTGTTCATGGTTCATCCAGGTTGTAGCTGTTTATATTGTTTTTTTAATATGGCTTATTTTTACAAATCTCTGAGGCAATCAGGTTTTCACAGAAATAGCATTCCTTTTTGGCATTCCCATTATATCAGTTTATTTAATATTTAATTAAATCACAAAATTACAGTAGCAAGTATTATTAAAATAAACAAGACTGTGATCAAACACCACTGTAAGCATGAACCTGAGCTAATAAAAGCAAAGTACACCGGTTTATTATGAAGACAGTCATTTGCCACAGTGGCCTCTGCATTCTGAGCAACAACAGGTTCCTTTTTCAGAGGGAGAGGAGAACAACAGTTAACACCATCAGATACATTAGTGTTGATGGGTACTCCATTACCTAGGATGAAGCAGTGTGTACAGAGGTGTAGAGATGATCTGTGTCTATTAGACAACACAACATAACTTCAACTATCCCAAAAAGAAGTCTTCCGTATGTCCAAGTCTTCAAAAGAAGCAAAGATGGGCTCCCATAGAGATAGGTATACCCTGCTGCCGCAATAAAAACTTTACCATCCTACTTATCTTTTAAGGATCAGCTCAAACATGTCCTCCTCCTAAGCCTCGACTCCTCATAGTGCCTACCTGCTCTCTCTCCTTCCTTTTAATTTCTAAAGTCGTTATCTATCTCTTATGGTAGTTATAACTGGTATCCGTAGCTAGCTGTTGTTGTTTTATTCTCTAAGTTGCGTCTGATTCTTTGGGGCATGGTTTGCATTCTCATGGGCTGTAGCCCACCAGGCTGCTCTGTCCATGGGATTTCCCAGGCAAGAATACTAGAGTAGGTTGCCATGCATTCCTCCAGGGAATCTTCCTGACCCAGGGATCAAACCTGAGTCTCCTACATTGGCAGAGGATTCTCTACCACTGAGGCATCAGGGAAGCCATATAGCTAGTTACACAATATCTTTTCTTACACATGAGACCATAGACTGCTTCAGAGGCAAGTGGTATGTTTTTATATCCCCTACAGCCACCGGCACGGGAAACGAGGGATGCAGGACCCGATCTTTGAACAAATCTGTAATAAGAAGTTCAATAAATATTTGTAAAGTAAATAATGAGTACATTGGTTAAATAATTAATTAAAGGTGTGGAACTTCTTACCTGGCTACAGAGCAACACATCTCTTTCTTCAATGTGCAGTAAGTGGGATGGGGGGTAGGTAAGAATCTGACGGGGGCATAGTGGTAGGCAAAGGAAGAAAATCAACTGCCCCTGGGTACCTAGCAGCTGTCAGGCATCATGACTCTCCTCCAAGTGTTTAACAGAGATCACTTTCAAACAGGACATTGTTAGATAATGACACTTTCTGATGTCCTTTGATGCAGAACAAATTAAAAACAGAGACAAAAATCCTTGTACTCAAAACTACCCAATGTCTTCAAGTGTGGATTTAGTTTTTCTAAATTAAATTATCATACAACTTGAATGGGTTTTTAGATATCATAGAAAGGGACTCAGAAGAACATTGCTTCCAAATTGGAGATATTTAAAAGCAAAGCCATTGGTTAGGTAAGGAATGCATAAAACTCCCAAAGCTGTATTGAATACTTTTGGGGGGCTATATATGACTGAAAAACTGCCAACTTCATTTTGATAAGCCTTTGTTAAAAACAGTAAACATGCCTGAGCTTGCAAACTATGGCATTCTGAAGAAAAGGCGATTGAGAAGATGAGGAAATGCTTTAAACGGCAATGTCTGATTAAAAAGAAAAATCTCTGTGGTAACAGATTTAGCAATAAGTCACAACACTGTGCTGCCTATTAACATGGAGGGGAGCAGGGGACAATGCAAACTGAGACAAAATCAAAGCACAACACTTACCTTCATAAATAAAGAAGAAGCTACATCTTAAAACTAATACAATTACAGTCCACAACACTGACATCAGGGCACCAACATCATTGAGAAAACTAATCCTCTCATGCTTCATTAAGTTTAATGTCCTTGCACTAAAGGAAGTGTCATTTCAGGGACTCTGAATGAACACACATGAAGTAACCAAGTGTGGGAATTTCTATTTATGTAGAGTTCACGTACATCAGTTCATAAAAGTAACTTTACCTGAATTTGTTTCTGTATTTATTTTCACACTGAGTATAAAACGAGCAGAATTATGGGATTGGAAGGCAGATAATTTGGAATATTTGTGTTCATTTCTCTACTTCAAGGGCTTCCCTGGTGGTTTAGTGGTAAAGAATCTGCCTGCCAATGCAGGAGACGTGAGTTCGATCCCTGGGTTGGGAAGATTCCCTGGAAAAGAAAATGGCAATGCACTCCAGCATTCTTGCTTGGGAAATATCTCCCTATTTTAGTTAAAACTGAAATTCTCTTCCATCTGCCAAACAATCCTGGAAAAATTCTAATAAATAAATTGTAACCTGAGGTTCATAAGACCAAAGTTCTTTGTTTTATTCACTGATATACCTTGAGTGATCATAACATCACTGGGCACATTGTAGGCACTCAATAAATACTTCTTAAACTGAAAAACATAAAAAATGTGTAATGTAACGCGCAAATGCTAAATGTGTGTGTTCAGTCCCTAAGTCATGCCGACTTTTTGAGACTCCAAGGACTGTAGCCCACCAGGCTCCTCTAGTCATGAGATTTCCCAGGCAAGAATACCGGAGTGGACTGCCATTTCCTCTGCCAGTATCCTCCCAATCCAGGAATGAACCCAAGTCTCCTGCACTGGCAGGCAGATTCCTTACCACTAAGCCATCTGGGGAGCCCAAAATGCTAAATAAGTCTCTTTAAAAATTCCTTTCTCTGAGCACTGTTATAGGACATCGTGTTAATCACAACACACAAATTGTCCTCATATAATCCACTTTTTCCCAAGCCAGCTCCAAAGTCACAAATCACACTCTGAATTCTAACCAATGATCAGCAGAGGAAGGTAAGAACCCAAAGAGACTCCAAAGATAGATGAGGATATATTTTATCCATCTGTTTTGATTACTTTTCTTCTCCCTTCACCTGTAATGTACCTGCATATTCATCTTCATATTATTTAAATTCATGCATTTAAGATGTATTACTTAAAATTAAGGGTTTGTATTTTTAAAAACCATACTAAAAGGTGGTTTGACTAAATCGACCTTTCAACTATTTCAGAATCCCACCAGTTTAAAAAGAAAAAGATGGACAAAAAATAATAACAGGAAAATGACATGATCAGATGACTCTAATCATCAATTCTGTTCTAAATGCCTGAAAGTAATACAGTTTGAAAACTGAACTGAGTTGGAAGGAGAGGGCCTGGATTCTGGTACTGCCTCAGTCACTAACGAACTTAACCATCCTTACCAACAGGAAACTGAGCTTCCCAGGCTGCCTGGTGACGAGTCTGACCAGACGATCTCTAAAAACCTGAACAATTTCCAAGAGCCTGTGATTATAAGTGACCAAATCCAGTCACTTAGTTACTACTCCTGGGAGGGTCAGACACCATTTGCCTAGTTTGACATGAGGTTTATGGCCAGGCAGCTGATGATTTTAAAAGCTAGGATCTCCCAAACACCTGATGAGAGTGTGTTTCTAAATATGGAGGGTCTGAAGACTTTGCTTCTGGGTTAAGCTGACTGCAGCCACCAGAGCGCCAACTCTCAGCAAAGAAAAGGTAAGTTAGACTAATTAGAGCCCCTCCGGAATGGAAGGATGCCAGTGCCCTGGTAGGTCCCGACTGCCTTCTTACCAAGCAAACGAGCAAAAACAACAAGAGATTCGGAATGAATGCCGAGCTGTGAAAGCCAAAGGCTAACCAAGTAGCCTCAGGACTTACTGGAACCCTGCTCTCAAATTTTACTTCAAGCACTTTTCCCTGAGTCTGCACTGCCGGTATCACTGATTTTCTTTGGGGACAAGAAGCAACTAAGAAATTAAGCCAATGGAAATTAAACATTATCACCCGAGGGAAAGGGAAGATTCTAAATGAATAAATACGTTAGGTACAGAATCCAGAAGGAATCTTGAGCGATCTCTCCTGCACGAGAAGTCGGCATTTGGAAATCACGGGAGGTGGGCATCAAAGCCGCTCCCTGTCCAGNTTGAGATAAGGAAATAATCAATTTACTAGGGGTGGAGTAGTGGGTTTCTAACAAGTGACAAGAAGAGACTGAACAACCAGTTTCATTTTCTATAAATAAAATCTGAGAAGGCATATTGCCAAAGAAACACAAGTCAATATCTAAATCTTTATATACTGGGCTACCAAACTTCACTTTTAGACAGTATATTAATTATGTAGTCAATAACTATGGGTTTCATTAGAGTATTAAATGCCATAATCGATATTATTTATACTTTTCGAAGATGGGCCACTCAGGAAAAGACGTGGGGGAGGGGAAGTTTTTGATCCTGAAGTTCAAAAAGTCAGATGAGCACAACAGAGATTACCAAGGCCTTAATGGAAAGTGTAAAACAGAAAATATGGACAGAAATCAGATTATTATCCTTTCTCCGCCCCCCTCCCCCGCCTCCATCACAATGAGACTGGAAGGGACCCAAGAGCCATTTAAAACAAAGACAAAATGATTAGATTTTTCCCTAATTGTCTAACGCTGATGTCATGGTGAACACAAAATAAACATTGATCTCTAAGTGAAAGATGAGAAATAGAACATGAACAGCCTTTCGAGGTTAAACTATATCCAAGAGAATCCTAAGAACTGTGGGCCAGAATCTATTTAGGTGACCCTCAGGGACCTGAGGCTCTTAAAAGCCTAACAGTGGAGCCAATTTCTGATGCTCCTCTGCTGGTGATCTGCTTTTTAGTGGGGAATCTGCTCTACATGCCCCCTCGAGGGAGCTGCCCCATCTCAGAGCATCCCTCTGTGGGCTTCTAAGCACATCCGCGGAGCCATGCTGGTGTCACCTCATGGTTGTGGAGAACGCATGGCAGCTGGTACCATGTTCCGGGAGAGGCGTCGGGGTCACGCTGCCGGTCAGTGCTCTTCGCGGGGTGGGAGCTGTGATGGGGAGAGGTGGGGATGCTGGGAGCGGTAGATATAAAAGACTGGTTACCAAGCTGAAAGGTAGATTGCCACTTCCAACCCACAATTTGTCAATCCACCATAGCACTGAAGACTGTAATTTTCTAGTCAGCGCTTTACGAGCAAGGTCAGACAGAAAGGAGCTTCCGTAAAAAATCACCGCGGCCTTGGTCGGAGAATCAAGTGTGGCCCGGTGGCTATCTTCTGAGACTAGACCGTGTCCAGACAATTAGAGGGCCTGAGAGAAGGCCATCCTAGGTTCTGAGCCATGGATGTCATCCTGCCTGACGCCAGCTGGTTCCTCCCGGCAGAGGAAGGCTAAGGATGACACAGGTAGGACGTGCTCACTCCCCAGGTCTATCAAGGGCCTCCATGTGCTGCGCTCACCCAGATTAAAAACCAGGGCCCGGCGCCCAGGAAGACTGCAATGCGGCCTGGACGCCTGGAGAGAGGTGCTGCAAACGCCAAACGGGGGCTGCAGCGACCGGATAGACAATTAATATGATTAGGAACACACAGAGCAAGCATGTTCTTGCCGACTGAAAAGCCCAGTAGCATAATTACTGTTTTCTTACCAGCTCACTGTCTGTTCACATTTCAAAGCCTGGTTGGTGTTAAGATCGCTGTGTAAACATCAATAAAATCCCAAAGTGCCGGATCATCAGCATTCCGGGGCACAATGGCTTTTTGTTTTTGGTGTTTTCATTCTTTTAAAGATGCATTTCAAGGTTGCAGACATTAGGAAAAATGATCTCTACGCTTTGGACTAATCTTCGAGTTTGTAATGAGTTAACATCTCCCCCAAGTGAACATTTATTATGAAGGCTAATTAATTGCTTTCCAGTTACAAGAACCCTTTGCATTCAAAGAAAGTGGGATTCATAAGCAGAGAATAAATTGTTTATTAAACAAGGCAATGGCAACAAAGGGCTTCTCCCTTCAGAATCCCTTCTATTTAATACAGCTTTAATCAAGAAAAGAAAACATACAAATGCAAGAAATATGTACAGGTAGAAAAGGCGTGCCAACAGAAATGCAACATTAATTGAAGGGGAGACGAAAGCGATGCTTTGTAGTTGCCGGGATGTCTCTAGGGGACAGCAAGTCAATGCTTATCAGCCTTCCTCAGAAGAGACCATTTTGATTAATATCAGACCCATCTGACTCAGTCTATTAAACCCTGAAGGAAGGATATTCTTCAGATATAAAAGATATGACTTTGATTAATAATTCTACCCTATTGCCATTCCAGGCATTAACAACTGTGTGGCCCCTCTAGAAAGGGAGCCTTTGAAACCAAGGAAGATAGGCTTCCTAAAACACTCAAGTTCGTCCACAAAACCACTTCTCAGCACTCCCTTGGGAAGGGACCCGAGCTGAGAAGGTGTCACCGCTGGAGAAGCGGGAACCCTACTTATGTAATTTACTTCACTGTCTACAGATTGAGGGTCGATTTCTTGTGACGTAATTCCTGGTTGAAAATAACGAGATCTTAGTAAAGCTGACAGAAGCCTGAGACAGGGAGCGAGTGGTGCTACGGCCTGTGCAGCGACCCCGAGGTCTGACACGGCTCACACCACGGCCCCACGAGCGTATTTCCCTTTGCTGTCAGTGGGTTCCCAGGTGTGATGAGAGGCGATGGCTTAGTCCGTGGTGGAGGGGTGCTCTGCACCGCTGTCAGTCGGGGCGGGGATGGTGGTGCAGGTGGAGGCTGGGAGTGGGGTGGGGTAGGGGATTCACTTCAGCCCTCTATCCACAAGCTCCTGCCCCATCGGCAGGATCCTCTCACATCGCCGCATTCCTCCTGATGTTCATGACCAGCCTTCTGCCGTATTCTTTGTAGTCCACAGGCTTCACATCCATCACCGTGGCCTTAATCCGAGACTCATCCTTTGAAAAGAGAAGAACGATTTGTGAACGAAGAAATGCCTGTGGCCATGTTCCTGGTTTCAGTGATCCCAACAGGAGAAAGCAGGAAGACACGCTGCTGGTTCAGAGTCCCGAGATGCCAGTAACGGAGCCAAGCTGACGCGCGCCCAGGGCAGGGCTTCTGGTGGAGCAAAGGCCCTGCAGCGGCTCCGCGTGGTCCCAGACACTCGGAAACCTAGACTCCAAGTGTGACGGGCCAAAGCGGGCTCTTCAAGTTCAATCTGCTCTCTTTACAGAGCGAGAAACGGGGGCCCAGAAGACAGTGGCTTGCTGAAGCTACGCCGCAGGCTCTGTGAGCGGGTGGTGGGAGAGCAGCCGTGCTCGCAGCAGAGGGCGAAGCCCGCCGTGGCCTGTCTCAGCTCCGTGAGAGGCGACCTCGCTGCCCTTCACCGCCCCTGCCCACGCCACACAGGGACCAGTGACCCTTCCACCCCTNTGTTAATTGGCCCTTTTGGCTGGAAGATGATGTAAATTACCTAAGACAGGTATGCAGAGAGAAAAGCCTGGTCTTAAGAATCTGGGCTGCTAATGCTGTATAATTTTGTATTACCCATTGATCTCTATGTGCTATCAAAAAGGTATAAAAGGCCTTTCTAGACAATAGAGGCCAGGCCAGTCATTGGAAGGACTGGTTTCCCCCATGTCTCCTCTTTACTCTATTTTCTGGTTGAATTCCCATCTGGGGCATGGAGGCTCGCCATGTCTACTTACTTGCCTGTCTACTTACTGGCTTCTAAGATCCATAAGAGAGAGAGCCCAAGGTGGGGCACTCTCCAATATTCAAACGGGCGCTGGTGGCCCAACATAGATGGTGCAAGTTCCTTGTCTCGAACTTTATTGGCTTTCCCTGTCAACCAAGTTATTCAGCATCTTTTCTCCACTAAATTTTCCTACTACACTATTTTTTCCTAATCTAATCTTATATTTCTAATTAAATAAATAAATAAGTTTTTTCCTCACCTACTCCGTCTCCCCTTCGAATCACCCTGGATCCACCGGGGCTGGACCCTGGCAGTTTATCTTTGAACATATTTCTTAACAGAAAGCTGACTTACCTTGGAATATCAGGTACAATTTTTGAGTAATTGGTAAAAATGAAAACCTAAGTTAAAACCCAACCCAACATAGTTGGCATTTCTTCCAATGAATGAAGACCTATTCACAACCAATGCTAAAAATTAAATGGAGCAGACTCTTCTGACAGAAAGTACATAGCTATTTTCTTCCAAGTAACAATTGAGAACATTGGTCAGAGTTTCTGGTCTTTTTAGACTGTAGTGCTTGTTACTATTACCTACTGGGCATCCCTAATCATAGTACAGGCACTAGGTAGCTGGAACTAACTGGAGATACTTGAAAATCCATTGCTAATAATGAATGTCCAAAGTAACAGTGTTTTGCTGTATGTTTTCTTCTATTCTAGTGAGAATCTGCTCCTTTGTCCAAAAGAATGAATGCAGGCCAGATTTTAGGGCTTCTCAGGTGGCACTAGTGGTAAAGAACCTGCCTGCCAATGCAGGAGACATAACAGATACAGGTTCTATCCCTGGGTTGTGAAGATACCCTGGAAAAGGTAATGGCAACCCACTCCAGTATTCTTGCCTAGAGAATCCCATGGACAGAGGAGCCTGGCAGGCTATAGTCCAAGAATCTGCTCCTTTTCCCAAAAGAATGAATGCATATCATTTAAATAAACTGGTAAGAGATATGTTCTATTTATGTTCTTTCACTCCCTTCATAATCTCTTTTCTCCTTCACCTTGAAAAACCAATAATCACACATTACCTGATAATAAATCATTCATATTTCAGTGTCAATGAACTTGGGCTTCCCAGGTGGCACCCACCTGGGAAGAATCTGCCTGCCAATTCAGGAGACACAGGTTCAATCCCTGGATCAGGAGGATCCCCTGGAGAAGGAAGTGGCAACCCATTCCAGCATTTCTTGCCTGGGGTATCTCATGGACTTGGTATATTTTTTCCAGAAATTCAGCCATGTCCCTATGGTAGAAATTAGAAATATATGGGGAAAATACTTTGGGACAGGAGAGTTTCTGAGGTTCTTCCATCTTGCTGCATAAATATCTAGATACTCTGTTTTGAGGAAGTCCCTGGCTTTTTCCCTTCTTCTATTCCATTAAAATCTATTTTTTAAAATATAGTTCAATAATCTAATTGGAATAATTTCAAATTTTGCATCTTAACACGCCTAGCATACCTATTTAGATATAAAGCTAAAATATTTAGATATAAAGCTAAAATAATATATGTGCTGCCAGTTTTTTTACTTCCTCTTCCTTTATTTCATTTAGCCAATACCTATTATGCACCATGAGCTCTAGAGCCAGACTGCCTGGGTTTAAATAGAACCTGTGTTGGTTATTTGCCACGTGACTTTGGAAAAATTGTCTAATGTCTATATTTATCTATTTCCTCTTGTGTAAAACTGAGACATCGGGGCTTCATCATAGAGTTTGTGTGAGGTTTAATGACAGTACATAAAAACACATAGAATAGCACTGTACACATTAGGACTATACATACAGGATATCACTACTACTGTTGCTGTCTCTTCCTATAAAGGCACTAATCTCATTCATGAGGGCCCCACCTAATCAACTCCCAGAGTCCTCCCCTATAGATACCATCACTTTGAAGATTAATGTTTCAACATACGAAGTTTTTGGAGGGACACAAACATTCAGTCAATAACAATATATAATCTCAAATCTCAAAAAATCTATGAGAAAAGTTTATAGGTAAGGAAACAGAATTGTTGAGTTTTAAATAATATGCCCAAGATCGTGCAGCTGGTCATTGCCTAAGCCAGTATTCAAACTCAGGCCTTCTTGATTCTAGCGCATGCATACACACACAAACACACACACACACAATTGTTTCCTGCTATACCATACCGTGCTTGCATGCTAAGTCACTTCACACATGTCTGACTCTTTGCGACCCTGTGGACTATAGCCTGCCAGGCTCCTCTGTTCATAGGATTATCCAGGCAAGAATACTAAAGTGGGTTCCCATGCCCTTCTCCAGGAATCTTCCCAACCCAGGGATCGAACCCATATCTTTTATGTCTCCTTCATTGGCAGGCAGGTTCTTTACTCCTAGTGCCACCTGGGAAGCCCTACCACCAGTAACTAATTCTACAGGAGGAATCAGGGAATACCTTTCAGAGGTGATGTTTAGGTAGTTTCTTGAAGAGAGAATGAGAACTGTTCAGTAGATAATGGGAGAGGCATTTGTGATGGAAGAAATAATAGAATAACAAAAATGAGAAACCGTGCGACTGGCCTTGTTCTTAGCCACACAGGTGCTGTACCAACCCTGTGGATCTGTGCTTCAAGGATATGGGATGGGAAGGCTGAGGAAAGGACCAGGGCATCTAATGACAGAATCTACTGAGGTCCATCCTCCACAAATGCCAGAGCAGATCCCGGAGGAAGGACCTCAGTTCCTCTGTTTTTCTCTCCACTGTATGAACGCAGAGTGGTTCAGCCCACAGTTATTGATCTAAGCCCACTTCTTCCACACAGAAGAGTCATATTCCTTAGGAGCAATACTGCTAGACATGTTGATAACTTTCTTTAGAAAAGCAGAAGGCAGTTTTTGTGGATTTGATTTGATTTCTTCATCAGAGGATGTTATTTGAGATTTTGCAGGTGCAGAGTAACATCTCTATGAGGCAGAGGCGCTTTGTTTATTTGCTCACTGTTCATGACTCCACCGGGCATGTTGGTGCATCTGGTTAAGCCCAGAGAAGAAACATTTGCAGGATCAAGCCTCATCACCTTATCAATATGCCAAGATGTTTTGAATGTAAAGACAAGGAATATTATCAAGTGGTTCTGCTGCTTGAAGGGTCTTTTTCTGTTTGTTTTAAAATGTGAATTCTATTTTCTTAGAAAATATTGTGTGGGCCTCTAGTATAAATAAAGTGTTATAATGAATTTTAACTGTATTTAAGCAGGCATTGCTAGTACCAAAAGATGCTAGAGAGTGGAATTGAGATCATTATAAAAAATATGAATCTAGAGATAAGGACTAATATAAAAACAGATTTTGGTAACTGCCTGGAGTAAATTGAAATTTGGTCTCAATGCTAATGTTATTGAATATATTCAAGAATAAAAGACTGGCTTGATCTTGGTTATTGCCCCATGGAGATAAACTCCTCATCCATGGAAGATGAAATAACCCTTGAAGGGTTCATGCCATTACTGTGTAGTGCACAATAACAATACAACAACAAATTAACAAAGTAGGGTCTATTATTGGAGAATGATTTCACATCAGCTTCAGAGCAGTTTACTCATTTCAGAAGTCAGTACAATAAAGAGCATTTTATTTATCCAACATCACTGAGGAAACGTGTGTGTGTGTCTGTGTCTGTGTCTGTGTTTGGTCACATAAGTATGTTTTCATGATAAACCTGTCATGTCCCTTTATCACAAATCAAGTTTCTAATTTCACTGATCTTGATCTAAAAAATTATAGAATTTCATAGAGTGGATATAAAAACAACAACTGGAGGTTAGTAGGCTTTTGACAAATTAGTTGTTTATTCTTGTAAATGGAGAAGGAAATGGCAACCCACTCTAGTGTTCTTGCCTGGAGAATCCCGTGGACACAGGGGCCTGGTAGGCTATAGTCTATGGGTTTGCAAAGAGTCTGACATGACTAAGCAACTAACACACACACACACACACACACACACACACACACACACACACACACACACACATACATTCTTGTAAAACCTGCTCTGAACTCCTAAACCGGGGCATTCAGTAGGGCAGAAACTCAGGTAATAAATAAGGGCCTATATATACCAACCCTATATTTTACATATTGTTCTTATATAGTTGCTAAGACCCCAGGAACTATAGCCTGCCAGGCTCCTCTGTCCATGGAATTTCCCAGACAAGAATACTGGAATGGTTGCTGTTTTCTTCTCCAGGGATCAGGGTTGCATCTCCTACATTGGCAGATGGATTCTTTACCTACTGAGCCACCAGGGAAGCCCCACTTTACATATGTCATCATATAGCAGCTACTAAATAAATGTTCAGAAAACTAAAATCATGGCATCTGGTCCCATCACTTCATGCAGATGGTGATTGAAGCCATGAAATTAAAAGACACTTACTCCTTGGAAGGAAAGTTATGACCAACCTAGATAACATATTAAAAAGCAGAGATATTACTTTGTCAACAAAGGTCCGTCTAGTCAAGTCAACAAAGGTCCGTCCAGTGGTTATGTATGGATGTGAGAGTTGGACTGTGAAGAAAGCTGAGCACCAAAGAATTGATGCTTTTGAACTGTGGTGTTGGAGAAGACTCTTGAGAGTCCCTTGGACTGCGAGGAGATCCAACCAGTCCATCCTAAAGATCAGTCCTGGATGTTCTTTGGAAGGACTGATGCTAAGGCTGAAACTTCAATACTTTGGCCACCCCATGCGAAGAGCTGACTCATTGGAAAAGACTCTGATGCTGGGAGGGATTGGGGGCAGGAGGAGAAGGGGACAACAGAGGATGAGATGGCTGGATGGCATCACCGACTTAATGGACATGAGTTTGGGTGAACTCCGGGAGTTGGTGATGGACAGGGAGGCCTGGTGTGCTGTGATTCATGGGGTCACAAAGAGTCGGACACAACTGAGCGACTGAATTGATTGAACTGAAATAAATGTTGGAAAACGAATTTGGAAAACTGAATTGCAAACAGTAATGCTGAATATAGGGTCAAACATTTGTATGTTTTGGGGATTTGATACTCGAGATATTCTGTTAGCAAGGGTTTATTTTCACATGGCCTCTAGTGATAGCAGCAAACCACAGACCATTTTGTCATTACCACCAGTCTCTAGAGACAGACCTGGCCCTTCTACTTAAATATAACTTTTGAAGTTTCACACTTTCACAGAAATTGGGCAGTTGGGAAAGGAGATGAAAATTCATATTTCTAATGCAAAAATTGGTTCACCTGTACTTGCATTTTTAGTAAAATACCTAAAATGATTGGACAACTAATATTTAATAGTAGAACTGTAGCTATTTTAGTTATTGCTATTGAGCTTAGTGTAGCTGTTGCTGATTCAGACAGTTTGAACTTTGGTTTAAATATAAATTTTGAGAGAATGGGATCATGAGTGGCTTCTTTAGCTTATCAAAGCATTCTGTTTATAATATTTTCTGTCCCAAGTGGAGGTGGAACCTTATCACATATATGACTTAATGCTATTTTGGTTACATGATAACATCCATCATCTAAACTCCTGAACTACTGTACATTTCCTAGAAAATCACCATCAGATTCCTGTGTTCCATGGATATAGTGGTACACCTTGACCTCTCTCTTCACGTACCCTGCCCAAGTGTCAAGTTGAGCAGCCTTTTATTCCTTATCACTACCTGATGCTTTCTTGGTTCTACCTCTCTATTCTTCCTCTTCCTTCTAAAGAAAATGACCCCTCCCACCCCATTTCCCTGTGTTTATATCTTATCTCTCGTTAATGTTTTAACTCAAATGTCAAAATTCTTTGAGGAGTTTCCTGATTCATACATTGGACATGATCACTCTCTCATCTATAAAATATCTTATATATTAAATATCAGTTTGATCTCATTTTGTGATACTATCTTTTCTACTCTACCAATAAAAACAAAGCAACAATAATAACAATAACTGTTAAACCTTGTTCTATAATATGAAAAATTCCTTGTGCACGTTACCTCATGCAGTCCACAAAACAACCCCATAATGCAAGTGATATTATTATTCCTAATTCACTTAGGAAGATTCTTAGAGCTGGCACAATAATTAATTCAAAATCAAATGGATGCTTTTACATCTGGAATCTTAATTCATAGACCTTATTCTTAGGCAATAGGCAAGACTGTGCTTCCTGGCTGTACCTCCTTTTGCTTGTAACTTATCACTTTCTACTTTGTTATGTAATTACCTATGATCCGAATTACTATAGTTATTGTTCCTTGAGGGCTAAAATTACATTTGATTTTTCTTGGTATTTTAAACATGACTCAACTCAGTGTTTCACACAAAAGTAAGGGTGGGCCAAGCCTATTTGGTGAACAACTGAAAATTTTGGAACCTGTCATATATCCTTTTATAGCTCTGACATGGAAGATTTCTTGAGAGAGGAAAGTACTATGTTTAACTCTCATCAAAATAAAGTGGAAAATATAGCTTTGTGCAAAAGAAATGACATGTTCTGAAAGAATAAAATTAAAACAGGATTTTAAATCCATTATCTAGTCTATCTGAAAATAAACAAGGACAGTTGCCTGATTAAATGAATAAATGTCTTTAAACTTACACAGTTGCTGTGTAATATTCACAAACATATAGTTTGGATATCTGTATCCCACTGAAATGAAAGATTATACTTGACTAAAAGTGAATATTAATGAAAAATAGATAATATTAATGATATTTTAATAATTAATAGAAAACTGAATAACATTTCCTATTTATTTGTATTTAGATCATGCAGAGAGATAACTGACAGATTTTCCTCATTATGATTGTCACTAAATTTACAGAGCCTCAATAACTGAAGTAGGAGAGGATGTTGAAGATAAGCTATCTTATCTGAAGACTAATAACATTTTTTTCTTTAACAAGCTACCTTATCTTTACTACTCTATTTTAGAAGCTCAAGAGAGTAGTAACCTTGAATAGACACTGTTATTTCCAACATCATGTCCTGAGACTGGTTCAGAGAGGAAGTGTCTCAATAGAAGGATGGAATGTAGCTCTGACTTATGCAGTAGCAGGTAGGGACTTCACCTTCTGAAAGTGAAGAACCTTCTGATTTATGTCAGTCATCCTAAATTCACTGCTAGTTTCACAGTGAAACTAGGGGCTTACCTGGTGGCTCCGATGGTAAAGCGACTGCCTGCAATGCAGAAGACCCGGGTTCGATCCCTGGGTCGGACAGATCCGCTAGAGAAGGAAATGGCAACCCACTTGAGTACTCTTGCCTGGAAAATTCCATGGACAGAGGAGCGTGGTAGGCTACAGTCCATGGGGTTGCAAAGAGTCAGACATGACTGAGCAACTTCACTTTCTTTCTTTTTCACAATGAATGCTAAAAAAAGTTATTTTAAACTTCCTTCAGCTAGGGGCTTTCCTGGTAGCTAAGATGGTAAATAATCTGCCTTCAATGCAGGAGACCTTGGTTTGATCCCTGGGTTGGAAAGATCTCCTGGAGAAAAGAATGGTAACCCACTCCAGTATTCTTGCCTAGAGAATTCCATGGACAGACCACGGGGTTGCAGAGAGTCAGACATGACTGAATGATTAACACTTTCTACTTTCTACGCTATCTCCAGCTTCAGCTGGTTTCTTCAGCTATCTCCTGTTTATTCATGAGGTTAAAAAAAAAAAGAAAAAAAGATCAGGAGGAAGGCCTATTGATTGATTTTAAAAATTATATTCTTAATTGAACAGTCTGTCCTATAAAACTTCCTGAACATTAAGTATATTCCCGGTATTAGATATATTGTGCTACAATGATTCAGTCACCTAGGAGGATTTATTCTGATTATTTCCCACCTATATATAGTTAACATCATGTAAGCATAACGAGGCTGATTGAATTTTCATGAAATAATTGTTGGATGTATATTGTTTGGATACTGGGACATCAATATCTCTGACTAGTAATCCTCCATACATTATTTGGTCTACATGGCCAAATAATGACACAGCTGAAGAGTGTTGTGAGAAGTACTATTAGGGTCCTGATTTGCTGCTTTATTTTCTTTTGACAGTTATATATATATTTTGCACACTAAGTTGATTCAGTTGTGTCTGACTCTTTGCAGCCCCATAGACAGTAGCCCGCTAAACTCCTCTGTCCATGGAATTTTCTAGGCAAGAATACTGGAATGGGTTACCATTTCCTTCTCCAGGGCATCTTCCCAACCCAAAGATTGAACCTGCATCTCTTATATCTCCTGAATTGGCAGGTGGTTTCTTTACCACTAGCACCACCTGGGAAGCCACCTGGGAAGTATATATATATATATATATATATATATTTACACTAATTTCACACATACATACTTGTGTGTGTGTGTGTGTGTGTGTGTGTGTGTGTGTATGCTGCTGCCACTGCTAAGTTGCTTCAGTCATGTCTGACTCTGTGCGACCCCATAGATGGCAGCCCACCAGGCTCCGCCGTCCCTGGGATTCTCCAGGCAAGAACACCGGAGTGAGTTGCCATTTCCTTTTCCAATGTATGAAAGTGAAAAGGGAAAGTGAAGTCACTCAGTCGTATCTCACTCTTCGCGACCCCATGGACTGCAGCCTACCAGGCTCTTCTGCCCTTGGGATATATATGCTACTTTCTGTCAATTCTGTTCATAAAGAAATCTTTATGACCAACCTTTTCAGATTACCCCAAGGGCCTCACAAAAGACACTGAATTTTTTGATGCAAATTACACTGATACTTCCTAAAGAGTTCTGTGTTTTTATAATGGAGGCTTCAGATTTCTTTAAGCCTGCATTGCATTTCTGAGTACGTGACCATACTATGGGACTTCAAGGTGCCTTACTGGTAAAGAATCCACCTGCCAGTACAGGAGATGCAGGAGATGCAGGTTTGATCTGTGTCAGTAAGATCCCCTGGAGAAGGAGATGACAGCCCACTCCAGTATTCTTGCATGGAAAATTCCATTGGCAGAGGTACCTGGCAGGCTACAGTTCAGGAGGTTGCAAAGAGTCGGACACGATTGAGTGACTCAGCACATTTCACAGCCCGCGAAGGGAACATGCTAATTTCATCTTTGACTCCACCATAGCTCCTAGGGCAATGTCCTACAAAGGTTGGGAGTAAATATTTGTCAGAAAAAAAACAAGTGAATGGTCATTTTCTGGAAGACAATAACAAAACCAGTTTTGTACTAATTTGTATTGTTTAAAATATCAGATAAGGTTGTCAAGATTGTTGCATACAGAATCTTTTCCATTTTTATTGAGGCCACTGACATGAAGACAAGGACTGTGCAGACAATTATGAAGGACATATNCACATGGCTCTGGAAGTCATTTGAAGAGGTGCCTGGTTCCAGCTAGACAGCTCACCTGCTAACATCAGAAACACAGTGAAGACCAATTAGATTCTAATTGAAAAAAAAAAAAAAAAATCAGCCAGCTTTGTTTGGGGCTGATTTACCCTTTTTGACTCTCTGTTGATCTTCTTAATGGATTAATTAGCAAGTTCCTCCTTCACCTTTATTCATTTTGATAAATTCAGAAAGTGCAAAGTGAACAAACTATTTGATGAGGATAAAGCCAGCCCAAATAGATATGGCACCAAGGTAAACAAAGAGTGGTCACACCCCCTTTTAGTTTCTATGCTAAAATATCTTAAGTGTTACATAAATTAACACGTACTGACTGAGTGCTGCTGTTTCTGGTTTTTCATCAGAGACACGTTTATACATCCCTATGAATTAATCTCATGATTATAGATGACGCCATGGCAGCATTGTTAAGTGAAGAAAATGCAATTCATCCCAGCCACTGGAAGTACCACTCAAAGAGTTTCTAGCAATAGAAATAATAGTCATTGGTTATATTTTATTTCAACAGAATGTGAAGAATAGAAAAGCACAAAGTGAAAAAAAGGCCACATTGGCTTGTATACGTTTGTATAAAAGGGAAGGAGCCAAAAGTCTGCCAGCAAACTGCTTTCCAGTTGCTTAGAGTGTTTCCAACCAATGTGAAGGTTAGTGAAGGCAGTGTACCTGTAAGCAGACTCATCCTCGTTAACCTGGTGTATGCCTGCTCCAAGTGCCATGCTCCAGAAAATTTGCATGAAGCAACGGGTACATTCATCATCTTTCCAAATGATCCAGCATCCTAAATTTGAGAATCATGACCTAGGTATTCTAGGGAGACCCAAGAATAGTTGGAAAGGGGGAAGGCACTCCAGTGTACCGGACCTTCTTTCCCTTTTCTGCCTCTTTAAGTAAAACAGTTCTCCTTTATGGTTTTTTTTTTCAATTGGAGAAGGAAATGGCAACCCACTCCAGTGTTCTTGCCTGGAGAATCCCAGGGACAGTGGAGCCTGGTGGGCTGCCATCTATGGGGTCGCACAGAGTCGGACATGACTGAAGCAACTTAGCATGCATGCATTGGAGAAGGAAATGGCAACCCACTCCAGTATTCTTGCCTGGAGAATCCCAGGGACAGAGGAGCCTGGTGGGCTTCTGTCTACAGGGTTGCACAGAGTCAGACATGACTGATGTGACTTAGCAGCAGCACAGTTTTATTGTATTGGGCTTCCAATTCATTCCATTCATCAAGCCAGAAATCTAAGTTTTCTCTTAGAAGTCTTAGGTAATCTTACCTCCCACATCAATCCATCTGTAAGTCCCCTCAATTATCTCATCAAAATTTAGCTCAAAATCTGCCTCCCTTTTCTCCATTTGCACTGCCAACACCCTAATCCAGTCTGCTATCTTCTCTTGCTTACTCCTGCTATAGCATCCTAACCCATCTACTTGTTTCTGCCCTAAGCCTCTCTGCCAGTCAGTCCATTCTCATGAGAACACTAAGAAACTTTTTCTCAAAACTTAAGTTAGGACTTCCCTGTGGTCCAGTGGGTTTAGAATCCGCCAGACAACGTAGAGGCCATGGGTTCCACCCCTGGTCTGGGAAGATCCCGCATGCTGCAGGGCAGTTAAGCCAGTGTACCACAGCTACTGAGTCCATGTGCTGCACCTTCTGAAGCCCACGCACCTAGAGCCCATGCTGGGCAACAAGAGAAGCCGCCACAGTGAGAAGCTGGCCCATTGCAACTAGACAGTAAGCCCACTTGCCACAACTAGAGAAAGCCGGCACACAGCAGTGAAGATCCAGCACAATCCAGATTAAAAATAAATTAAAAAATAAAACTTAAATTAGATCACATTACCTCACAGCTTAAAACTTTCCTGTGGTTCCCAAAGTACCAGTCTGGGTTCCTCTGACCATGGTCCATAAGTGTACCATGCCCCTGCCTGTCTCTGCATCATCTTCTGCCACATTCCCCATGTCTATTATTTATTTTTTTTTAGCATCAAGCCAAGGAGGCAGAGGCTTTAGCTTTTGTCTTTTCTCTTGCCTGGGAAGCTCTTCATCATTTTTTGCAAAGACCTCAGTTTCAATATCACCTCCCCAGAGGTCTTATCAGACCATTCCAACTTAAACTCAATCATCTCCCTCCTCCATTATTTTCCTTCTTAGCACTTTTTTCCCCCCTTCATAATTTTTTTGCAACTTTTTGTTGCTGTTTGCTTTCATTTTGTTTGACCCTCAACTGAAAGCTCAAGGAGAAGAGGAATTACACCCTTTGTGTTCACCACTGTGCCTGTAAACCTCGCATGGTGCTTGGCATATATTAGGAACTCAGTTATTGGACAAATCAATGGTTAAAAGGAGTCAAAGCTTTCAAGGTGTGGGGTCCCTGAGACAGACAAGTTACGCATTTTGGATGGGGTGACAGTGTGCATTCAGGAATTAAACTTCATTCCAGAGTTGCATTGATGACTGGTGATCTGAAATTCTTAAGCCCATGCTCTTCCAGCCTAGTAGAGCTAGATCACGTTGTCGTTGGGAAAGTTTTGTGAAGCTAAGAGGTTGCTTTGCCCCACTGAAGAGAGATGTATTCTTGTTTATCTGTATGTATTCATGTATCAAAGTAAGAAATAAGAGTTGCAGTACTTTGAGGGAGAATGCCAATTGATTATACAACATGCATTATTAATACTTGTTATGGTTATATTAAAACTCATACAAAGCCCATGTAATCTCATTTCCAGAGTTTAGGCTTCTGGCCAAGAACATTATGACAGTCTAGTTTGGCGTTATCCTCGTCTGGAGAGGGTCTAAGGCAGGGTTATTGAATTAGATTTGGCTGCTTGCTAGCAGCACATTGCATTTCCCTTCCCTGATGGAGGCGGACGTGGGAGACGAGAGGGCAATGTCATGCTGGGAGGGTGGGAGTGGGTGAGGATGATGAGAACTACCTCTCAGCTCCCTTCCAACTGCTTCTGATTCTTCCTTGCTAGCTGAGCCAAGTCAGCCTAGTTAAACAGTTGTGGAGGGCCTTCTGTATGCCAGGAACTGAGCTGGGATCATGACAGTGAACAACGTAGACACCCACTCTGCCTTAACAAAATCTGGAGATGGTCAATGGGAGGTGAAACCAGATGGTGACATCAGTCAGTACTTGGCTGTCCTCTTGGAATGTCAGTTTGGCACAAGAATTAGCCGTGTAGTGAACAATTAAAAAAAAACCCAACTATTTCTTTTTTTTTTAAATAACACTTTCTTGAGTGGTGTAGAATATTTTAATCCCCAGTTCCATGAAATGACCATTGGACGCATTTGAAATGGCCCCAGAATTTGAAATCTCAGCTGCCTTCATTTGAATGTTCCTTCATCCCCTAATTTGTTGGAGCTCTTTCACCATAGCTACATGTTTATTGTATTTCCTGGGTGATACTGAGCCATTTTTTTCTTAATTTAATAGTAAAATCCGTATGCACTTCTCTTATTAGATTTATGAAATAATAGAATGTCTGACTTGCCCAGAATTTCATGATATGCAATCCTGCAGCTGTTTTCCAGTATCCTGTTGTGTTTACAGTTACTTACTTACTCACATTTGATGGAACACCACGGTGCCGATTTGTAACCCATGGCATCAAGAGTAGTGCACCTTTTATTTTCTCATTAGCCCCTCTGCAATCATCATCATTTTTCATATTAGGTAGTATATTCATTGTTAGTATAAATCATACTCTTCTGAATTGTCTCAGCACCAACATCGCCAAGGAGCTGGCTTTTTTCACACCTACCTTCTTTAAGCAGAATACTGAGTTATTTATTTGGCTGCACCAGGGATCTGTTGCAGCTTGCAAACTCCTAGTTTCGGCATGTGGGATCCAGTCCCCAGACCGGAATCGAACCCGGGCCCCCTTCCCTGGGAGCACAGAGTCTTAAGTCACTGAACATCAGGAAAGTCTGACACCTACCTTTTATTTAAAATTGACAATAGTTGTCTGACTAGTGGCCAGATGTTTCTTCTACTTTTTTCAGCTATTTTATGACTTAGTGGGAAAAAAAAATTACAAATTATGTGATGATGTTGGGCAAGTCATTAAATTCTCTGGGCCTGCTATTTCATCTGTAAAACTGAAGGATTTAATTAGGTTAGAGGTTAAACTACTGGAGGGTAGGCAAATTTAGCCCTCAGATGGCTTGAAATGCCCTTCGCAACATTTAGATTAATTCACCGACAGCTGTCTAAAATTGAGAGAGTTCCTATAAAACTCCAGGTTTCTAGCTTCTGCCTGAAAGATCAACATCTGAATTCCCTTGAAATGTCTGGCTCCAGAGATTCCCTGCCTCTGTCTCAGATCCTCACATTCACTAATGACAATGGAGGAAGACACCGCTAACCTTTTGCATTTCTTCTCTGAGGGCACCTGAAGAGGGTTAGGCCCCAAGCCCTGTTTCTGCTGAAATCTCGAAGAACCAGGCTCAGAAAGAGAAGCTCTCCTGATAGTCTAGAACATTCCATGAGGAAAGAGAAACAGAGACCTCGCCTATACGGTAGCCTTTGGCCACTGTTCATGTTGTGATCTTGCATTGCTAAATATTTATCATGGCTCTGGTTGAATGCATTTGTTTAAAAAAATTTGGGGGATGTGGGGAGGTAGGTTGGAGAAACTGCTGCCTTTGCAGGGGACACAAGGGACATGGGTTCGGGCCCTGGGTTGAGAAGATCCCCTGGAGTAGGAAATTGCAACCCGCTCCAGTACTTGCCTGGAAAATCCCATTGACAGAGGAAGCTGATACGGTCCAATTTAGTTCAGTCACTCAGTCGTGTCCAACTTTTTGTGACCCCATGAATCGCAGCACTTCAGGCCTCCCTGTGCATCACCAACTCCCAGAGTTCCCTCAGACTCACGTCCATTGAGTCAGTGATGCCATCCAGCCATCTCATNGTAAGATTTGGTTTAGTTAGGTTACTTAGATTAGTAAACTTACAGATTTTTTCATCCCCCAATGTATCAATCAAAATGAGTAAATTCTCAACCCTGTGCTATAAGCATGATGAGGAAGCATGATGAACATGATCAGGTATGCAGGGTGATAATGAACTCGAATAGTGTTTTTGTTGTTTGTTCCTCCTACATGTAATGGATTCATAGGACTTGATGGAGAGAATGAATAGAGAGGTGTATGAGGGCAAATAACACTGAGAAGGCCAAATTCATAAGAAACAAAAAGAACTAGACAAAAGTTAAAGAATAAGCTGACTATAAGCACAATATGCTTAGAATGCAGGACTATATGAGTATATATGTTCTACTTATAAAGGAAATATTAATTTGTTATAAAAAGTTTATGAAACCCAAACAAGACAATCCTATCTTATAATATAAAGCCCTACCTGCACTTTTTCCATGCAAGAACTTTTATATAGTTAATAAACATTCTTTATATGATTGGCTATCCTTTTTCTCAATAACATTACAGAACAAGTATCTATTATTGTTTTTGTTGCCAAGTCATGTCGAACTCTTGAGACCCCAGGGACTGTAGCCACTATTCTCCTCTGTCCATGGGGTTTCCTAGGCAAGGATACTGAGTGTGTTGCCATTTCCCTCTCTGGGGGATCTTCCTGACCCAGGGATGGAACCTGAGTTTCCTAGATTGGAACACAGATTCTTTACCACTGACCACCTGGGAAGCCCTACACAATTTATAAGCCATCTAATAAAACTTTTTATAAATATTATTTTAATGACTACATAAGATACCATGATTGACTTTATTTCTTTCAAAGAACTTTGTTATTTAGGGACTGTGATGGTCTTTTGGTTTGTCAATTTGGCTAGGCTACATCTCCAATTATTCACTACACGTTAACCTAGATGTGGCTGTGAAGGTATTTTGTAGATGTGATTAAAGTCCATAATCAGTTGATGGTCACAGAAAATGGCCTGGATAATCAGGATGTATCTGATTTAATCAGTTAAAAGGTCTTAAAAATAGAGCTGATTCATCACCCAGTGGACAGTAGCCTTGCCTGTACCCAGAGCTCCACCCTGCCCTTCCTGGAAGTCTGCCCTATAATACAAATTTCAGACATCTAACCAGCCCCTTCCATTGCAACTGTGTAAGGCAATACCTTGCAATATCTCTTAATATATAACTCGCACTAGTTCCAAATTTCTGGTTGAGCTAGATGTGTACAAGAGACAGGTTTGAAGCAGATGTCCTAATGAAAATTCCTGTAGGGCAGGAAGAGATTTACACTGAGACATTAACACCTATAGACTTTGTATTTCTGCTGCTTTTTTCCCTTAATCTGAAACTATAGTTGTAGACAAAAAATTCATTCACCTGCAGAGATCCTGAAGAGTATAAAGAATCATAACAGACCCCAGGAAGGATTGATGAGTGCTCCAGTACTTTGGCCACCTCATGTGAAGAGTTGACCCATTGGAAAAGACTCTGATGCTGGGAGGGATTGGGGGCAGGAGGAGAAGGGTACGACAGAGGTTGAGATGGCTGGATGGCATCATGGACTCGATGGACGTCAGTCTGAGTGAACTCCGGGAGTTGGTGATGGACAGGGAGGCCTGGAGTGCTGTGATTTATGGGGTCGCAAAGAGTCAGACACGACTGAGTGACTGAACTGAACTGAACTGAATTGCATCTGAAGTAAAAGTATCATAGGCTTTCATACTAGAAGTGGTTTTCAAGTTATCAGATTGACTTTCCAGATGAGGAAATGAGACTCAGAAACATAAAGTGTGTAACATCAAATTTGTTTATGCAGCAATTCAGCAAAATCTAGGACTATGTTTTCCAGACACCTGATATACTATAACTGAAATAAAATGAGATGAGCAAATAAAAGTCAGTCAAATAAGGATTGCTTTCCTGGTTAAATTTAACACACTACACTAATATAATTATTATTTGTAGTTATTGTCCACAACATTGTTAAAAACTTAACCTGTATAATGAGTATAGTACATTGTAAGTGACAAGTAACCTTAAGGAACATCTCATCAGGGAGAAGATAAATGTTCAAGAAATGTTGGTGGGAATACAAACTAGTACAGCCACTATGGAGAACAGTGTGGAGATTCCTTAAAAAACTGCAAATAGAACTGCCTTATGACCCAGCAATCCCACTGCTGGGCATACACACTGAGGAAACCAGAATTGAAAGAGACACATGTACTCCAATGTTCATTGCAGTACTGTTTATAATAGCCAGGACATGGAAGCAACCTAGATGTCCATCAGCAGATGAATGGATAAGAAGAATAC
>SJYV01037150.1:61087-88781 GCA_006410875.1 Neotragus pygmaeus | reverse complement strand
AGAAATATCAATAACCTCAGATATGCAGATGACACCACCCTTATGGCAGAAAGTGAAGAGGAACTAAAAAGCCTCTTGATGAAAGTGAAAGAGGAGGGTGAAAAAGTTGGCTTAAAGCTCAACATTCAGAAAACGAAGATCATGGCATCCAGTCCCATCACTTTATGGGAAACAGATGGAAAAACAGTGGAAACAGTGTCAGACTTTATTTTTTTGGGCTCCAAAATCACCACAGGTTGTGATTGCAGCCATGAAATTAAAAGATGCTTAGTCCTTGGAAGGAAAGTTATGACCAACCTAGATAGCATATTCAAAAGTAGAGACATTATTTTGCAGCAAAGGTCCATCTAGTCAAGGCTATGGTTTTTCCAGTAGTCATGTATGGATATGAGAGTTGGACTGTGAAGAAAGCTGAGCACCGAAGAATTGATGCTTTTGAACTGTGGTGTTGGAGAAAACTCTTGAGAGTCCCTTCGACTGCAAGGAGATCGAACCAGTCCATCCTAAAGGAGATCGGTCCTGGGTGTTCTTTGGAAGGACTGATGCTGAAGCTGAAACTCCAATACTTTGGGCACCTCATGTGGAGAGTTGATTCATTGAAAAAGACCCTCATGCTGGGAGGTATTGAGGGAAAGAGAAGGGGACGACAGAAGATGAGATGGCTGGATGGCATCACCAACTGAATGGACTTGAGTTTGGGTAAACTCCGGGAGATGGTGATGGACAGGGAGGCCTGGCATGCTGCAATTCATGGGGTCGCAAAGAGTCGGACGCAACTGAGCGACTGAACTGAACTGAATCTATAAAAATATTGAATCACTAAGTTGTACACCTAAAAGTAATATACTACTATAGATCAGCTGTACTTCAAATTAATTAATTAACTAAAAGTTCAATCTGGAAAGATTTTAAACAAAGAATGCTTCAGTATTTGGAAAGTACTCAAATAATCTCAGAGAAGAGATTGAAAAAACTGCCTCATTGACTTCAGAATAAACTGTCAATGTCAACTATCAGATCAGCTGACAACACTGGATGGAGAGCAAAGATTTTAGACATTTTTAATTATATTGTAAAACTCACCAACTAGTATGTGTTGAACATCTGGATGGAAGTCACTGGGATGAAAGTAGAGAATAAGATCATGGCATTCTGAGGAAGAATTTCACAGCCGTAACTTTAGACGGTTCTCTGTAGGGTTTAACTGCTCTTACTCCTTTGTAAGGCCAGGAGCTTTGTGACGGCAGCGACCCTTCCTTCAAAGCCTAACTGTCCTAAACCCCAGGCCTCAAGGTCATCAAAGAGTTGATACCACTTTGTCTCATCTGTTGTTGAGAACTAGTTCAATATTGATAATAATACCTAGCATTCTGAGTGTGTCATGCACGTATCTCTGTGTTTTACGTCCATTCACTGATTCTGTCTGCTTAGTGACCCGGTGAAGTGAATATCTGTATTGTCTCATCTCACAAGTGAGTATTAAGCCATAGAAAGATTACTCTGCTACTGTGTACTCACTGGTGAACTGGGGAAAGCTGACTACTTTGTCATGCTGTCTCTTGATGACAAAAGCTAGCCCAAAGGCCTCCAAAAGTTGTTCTGCAGGTTGCGTGTTGTGCAGGGTTGTGACCCAAGAGAACCTGGGGACAATCACCCAGTCCACCTTCGGCTTGCCAGTGGTAGCCCTGGAGGGCTGCATCTGCCCACAAGGGTCTTTTCCTAATTAGCACAGAGGTGCTGGGAGCAAGGTACTGAGCTGAGTGCTTTGTGTGCATTATCTCATCTCATCCATTTGTCCCCAGTCCTCTGCCTGTTCTGTTTTCAAGATCCCAGTGCTCCCTGCCCATGCAGAGAATTCTGTGTTGCTTACATTTTAAGAAATGTAGGTCACAGGAATCACTTGTAGACCAACCTCTGAATACTACCTACTTGCTTCGATTTTTGTCTGTCAAAAGATGCTACAGATGTTAACTGCTTGGGAAGCTTTAATTAAGCAACCAGGTCAACTAGGGGAGAATGGGTAATTTTGAAAGGAGCTGTTAATAATTTATAACATCAACTATTTTAAACCTATATTTTGTGCATCTTTGGTAGCAATATTTGTATCTAGTCATCTGTTCATTTTGCATCCAACCAACACTCTCTTTCTCGTTTGGTCGTTGGGTTTTTTTTTTGTTTTTGTGTTTGATGGTCAGGCACTAAATTTGGTAGTGAGAATTCAATAAAGAAAAAAATTATTGTTACCCTAAAGAAAATCTTAGTCAAATAAAGGAGAACTACAGGAAACAGAGCTTCCCTTGTGGCTCAGCTGGTAAAGAATGCACCCAAAATGCGGTTTGATCCCTGGGTTGGGAAGATCCCCTGGAGAAGGGAAAGGCAACCCATTTCAGTAGTCTGGCCTAGAGAATTCCATGGACTGTGTATAGTCCATGGGGTCGCAAAGAGTCGGACACGACTGAGTGACTTTCACCCTATACACTCTCTTTAGGAAATGGAACTTATTTATTCGTCATTGTATATTTAAGGGTTATTACGTGTCAACTGGCCACTAAAGGTATAAAGAAGCTCTAAATTATTACCACCAGAGAGGACAAATCCTTCTCATCCAAAATATATTTCCATCAAGTCAAAGTTACCTCTTATAACTAAACAAATTAGGAGTATCCAGCACAAAGTTCACTTACCTAAAAGTGCTAGAATTCATCACAGAATCTTCTCAGACCACTCTCCAAATAATCTCAGAAAGATACTCCATGTGGAGTTGCTTTTTAAACTTAAAATTCATGAGACGCCTTGAGCTTAATTACATTGACTGCCTTAAAGAAAATAACAATTGTATGCATTATATAAACACCAATGAGTATGAATCTTTAAGTCCTCAAAATTAGTCACAATTAGCAGTGTTTCCCAGATTACAATATACTTTCACAGACATTTTTATTTGATACTCATAAAATCCCATAAGGAAGGGTTTAATCTACTTTCATCTCTTTTTAGAGGATTAAGCAAGTCCAGTGAGATTTGCCCATGTTCCTTTAGGTAATAGGTAGAGCCAGGTGTATAATCAAACCACGTATGATGTAGATTTCACAATAACATTACAAAATACCTCATCATATTTTGTTATTCCTGCCTTGACAGGGTTTTTATCATTTACTGCCAGCTTGACGAACAGATTCAAGCTACAATAATTCAGTAAGAAATAGATATTTTCAAAACACATCTGAAAAGTAGTATCTACTTCCGCAGAAGCCACTGTTACTTGTAACAGCTTAGAATGGCCAGATTCACGGCCTATTGTATGTTGTGGTGTCAAAACATCCATAGTGGCTGATTCATTAGAAGTCAATTGGCTTTGCAGTGAAAGTAGTTCTTGAACTGATACAGTTGTACAGTTTAATTTCACTAACACTGGGACAGACCAGGAAATTCCCAAGAAAGCAATGCCATCTAGTGGTAAAATCAGGCAGATGGCCATATACCCACCCCAGTAAATTGCAAATAAAATATATAGAGTAACGTAGTTAACCGTGAAAAGGAATGAATTCTCATACTCTGAATTCTTTCCAGAAGGCTCTCAGTTGACTTTTCCCACATCCACTCAGAGTAATCACCATCTATGGTAGTGATAGCCTCATGGAATGTATTTCTTTAATAATAAGACAGTCAAAATGACTCCTTGATCCCCAGGCTGCAGAATGGATGTTGCGTCACAGTGTGAAACAATATTAATCTCTTTATACATATACGTCAAAGTGCTTGGATGACTGATGTCTTGTCAATGAGCAGTAATACTGTGACAGGATTTTTTTCTGTCTTTTTCTGAAGAAGTAGTTTTTAACAATGGGCTTAAAATATTCAGTAACCTATGCTGTCAGCATATGTTCGATCATCCAGGCTTGCTGTTCCATTTACAGAGCATAGGCAGAGTAGATTTAGCGTGGCTCTTAAGGGATCCAGGATTTTGGAATGGTAAATGAGCGTTGGCTCTAACTTGCTGTTATCATCTGCCTTAGCCCCTAACAAAAGAGTCACCCTCTCCTTTGATGCTATGAAGTCAGACATCGGCTTCTCCTCTCTAGCTGTGAAGGTTCTAGATGGTACCCTCTTCCAATGGAAAGCTATTTCAGCTACACTGAAAATCTGTCATTTAATGTAGCCACCTTCATTCCTTATCACAGCTCGATCTTCTGGAGGACTTGCTGCAGCTTCTACATCAGCACTTGCTGTTTCGCCTTGCCACTGTTTTATGTTATAGAGATGGCTTTTCCCCCTTAAACCTCATGACCCAATCCCTGCTTACTCCAGACTTCTCTTCTGCAGCTTCCTCCTCTCTCTCAGCCTTCACAGAATTAAAGAGAGCTAGGTCCTTGCTCTGGACTAGGCTTTGGCTTAAGGGGATGTCGGGGCTGGTTTGATTTTCTATCCAGATCACTAAAACTTTCTCCATGTCAGTAATGAGACTGTTTCACTTTTTTTTATCATTCCTGTGTTCATTGTAGTAACACTTTTAGTTTTCTTTATGAACTTTTCTTGGCAGGGTGGGAGGGATAAACTGGGAGATTGGGATTGACATACACATTTATATATAGAAAATGGACAACTAATAATAAACTGCTGTATAGCACAGGGAACTCTACTCAATACTCTGTAATGGCCTATATTGGAAAGGAATCTTTTTAAAAAGGGGGTGGAGATATATATATGTATGTACATGTATAACTGATTCACTCAGCTTTCAACATGCTGCCTTCATTAAGCTTAATTACTTCTAGCTTTTGATTTAAAGTGAAGGGTGTGTATCTTTGGGGAGTTCCGTGGCAGTCCAGTGGTTAGGGCTCTGCACTTTCACTGCTGAGGGCCTGGGTTCAATCCCTGATCAGGGAACTAAGATCTCACAAGCTGTATGGTGGGAAAAAATGAAGTGAGAAACGGGCATCTCTTCCTGTCCCTTGGAGGCCATTGTAGGATTGATAATTGGCCTAATTTCAATATGGCCAATTGAAACATTATGGAATGTTTCATAGGACCAGGGAGGCCCAAGGAGACGGGGAGCAATGGGAAATGGCCAGTCGTTAAAGCAGTCAGAACACACACAACATTTTTTGATAAGGTTCTCAGTGCCCCCTAAACAATTACAACAGTAACATCAACGATCAGTGTCAACAGATCACTATAACAAATATAATAATAGTTTTAAAAGTTTGAAGTGTTCTGAGAATTACCAAGATGCGACACAAAGACATCAAATGAGCAAATTCTGTTGGGAAAATGGCACAACTAGACTTGCTCAGTGCTGGGTTGCCACAAACCTGTAGTTCTTAAAAAATGCAACTCCTGTGAAGTGCAATAGAGCGAAGCCCAAGAAAACCAAGTGCGCCTGTACTCTGCCTGCTGGAGAAGGGCAACACACTTCACCGTGGGGTCCAGGGCAGGGGGCCGTGCAGGGAGCCTCCCAGAGAAGTTGGTTTCAGAGCTGGAGTTTGATGGAAACCGGCACACTGTGCAGAGGACTCAGCTCAAATTTAAACAGGCTGCCATGAAGTCCAATCAGTGCAGCAGTGCCTGTCTTGTTGGCGCCTCTTCTAGCAGCAAGACCAGGTGCTCATATTCTAAAAGGAGCTCTCACCTGTCAGCAGCAGACACAGCTGAGCTTGACCTCTCACACTCCGCGTGCTGAGAGCCGAGGGCAGCTCTTTCATAACCTTCTTTTGAACTTCAGACTTATTCTTCCCATGCATATTTTATATTTCTAACAAATATAAAAATATTTTAATATTTCTAATACACATCCATAATTAATACATGTTATTGAAATGATACATTTCCATGAGTACCTACAAATGCAAACGAATAGGAAAACCTTGGCAGTGTATGTGCTGAACTGCCATCATTGCTTCCCTCTGGAGTGACAGGAAGAGTGGAAAAGGGGGAACAGGTAATTATTTGATGTGTTCTTGAATGATTACATGGAGGTTGTGTTATTTTTATAATTTTTAAGTTGGCAAAACAAATGTGATTTATACTTTTAAAATTCATGTTATCGAAGTATACACTTGATTTACAGTGTTGTGTCAGTTTCTGGTGTAAAGTGATTCAGTTATACATATATATATACACACAATTGTTTGCATCTGCTAATCCCAAACTTCTACTCCATCCCTCCCCTATCCCCATTCCCTTGGCAACCACTGGTCTGTTCTCTGTGTCCATTTCTGTTTCATAGGTGAGTTCATTAATGTCCTATTTTAGATTCCACACATAAATGATATCTTATGGCATTTGTCTCTTTCTGACTTCACTCAGGAAGCTATATTCAATATCTTATAATAACCTATAATGGAAAAGAATTTTTAAAAGTGTATATATATACATATATATATCTGTATCACTTTGCTGTACTTTGTTATTTTGTTTGAAATAACACAACATTGTAAATAAACTATACTTCCAATTTAAAAAAAACAAAAAGACTGAAGAAAGACTAGTTGAAGGAAACTTTCAGTTGTTCAAGATCTACTGAGTACCTGTTAATACCAGGTACCAGATCCTGTGCTGAATTTTAGAATGTTTACGATTCTGCCATGAGGCGGCCTTTTGGATCATTAGTAGCTGACGTTGGCAGAGAGACGCTGGGGCCTTGCATTTCGCCTCCACACAGCCTTCCATCCTGAATTGTCCCAGTGTGGGAATGTGTGCCAGCTGTGAGTCTCCAGAGACTCAGAAAACGAAGTGTCTTGACAGTATGAGTGAGCTGGAAAGAGAGGGGAAGGGAGAACCCTGTGGGTACCTACCGCTTACACTCACTCTCAACAGATGTACACATCTCCAGAGTCATGATTTCTGAGTTAGTGTCCCTGAACAGCTCTGTGCTCCCCTGAAGACAGAGCAAAAGAGGGTAAATTATGGCTCCTCAAACTTCAAAGCAGCAAAATTTTCAGGAAGTTCAAGTGGTCCACTTCTGCCAGTAACACAGGGTGCCAATATAGGCCTGCCAGCTGTTTTGAATTCTGGCTGTCACAACTGCTACATATCTTAAATAAATATTTAAACCAGCTGCCAAGATGAAATTTTGTTAAGAGTACATTTGTGAAGTATCTAATTCCAAGTATGATATGGAAAAGAAGTATGAAGAGTTTTTAAAAGGCTAAAAAACCCCACGTTCTTTGAGTAGAATGGAATGCAAAGGTCAATTCCATGCTTATTCGGTTTCCTCACTGAACCAGAAAAGTTTGCCCTTCCTAATCATGCCAGCCGACTCTTTGCGTTAGTGTGTTTTATTAATCACCATCATAACTCTGACTTAAACACAAAAATGTGGTGTGGTCATGTGATTGGAATGTTCTTTATCGTCCCTGCCTTTGGGGAATTAAAATGCTAGCTTTAACTTTTTTGAAAGAATGATCCCTGTTTCCTAAATCATTACCCTCAGGAAAGTCAGGTTTATTGAAAATACTGGGGGAAAAGAAACAAACAAAAAGAGAGAGAAAAAATCACTCTGCAGTGTTGATGCTGGAAGTAGATGTGTGCCTCACAGTCTTGAAAAACACCCCTGCTTGGTGGGCTGGCTGGACAGCCAACTGTTAGAACAGCCAGCTGCAGTTGTGAGAACAAAGGGTCTTGGCCCAAGTGATGTGATTGGCTCAAATGTCAAATCATTGGGGGATTTTGTATACTCCCTGTTGACTCTTTGTTTAAGTGCTACAAGGAAGCTGTAAGAGGTCATAATTGCAAGAAATGCAACAATTAATAAAAACGTGCTTCGAATAGAGTTTTTTTAATTAAAAAAATTGCTTTCTTGAAGTATATTTTATTTACAATATCACGTTTGTTTGGCTTACTGATAGCTCAGTTGGTAAAGAATCCTCCTGCAATGCAGGAGACCCAGGTTCAATTCCTGGGCCGGGATGATCTGCTGGAGAAGGGGTAGGGTACCCAGTCCAGTATTCTTGGGCTTTCCTTGTGGCTGAGCTGGTGAAGAATCTGCCTGCAATGCAGAAGACCCTGCTTCAATTCCTGGGTCGGGAAGATCCCCTGGAGAAGGGAAAGGCTACCCACTCCAGTATTCAGGCCTGAAGAATTCTATGGACTGTATAGTCCATGGGGTCACAAAGAATTGGATACAACTGAGCAACTTTCACTTTCATCATATTCGTTATAGCTGTGTAGCACAGTGCTTCAGTTATACACATATATGTGTATATATATATTCTTTTTCAAAGTCTTTCCCCTTATAGGTTATTACAAATATTGAGTAGAGTTTCCTGTACTATACAGTAACTCCTTGTAGGTTAACTGTTTTATATGTGTAGCGTGTGTATATTAATCCCATGCTCAGTTGCTCAGTCATGTCCAACTCTTTGCAACCCCATGAACTGCAGTCTGCCAGGCTCCTCTGTTCATGGAATTTTCCAAGCAGGAATACTGGTGTGGGTTGCCATTTCTTACTCCAGGGGATCTTCCCAACTCAGGGATTGAACCCATGTCTCCTGCCTTGGCAGGTGGATTCTTTACCACTCTACCACCTGGGATTAAGCCCCATGTTAATCCCAAACTACTCATTTATCCTTTCCCCTACCCTCCTTTGTTCTTTGATAACCATAAGTTTGTTTTCTATGTCTGTGAGTCTCTTTTTGTTTTGGAAATAAGTTCATTTGTATCCTGTTTTTAGAGTTTTTAAAATATAATATAAATATTTATTAAAGAAAAGATATAATAGCAATCTGTGAACACATATTTAAAGTCATGAAACAGCTCTACAGAGGTGGATGTAGACCTATGTATATACATTTGCAGTGAAATGATTCATATACTTTAAACTTTCAGAATGATGGACCTTTCAGAATAATAGAGTGTATACAAAGCAAAAACAAAAAATGGGCTTTTTTCCTTTATATTTTCACTTGATTATCACCTCATTAAGTGAGAAGAAGACATGCTTCTAGTTCTAGATAAATGACCCCAGGGAGTAAATTTTTAGCAGTTATGCTGCTGCTGCTGCTGCTAGGAGTGAAAATAATATGTTTATTTTAATGATCTTTAATTTAATATGGTACTGGTTTTTCAAAATAATAGGGCTTCAGGATATGCTGGAAATTAAGAGAACTTTGTAAAGAAACATAAATACCTAAGTGAATAAGTGACTCACAGTCATGTGGGAACTTTGACATTCTTGAGCCTGAAGAATTTGGGGCAATTCCTCTTTTCTCAGTTCATGGGGAACTCTACTTATTTTAAAACAGAAGAGATGGCCAAAAAGCACATGAAAAGATGCTCAGCATTACTGATTTTTAGAGAAATGCAAATCAAGTCTACAATGAGGTATCACCTCATGCCAGTCAAAACAGCCATCATTTAAAAGTTTCCAAATAACAAATATTGGAGAAGGTGAGGAGGAAGGGGGACCCTCCTGGTGTACGACTGCACTCTTCACATGCTAGCAAGGTTATCCTTAAAGTTCTTCAAGGTAGGCTTCAGCAGTACATGAACTGAGAATTTCCAGATGTACAAACTGGGTTTAGAAAAGGCAAAGGAAGCAGAGATCAAATTGCCAACATTTGCTAGATCATGGAGAAAGCAAGGGTGTTCCAGAAAAGCATCTACTTCTGCTTCTTGACTACACTAAAGCCTTTGACTATGTGGATCACAACAAACTTTGGAAAATTCCAAGAGATGGGAATACTAGACCACCTTACCCACCTCCTGAGAAACCTGGATGTAGATTAAGAAGCAACAGTTAGAACCTTACACGCGGACTGGTTCAAAATTGGGAAAGGAGTATGACAAGGCTGTATATATCATCACCCTGCTTATTTAACTTCCATGCAGGGTACATCATGCAAAATGCCATGCTGGATGAAACACAAGCTGGAATCAAGATTCCTGGGAGAAATATCAACAACTTCAGATATGCAGATGACACCACTCTGATGGCAGAAGGTGAAGAGACATGAAAGAATCTCTTGAAAAGCATGAAAGAGGAGAGTGAAAAAGCTAGCTTGAAACTCAGTATTAAAAAAACTAAGATCATGGCATCTGGTCCTATACTTCATGGTAAATAGAAGGGGAAAAAAGTGGAAACCTGAGAGATTTTATTTTCTTGGGCTCCAAAATTACATGGTGACTGCAGCCATGAAATTAAAGGATGTTTGCTCCTTGGAAGGAAAGCTGTAACAAACGTAGACAGCATATTAAAAAGCAGAGACATCACCTTGCTGACAAAATTCTGTGTAGACAAAGCCGTTGTTTTTCCAGTAGTCATGTATGGATATGAAAGCTGGACCATAAAGAAGGCTGAGCACTAAATAATTGATGCTTTTGAACTGTGGTGCTGGAGAAGACTCCCGAGAATCCCTTGGACTGCAAGGAGATCAAACCAGTCAATCCTAAAGGAAATCAACCCTGAGTATTCATTGGAAGCACTGATGCTGAAGCCCCAATACTTTGGCCAGCTACCTGATAGGAAGAGCCAGCTCACTGGAAAAGGCCCTGATGCTCAGAAAGATTGAAGGCAAAATGAGAAGGGGGCAACAGAGAATGAGATGGTTAGATAGCATCACTGACTCAACGGACATGAGTTTGAGCAAACTCTGGGAGATAGTGGAGGACAGAGGAGGCTGGCAGGCTACAGTCCATGGAGTCACAAAGAATTGGATACAACTTAAGTGACTGAACACCACCCACCTGACCAGTTGGTGGGAATGTAAATTGGTACAGCCACTATGGAGAACAGTACAGATGTTCCTTCAAAAGCTAAAGAAAGAACTACCATATGATCCTGCAATCCTGCTCCTGAGCACACACCCAGAGAAAACCATACTTTGGAAAGATCCATGTACCCCAATGTTCATTGTAGCGCATTTTACAATGGCCAGAACAAGGAAATAACCTAAATGTCCACCACTAGAGGAACGGATACTGAAGATGTGATACATATATACAGTGGAACATTACTCAGTCATAAAAAGAACAGAATAATACCATTTGCAGCAACATGGATGGAACTAGAGATTGTCGTACTCAGTGAAGTAAATCAGACACAGAAAGACAGATATCATATGATATCACTTATATGTAGAGTCTAAAAAAAACTGGCTTCAGATGAACTTATTTATAAAACACAAGTAGAGAACAAGCTTGATTACCAGGGGATACGGGGGTTGAAGGGATAAACTGGGAAGCTGAGATTGACATATACACACTACTATATATAAAATAGATAACTGATAAGAACCTGCTGTACAGTACAGGGGATTCTACTCAGTACTCTGTAATGGCCTAAATGGGAAAGAATCTTAAAAAAAAAAGTGGATATATGTATATGTGTAACTGATTCACTTTGCTGTACGCCTGAAACTAACACAACATTGTGAATCAACTATACTTCAATAAAAATTTTAAAAAGGAAGTAATAATGACTTTCATTTTCTCAACAGAGGGAAATGCAAAGACATTTTTCAAGATAATGAGAGACACCTGGATTCTGCCAACCCAGAGATGGGATTAGAGACCAAACACAAGTACCAGGCTCTTGAGGGGTGATTAATAAATACTTGCTGAATTTCCTAAATTGTGTCATGGAGACCTCTATGAATACGGCGTTAGAAAACTGAGGTTTTTTTGTCATTTGTCATAGATTGTTGTCGTTGCTTTTGGAGAAAATCTGGAGGATCCCTAGGTGAAGAAAGACTACATGATTGCAAGGTGTAATGGCTGTTTTCCCACAGTGTGAAATAATTATACACTGTTGCCTCTGCCAGTTAGTATAAAGGTCTTTGGGGGAGAGATGAAATCTTTGTTTCTGTGAAAATTGTCCTTAAAGTTTCCGGTGTGTTTGCAGAGCCCTTCCACAATGCAAAGTGTTTATTTAGTAACCAGAGATGACAGCCGAGTAAGTGCAGGCTGACCTCATGAAGATGTCTTTCGTTGCTTCCATCCTTGGAGTGAGGATAGTGCATCTCATTAGAGACGAACTACCGACAATCTTCAGAGGAGTAACTGCCCAGCTAAGAGACTTTCTTTCCTAAAAACTAAACACCAAAGTAGGTGTTAGAAAAACGTGGGAGTGGAATAGCAACTGGAAACCCAACTATTAAACTGTGCTATTTGTGTCTGTTGTTTTGAAGGCTGTCATTTGTCATGTAGTGGCCATGGTGGATTGACATCTATGTGGTGCCATCATTTTTAACACATAGACAGCAATTGGGTTTATTTAACCCGCAGTTGATCATCAGACAACGTTGCTTTCCTACAACTAGGTATGATCTGCCAGAAAATCAGGAAGTCTCATTTAAGTGTGGATATGATTTTTAATGTTAGTGGTAACGTAACTGTTAAGACAGTGAGTCTCAACCTTTAGGTTTCTAACGATTAGAAGATCTTTTCTAATGCATTCTGGGACCCCAGGCCTAGAGATTCAGTCACAGGCAGTCTGGGGGAGGTCTGCAAATACTCCTGCATGTGTGTGTGCCAAGTCGCTTCAGTCGTGTCTGACTCTTTGTGACCCTGTGGACTGTAGCCTGCTAGGCTTCTCTGTCCCTGGGATTCTCCAGGCAAGAATACTGGAGTGGGTTGCCATACCCTTCTCCAGGGGATCTTCCCGACCCAGCGATCAAATCTGTATCTCTTACATCTCCTGCATTAGCAGGCGGGTTCTTTACCTCTAGCGCCACCTGAGAAGCAACCTCCCCACCCTTGCAAATAGTCATGTTAAGCAAACCCTCCAGGTTATTCTAAGGCATGTTGGCCTACACCACACTTTAAGATCCTCTATATTCTGGGCCTCTCCTTCTATAAAAGCCACTTGACATCTGAGATGATACAATTATTTTAGTAATTATGCTGGGCTAAGTTATTGAGAATGTAGGATTTCATTTGAAAAAAAGAAAACTGTCTTTGACCTACATCATTTCTAAGGACAAAAAGGTTGAATAGGAATACAAATAACTCAATAAAGAACTCCTCTTCTAACCATCTTTAAGGATGGCAGTGGATTTAGAAGACAAAGTCTTCCTGATATAAATTATAATCAAGACAAAAATAGTATGTCATTTAAATATTAGCTATTGAAATAAGATTTACTTGCTGAAACTAAATATTTTAAATCTAATAAGAAATACTAAAAGCCAAATACCAAAATTTTTATATACCTCTCTTTCAAAATAATTGAACTGGTTAAAAAATCACCTCAAGATGAGCTGTTTCATGAGAAATATAAGTTTTCTAAGTCATATCACAGCTAAGAAGTTTAAGGGATTGACTAGAATAGAATTTATTTCAAATCATAATAGAGGAAATTGATAGAGAAGTCAATAATTATTCCATTTTACAAAAATAATTTTGGCATGAGTCTTCACAATGACAAGTCAGTGTTTTGTAGACCCAAGTATTTCTTCTTGGACCAGATGAAATACAAATTATTTTAACCTCAGAAAAATTTAGTCAGTAAGTTCCTTGTTTTCTGTTTTATAAGAACTCTAGATGCACAAGTCTAGCATCAATGTTTGTGTAAAATGTAGTGGAAGTATGAAGAAAAAGAGAAGGTCATGTGGTGGAATGTTAATATTAACTGAATAACAAAGAAGGAAAGTCCTTGAACTGAGACCTCAGATCAGCCAATGTGAAATTCTGAGCCTGGGCATGAGGAAATTTCAATAAGATAAACGATAGCAGTGATAGTTACACAATCAGGTATTGTGTCTATATACAATCCCTTTCGGAAAATGGAAGCAAATATCTGGATTATTTGAACTCAGAGAAACCTTGATTTTTCCCAGAAGGCCATTTCAAGATTCTTGATGACTGGTACATGATCATGGGTATGCTCCTTTACCTCTCCAAGCCTTGATCTTTTCTGTGAGGTGAGACAGGAATGCCAACTGTGTTCATATGCTGGGTACAGTAAAGAAGGTTACGTACATGGAATGCCAGGCACGTGAACGGCTTAATCCTCAGAGCTGTCCTTGTTATGAACTCTTTTCTGTGTTAACACTTTTTTTTCCTCAAAAAAGTGATAACTTCATAAAGGGCAGGCTCAGTGTCTGATTCTTAGAATCAGAAATGCAGGTTTGGAAGAATGTTAAAGGTCATCCCTGTCCCAAGCTCTCCCTCTTCATCCAGTGCCAGATCAGAAACCGTGAGAGTTCAAAGCAGGCTAATAAATTGACTCCTTCCTAACTGATATTCCCTAAACAGCTGTTCAACATTTATTTAGGAATTAAAAATGAGAATAAAAGCATGAAGTGTAATTTCCACTTCTCACACTTGCTTTCAGTGAAGCTTTTAGCATAGTTTTGCAACTTACCACTTGAACGATCAAAACTAATTTCCCCTGAGTTGAAATGTAAGACTCCATTATTGCTTCCAGATTCTCTTTTGCAGTACTGAATCAATAAGCTGACATCAAAACATTAGCAGTTGTATGACACAGGGTGCTCAACCTGGTGCCCTGTGATCATCTAGAAGGGTGGGATGAGGTTCAAGAGGTAGGGGACTTATGTATACCTATAGCTGATTCACATTGTTGTGTGGCAGAATCCAATACAACATTGTAAAGCAATTATTCTCCAAATAAAAATAAATTAAAAACTAGAGTATAAATAACGGAGAAGGTGGTGGTACCCCACTCCAGTACTCTTGCCTGGAAAATCCCATGGATGGAGGAGTCTGGTAGGCTGCAGTCCACGGGGTTGTGAAGAGTTGGACACGACCGAGTGACTTCACTTTCTCTTTTCACTTTCATGCATTGGAGAAGGAAATGGCAACCCACTCCAGTGTTCTTGCCTGGAGAATCCCAGGGACGGGGGAGCCTGGTGGGCTGCCGTCTATGGGGTCGCACAGAGTCGGACACGATTGAAGCGACTTAGCAGCAGCAGCAGCAGAGTATAAATAAACCTAATTAACAATTAGAATAACACTTAATAATTATGCTTTGTTTATAAGGGCTATAATGTCCAATTCATTTTTCAATGAAATTGGTCATTAATGAATATAAAAATTATGTTTCCCCTGGTGTCTTCAAGAAGATGCCTTTCAGATTCTCTGGCTTTTATGTTGCCTACTTTTGCTGCTTTTTAAACACTGTTCCTATCTGGTATTTCATACTTTGTTCTATAATTAAGCTATACCATGGGGGGCGGGGGAAACATGAGCAATAATTAATCAGTAGTTAGCATTATATAATGAGTTGATAAGTCTTAAAGTTTGTATGCAAATATATTTGGAATTTGCTTGGCATCCCCAAACTAGACATCACTTGGTGTTTTCTTTTTAAAGCAAATCTTAATGTCATATACCATTTTAGAAAGGTTGATTTTTTTAATATCAAAGGGTGGTTATATCTTGGTCATATTCAATGTCTTTCTCTGTGGCCACGAAAACAGATTATGCCACAGATGAAATGGTCCTTAAGGTTCTCGGAGACCAACTTTGTGATGCACAGATATTCCTCCAGCCTGATTTTGCTGAGTAGTCGTCATGGTTAATTAATGACCATGGTGGAGGCTGTGAGGTCAGGACAGCTGAGGTCAGGCATTGGCTGTAGAAACACAGGCTAAAGGACAGGAAGAATTGTGTAATTAACTGAATATTCAGGGTACAGTAAAAAAAAACTCAATTGTTCTCAAGAACCAAGCCATTTTCTCTGCTGTCACTGAAAGCTGTGTGGGTAGGATCTACAGATAATTGCCTCCTTTCTCCATCTCATTTTGCTTGTCTAAACATTGCATAAATAACTACTTGATAAATTCAGTGTTGATGTTGGCACATGAACAGACAGACAAGAGTGACTGCTTGTTTCAAAATTTATAATTCCAACATAAATAGTCATCAAACCTCAAAGGAGACTGCTTAAAAATATTCCTGTTTAACATTCACTATCCTGTTTAACTTGCCTAATTTCAACCCACACACTTGTGGAACTTAATACAAAAATACTCTTGGCCTATTTTTAAAATAATGTGACATTTGACAAACTGTTCAAGTATTGAATTTAAAAATATACTCTGTGTAAATTATAGTTCTAATATAAATTCCAGATGCATTACTGGCAGGATTAACACTGGGCTTTATCTCTTCCCCAGTGCACCATGTCTACACACACACACACACACACAAACACAAGCATGTACACACAACAGAAACGCTAGAAAGTGTAGTCTGAGAACATTCCATGAAAAAATATTAACCAGTCAGGGTAAGTTAACTTGAGAAGTTAATGAAAAAGCAATTATTTCAACATTTAAGTTTTATTTTAAAATTAAAATTTACATCTCTCTTAAAGATACAGAAGAAGACATATACCACCTGCCTCACTATGAAACATGCTAAAATAGACATAATTCATTAGACACATTACGGCAGNGAGAAGTTAATGAAAAAGCAATTATTTCAACATTTAAGTTTTATTTTAAAATTAAAATTTACATCTCTCTTAAAGATACAGAAGAAGACATATACCACCTGCCTCACTATGAAACATGCTAAAATAGACATAATTCATTAGACACATTATGGCAGCCAAATGGCAAGAATTTTTTAGATGCCAAGCCTGGTGAGAATAGCAGAAGCAAATTTCACAAACAGAGGGAAAGCAGAGGGAAGAAAAGAGAGAAGGAAAAGTCTAATATTAAAACGATCCAATTCTTTTTAGTTGCTTTACAACCAAAGGGGAAAATTGAAACTCTTCTTAAGCTGTAAGAGCAAAAATTAAAAGAGAAATTCATTTGTTGAAAAAAGAAAATGGAGACAACGGGGACTGGGGCTGCTGGCATTTATTTTTGCTGGCATTTATGATTTATTATTGTTACCACATCAACTCTGTGATACACATTTGAATAAATGCACTTGGTTATTGTGTCTGAAAATGTGATGACTCAAGGAACATACAAGAGAATTCAATTCAGTTGCCTAGTTAAGTCCAACTCTTTGCGACCCCATGCCAGGTCTTCCCTGTTCATTACCAACTCCTGGAGCTTGCTCAAACTCATGTCTATTGAGTCAGTGATGCCATCCAACCATCTCATCCTCNAACTTGCCCTGAAGTTTAAGGACAAAACCCAGAGAAAGACTCTCACTGATTTCCGTTGTGAGACCTTCAACCAGCCGCTGACCTAAGTGCTTCATGCAATCGTCCCACCTAGAAAATGGGGCCAAATCATGAGCTAGCTCCCTTAATTTGGGTGGTGTGAAAGCAGCAAATAACCAGAGAAATGACTGCTATTAAAAAAAATTCAAACATATGTAGCTAAATACAAATACTTAGAAACTGTGTACACATGCAGCATAGTTCAAATCTAGAGAGACAGACTCTATGATGACAAATCTGAACTGGCACTCTGCCAGGAATAGCCAGTCCCAAAGCTGTATCTTTCCTCTGACCTTGCTTCTCCAGCGGAAGTAATGTCATTGAAGATTCTCAGAAATTTCAAAAAGGAAACAATTGATGGATCTCATATTTGATTTTTTTTTTCTAGTAAACTTTGGAAAAGATTATTAGTATTTTACTTACCATCTTGATAGTCAAAAAATAGCAACAAAGATCTTAAAATGGTTTTAGTGCTTCAACTATGTTTTAAAAGCTTTCTTTTCTTCTCTTTTTTTTTTGTGGGGGGGCCCCAGGGAATTCCTCTACAATAGTCTTTTGAGACAAAATTCGAAACCAATCATGATAGTTGAGAGGGAACTCAATTGTATATTAATATCAAAGTTATTTGAGGGGAAGAAAAGCAGATTCAGAATAAAATTGTCATCAGTGGCAGAGAAGAGCACTGATATGGCCATGAATGGGCCTTACTCTCTGTTTACAGAAGAGTAAATGCGTATCAATTTGTTCTCAAATTCCAAGAACTGCCAGCCCTGGGGATTCCATACGTGTTTGGATACTGGCTTTTAAAAGAAAATTCAGATTGAGATCGAGGTTATTTTCAAAACTTAAATCTAAAAAAAAGAGAAAAGTTAGCGTAAACTATATTTATTGTCAAAAAGTAGTTACCAAAAAGGTACCAGATTATAGACACACAGTTCTTTAGAATTTACATCTAAGGTGTAACTGTAATATTTCTTAAATAGTGATTCTTACAAAAATACATACTTGATTGAAATGATGTGTCTTCGTAGCAAATTAGGTAGGTAGGCACCAGTCACAGCTACCCAAACTGTAGGTGCAGTACCATGAGCACAAAGAGAGCTCCACGGGCATTACCGCTTTGACAACTCAGTCGCAGCAGAAACTTCGGATTTCCTCTAAGAAAGTTTGTGTTTATTTACATTTAACATGGTGCATCACGAGATGTCGTTAGTTTTTAGTCTGCCTCACATAGCTAGCATGGTTTAATGGGAACACTTTGGGCTTGTGTGACGTGAATTTATCTTGTTTTCTGTGTGTGTGTGTGTGTGTGTGTGTGTGTGTGTGTAAATAAAGCTTGGCTCCCATTTCTAGTTTCTACCTTTCATCCACACTAATATCCTGTCTTTGAGATCAGGTATTTGTATTCCTCAAGGTGTTTGGAACTGACTCCAAACATATAAGCACTTAAAGGCACGGGCTGACTTAGAAAGAAGGCAACTCATCATCTGATGTGTTGTTATGCGTGAAAAGGGACGAGGGTTTTGTATGACTGGAAAATGACAGGTGACTGACAAAGAATCGGCTGAATGGGGAAAGCAAGCATGCACGGGCGCAGCTGGGACACTGCAGGTTGGAGGAAAGAACGCACAGGTGCAGAAGAGCACTTTATTAACATCCTCAACCTGCCCCCGTTACCCAGCCTAGTGATTCTCTCGCTTATCATCAGATGCATGTTTGTTTCAGCAGACACATAGCAAAACCCTCAGCAAATCAGAAACCAAAACATCATTCTTTTTTTAAAAAACCCAACAAACTTGTAGTGAGGAATTTCAGGAAGAAAGTAAAAGAATCCAAGTACATGAATGCTCATGCCCTTAAAATAGATTCCAAAAGAATGAAATAAGCTGCACTGCTCATTTCATTGAAGCTTGAAAAGTCTTTACATTCCTCTTTTCATAGATTACACATTATAGCAATGTAAGCTGTTAAATTCTGCTTTTTTTTTTTTCCATTGACTGCTATAATATAATTGGAGTTGTGTCAACAGAAATGAAATGTTGCTACAAATCTAGGATGCAGTAAAATTATACATCTGTGATCTTTGGAATTACTATTATAAAAGGATTATGACTTGCTGAAGGCTCAGATTATGGTTAGCATTTTTTAGGAATAAAAATTTTTAATCAAGGTATATATATATGTATTTTTAAACATGATATCATTGCACAATTAATAGACTACAATATAGTGTAAACACAACTTTTAAATGCACTGGGAAACCAAAAGATTTATGTGATCCGCTTTATTGTGATACTGGCTTTATTGCAGCAGTCCGGAACTGATCCNGAATAAAAATTTTTAATCAAGGTATATATATGTATTTTTAAACATGATATCATTGCACAATTAATAGACTACAATATAGTGTAAACACAACTTTTAAATGCACTGGGAAACCAAAAGATTTATGTGATCCGCTTTATTGTGATACTGGCTTTATTGCAGCAGTCCGGAACTGATCCTGCAATTTCTCTGAGGTATGCCTATAGTTTATAGATAAGTAGTTTTTTAACTTGGATCAAAAACAAAACAAAAAACCTTTGGCAGAATAACTGGTTGGACAAAGAAGACCTGGGGTCCAGAGACTTGATATTTCGTTCCCCTCCCCAACCTGTGGCAGCCCTGGAAAGGGCTCTCTCATAACCTTCAGTCTCCTGCAATACCTTTCCAAAACTATTGGCTAAAGGGAGCTTGTGCCAGAAAGCTTGGACATCCAAACAGTATTCGCTGATTGCAAACCACTGGTCATTAATCAGCATTTACCAGTCACTGGAATTTACAGGCATTACTGCACATATATCAGATAGCAAACATCACAGTTTGGCTCATTATTCAAAGACAACCAGATCCTTGGAACCTCCAAGGTTGAGAGCATGTACCTGTGATATAAATCATGACTTTGTTTAGTGCTAATCAACAAAACTATAAATATCTCTAAATGTGGACAATGGTTAGCTGCTTGTTACCTTGGGACTAGCTCTACCAATTCAATGGCTCCTTTTGGGAGGAAGTCTGTAGTTGAAGGTTATACCTTTCTCAGGAGATCACTCTCTTCAGGTAAGCCCAGCCTAGCCAAAATATTTACTTGTCTCTGATACTTCTGACAGTCCTAATGAGGCTGTGGGGCCAGTTGTGATTCTTCAGCTTAGTGCTGTATTCTTAGTAAGAAAGTGTGTTGCCTGGAGGCAGTTTACACACATACAAGCAGGATCAGTCAGGATGTATGTACCAGGGTTTCCTTATACAACTAACTGTTAACATTTGGGATTTGGCATGTTCTTGCTGTAGGGAGTATTGTAGGATAGTTAGCAACACCCTTGGTCACTAGATGCCAGTATCACGGAATCTCCAGTTGTGACAACCAAAAAACAATGTCTCTAAACATTGTCAAACCTCCCTCCCCTGAGGGGCTCAATCTTTCCTTCCCCAGTGGTGAACCACTGATTTATGCAGGCCCATCACAAGTCATGTTAATACAGGAGAAAAGCCATGCTTGCCTCCTCATGCGTGAGTAGGATTACAGAATGCCGGTACTGGAGAGGCAGGTACAAATTAAGAAACAACTCACTTGCGTGGCACAAAGAAGGATACTGAGGCTCAGGGGAGTTACATGGTATCTTTGTCTATCAAAAACAACACTTTCAACATCATGTCTCAAAGCACATGTCACACAGCGCTAGTTCCTTAAATCGTTTCTCCAAAAATGGGTTTTTGTGGTCCAAGAAGAGACTTCATTCTAATCCTCTTACAAGTAAAGAAAACCCTTGTAATTTTGTTTACACTACGATCTCTCAAAGACTTCTGACCCTGTATCTTTGTTCCATGTTGAATCCCCATTAACAGGAAGCTGAGCCCATGTGCTTGTAGGGTGTGTGTACACAAAGAAACACTCACTCCATCCCACTGCTGTCACAGGGCTGTTTGCCTATCCACTGTACTTCCAAATTCCCTGTGAGGTGTGCTCACTCTTCCAGTTTGCAGCGGGAGCTCTTATCTGAGGGTAAAAAGCACTGTAAACAATCTGGCTCACTGATTGGAATGACATTATTTCAAGCAATTCTTCCTGTGCTAGGCACCAAGGTAGTTCCAAAGGAAGGGTTTCTCTGCAGCCCTCTGACCATCACAAGCATCCTTCCACCTGGCTTCTGGGTTGTGTGACCCTTTTCCCGCACCTGACCAGTTTCCCACCAGAGCAAGAGTTGTGCTTTATTAACCTTTCTATCAATCGCCCTGTATAACACATCCAATAAATCCTTTTTGGTTGGTTGAGGAGGTAAGATTTTTCTTTTAAAAATGTATTCAATATAAGTAACCTTTTCAGAAACTGGTCTTTAAGGAAGAGGCCGGGTTTAATAAGCACAGAAAGGTTCTCCTAGTGGAAACCGCATTTACCTGGTCCCTGTAACTCTTTTATAGTTGTCCTTGGAGTACACTGCTAGGATGCTGACACCTGAGCCCATGTTCACCAGCAACATAGGGTACGGGTTATCCAGGCAGTACGGCTTTTTCTGACACAATTCGGGATTTGTGGGATTTTCAAAGTAGTAACATTCCGGCTTGCCGTTGAAGCCAATGGAGTCGACGTAAAGCAGGCCCTGAATCAGACAGTCCAGTTCGTCCAGTTTGTGGAGCTGCAGGTCAGCAATCTGAAAGAGAACAAGCCCGTGGGAGGGAGACTGTCACCACCTCGGGGGATGTTCTGGGGGCTTTTCTTTGGTCTTAATGTGTCATGAACGTGAAAGGCATGGAAACATTCTTCTAGCACCGCGCTGGGAAATCTTGTTGAGTCTCAGTCATTCCAATGGAAAACCAGCCACTAGCATGTGGGGTGGCTTAAATGCTTGCCCCTAAGATATGCCCATATCTTAGTTTTCAGAACTTGTGACTGTAACCTTATTTGGAAACAAGGTCTTCGCATATGTAATTAAATTAAGGATCCTGAGATGAAGAGAGCATCCTGGGTTATCTGGGGAGCCCTAAGTCCATGGACAATTTCCTGATAAGATACAGGGAAGACTGGATGGACGCAGGGGAGAAGGCCGCATGAAGACAGAAGGCAGAAACTTCAGGCTGCATGACAGGCCAGGAATGCCAGCAGCCACCGGACGCCAGAAGAGGCAAAACACGGGTTCTGCCCAAGAGTCTCTGAAGGAAGTGTGGTCCTGATTTTGTCTTTCTGGCCTCCATAAATGTGACTGAATACATTTCTGTGGCTTTAAGCTGCTAGAAGGGTGGTAATTTGTTATAGCAGCCACAGGAAACTAACCCAGCATACCATGGGGTGAAGAGAGTGAGAATGTTCTGGAAGCAGAAAGACTTCTACACTTCCTTGAAAAGATACACAGTTTTGAGGGAGGCACGTGAGCCTGGGGGCTGGGGACAATCTTCTTTGAGCCCAAATAGCCCAGCTCTCCTTCTCCTAGGCGCCAGGCTTTGGAGTTAGAGGGGCCTGACTTTGAATGCTAGCTCTAACACTTAGCTAATTGAGGGATGTGGGGTTAGTTCCTTAACTTCTCAAGCCTCAGTTTCCTCCTCTGTAAAATGGGGATGATACCCACAGGACAGTGTTGTGAAGACTACATGATAATAATATATAAAATGCTGGGACGTCTCTGGTGGTCCAATGGCTAACACTCTACCCTCTCTGTGCAAGGGGGCCCAGGTTTGATCCCCGGTCAGGGAACTACATCCCAAATGCTGCAGTTAAGAGTTCAAATGCCATAAATAAAGGTCCCATGTGCTGCAACTAAGGCCCAGAGCAGCCAAACAAATAAATATCTTAAAAAATAAAATAAAACAAAATGCTTACACATGGCTTGGCAAGTACAAAGGACTTGAAAAATACTGACTCTTTTACTAATAGCTTAGGTAGTCCCAGAGTGTCCTTTCATGCTCCTGAGAAACAAAAACTCCTTTTCTCCTAGGTACTGGGGGGAAAAAGAAAAAGGGAATGAGTTAACTGAGGGCTAGCCTTAGCAGGCAATGGGTACTTTGCATCCTCAAAAGTTTATTCATGGTCCTTATGAGTGATATTTCTGCTGGTCCAGGAAAAAAAGAAAACAATCTAACATTCACCAACATGAAACTGAATCAACAGTGGAAGATAATTTATAGGGTCTAATTTAAATGTTTAAAAATCTCTTTAAGAAAATAATAACTAGTATTTATTGTTTACTATATGCCCAACCCTTATACTAGATCACTCAGTTCTCACAAAAATCCTATGAAGAGGTATCATTAGACTAATGCCATGTTTGAGGCTCGTAGACCTGAAGCAACTCTCCCTAAAGTGGCACAACTAGCAAATGGCTTGCTGTTCTCCTGTCTCCATTCACAATGAGTCCTGCTTCTGGGATCTGGAAACCACCTACATGAATACTATACTTAGATATATTGCCCCCAAAGCATCATCTTCATTCTGAAAGCTAATAGCTAGAAGGAAATTTTGGACTATTTGTCATCTCACTGTCCCAGACAACAAAATCTACTGAAGCTTTATCTGCAGAGCAGAGTTAGAATAGGTTACGAGCAAGATGGTGGACGTTTTCTTGATATACAGGAAAAAGCATTCTAAATAACACATGGTGATAAAAAGCAAATCTATCAAATGATCCTGAACATTTCATTTTCCACCAAGTGAAATTCTGGGTGAGATGCATATCATGATTCACGTGTTCGGGGGAAATACTAGAGGTGTAAGACCATCTGGAGATCTAAACGCTATAGTGATACACAGCTGTGTGAACCCTGTCTTCTCTTCCTCCTGGACTCCTCAGCTCTATCCATATCTTCCATCGCACTCACAGCAAGGGCCACATTCTGGCTTGCTTTCTGGTTCACTGGGTGCCCCTGTGCACCACGCTCAAAGGCCTGTCCATTATAATGGCTTAAGAAACATTTCTTAAATAGAACAGGGAAAGTCGTCCCCCCTTAAGTCACCCCACACTGAAAAGTAGCGATTTCATCAGCCAGTCTTGGGGTCATAGGTTAACCTGCTTAAAAATTAATCAGAGGTCCATCAACAATATTGAAAGCCATGCCCAGAACTAACACCACAAACGTGAACAAAGTGTGTCCAGGAGATGTCCTGAAACTGCTCAGGAAAAACAAAAACCTGTCAAGGCATATAAAGCATGGGACTTTGCTCTGAAAGGAAAGATCTCAACTTTCCCCTCAAAATCACTTTCAAATAATGTGCTACCTGCAAACAGACATCTCTTCTATAGCATTTTACTGAGGGATGGCTATTTGTTTTTATTTAATTTTTCATTGGAGTATAATTGCTTTACAATGCTGTGTTGGTTTCTGCTGTACAACAACGTGAAATCAACTATATTACATTCCCTTCCTCTTCAGCCTCCTGCCTCCATCCCTCCCACCCCTCTAGGTCGGCACAGAGCACTGAGCTGAGCTCCCGCGCTGCGGAGCTGCCTGCCACTAGCTGGTTCTTCTGCGCCTGGCAGTGTATTTATGCCAGTGTTGCTCTCCCAGCTGGTGCCACCCTCTCCTCCCTCCCCACAAGTCCATTCTCCACGTCGTCTTCTCTATTCCTGCCCTGCCGATAGGTTCATCAGTACGAGGGATATTTCTGAAGCCTGAGGTCATGCACCCCCCATTGAGAAACAGAAATATTAGTCACTTTCATTGAGACCTATGGAGACCTCCCTCGAAGGTCTTTCTCATCCAGGAAATAGGAATAGGCTCCCAAGTGTAAGCCAGAAGTCAAATCATTACTTGGACAGCATGTTCAGATCCCAGCTACAGAGAAATGCTCCTTCTTGGGACTTAGTTTTCTTTATACTGGGGGTAAACAAAAAAAAATGCTGCAGGAGCCAGTAAAGGAGTAAAGTCCCTTGACTAAACAAGGGACTTGACTTCTGTTCAAGTAACAGAAGGATGGGAATTGTCACACACAAGGCAATCCACATGTGTTTAAAATTCACTGCAGCCCATGTGATAATGGGGGCTCAATGTTGCCAAATGATCAGATTTCTCAAGAGTCAGAAATCTAGATTTTTTTACGTGAAACTTCCAATTTTTAAATGCTGAAGCTAGTTTAAATTAAATATATATCTATATGTAGAAGGGCGCCATAACAGCTGTGAGCAACATCTGACTTCCCACTAATAGGCAGTAAATTCCTATGAATTTTATACGTATTCTTAATGGTGATCTCTATAATGGGTCTTAGATGATGGTGGATCTGAAATATCAGATGCAGCGAATATGCAGAGGAAGCTTCAGTTAATGTGAACATAACCTTGTCACCAAGGTGTGTTGGTAAATGTTTAACAATTAGCTCTCTGGGAGCAAAGGCCCTGGTTTATAGCATTTACCAATTTCAATTGTATCATCACTTCCACCATGACCAGCTTCAAGCTGATGACACAGTGTCACTAAGCACAAAGCTGGGAAGACACAGTGGGTTCTCATGAGCCAATAGGAGCCGACTCCAGCACACCACTGGGTGTAACTCTCCTTAGCACTTTCAGAAAATATGATCTGCAGGACTTCCTGGCAGTCCAGTGGTTAAACCCTTCGCTTCCACTGCAGTGGGCACCAGGCTCAGTCCTGATGGGGGACTATGACCCCACATGCCGGCCGCATAGTGCAGCCAAGAAGAAAAGAGAGTGTGAGTTCTGCCAGTTCTTAAATCATTAAGTTTAAACTATTCCCCAAACTTAAACACAAGAAATCAAAATTAGCCCTAAGACTCAAACTCTGTAAATAATGGGGATAAGGGAAGAAATAAAGTAAAAAACAAAACAAAACAAAAAACCCTTTTTTTCAAATCATAACTATGATAAACTAATTCTGTTTTACCCATTCCCAGAGTCACCCAAGCAAGCATGGGTGCAATGGAGATTCTCAAATTTTAGGTACCATCACAACACCTGGAGGCTTTGTTAAATCAGATTGCACTCCCAGAGTTTCTGACTGCCTGTCTAACAATATCCCAAGTGATCCAGAGGCTGCTGGTCCTGCGACCATACAGACGTTGGAGCTGATGAGCTGATATGAATGCATGATCACCCCACAGTACAGTGACAACAGGCCTTCAGTAAAATCACAAACTCTCCCCAGCACCAGCTGCCCTAGTTAACCTGCAGGGCTCTTTTCAAGAACCTGAGGAAATGGCTGTGTGAAAATGCGTTGGAAAGAAGAGTTAGACATGAGTTATACAACTTATACGAGAGGTAAAATAATTCAATCTTCTTAAGCTGAGATACATTTGGAAACCCATTTCCAAACTGAAGGCTCTAATTTCTCAAAGGAATTCAGTGATTCCCCGTATGCTGAAATTAGAAAAAAAAAAAAAAAAGGATTATAAACACAAGACATGTTGAGGATACAATTGGAAGAGGTTCTCCTTATGTGCTTCCCTCTGTCAAAAATAACTAAATAGCAAAAATTATTATATATAAGATAAGCTAAACAAGAAGGTGCTACTGTATAACACAGGGAGCTATTGTCAGTATCCTCTGGAAAAGGATATGGAAAAGAAGGTATATATGTGTATCTATACAGAGAACTTTTCTGCTGTACAGCAGAAATTAACACACAATTGTATATCACCCAGTGAAAGTCGCTCACTCATGTCTGACTCTTTGCGACCCAATGGATTATATATAGTCTATGGAATTCTCCAGGCCAGAATACTGGAGTGGGTAACCTTTCCCTTCTCCAGGGGATCTTCCCAACCCAGGGATCGAACCAAGGTCTCCCGCATTGCAGGCGGATTCTTTACCAGCTGAGCCAGAAGGGAGGCCCAATACTGGAGTGGGTAGCCTATCCCTTCTCCAGGGGATCTTCCCAACCTAGGAATTGAACCAGGGTCTCCTGTATCGCAGGTGGATTCAATTAGATTCAACTTGGAAATCAACTAGACTTCAATATAATAAACTTTCAAAGTAACTAGATAGCTGAATGAATAAATAAATAAATGCATTCATACATACATATGTATGTTCATAAATCTGAAAAAAACCATCCCAGAAGGTTTCATGCCTGCTCTCTGTGGGAGTATGCTATAGACCTACCCCATTATATCACTCTCCTGCCCTTGAGAAATGAGTCACTAAATTTTTTTTCACAAAATGAATAAAAATACATCTGTATGATACCCCACACTTTCCAAGGTGCTTTTGCTGACATTGACTGTAAAAGTCATACTGGAAATGGCAGAAAAGGTTATCTTACTAAGCTCAAGAACAATCTGCATATGAAATGGTTGACTCTGAACTATAGATCACACTAGGGGCTCTTTGCTCCTTACACAGGAGAGCTAAGAGAGACCTGAAAGAGAGTTGAACTTCCAATATGTTTTGTGAGTGAGAAAAATAATAAAACCTGAGTATGCAAACGGAAGGCAGCCCATATATTGATACTTTCTTTTATAGATGGCTGGACTGTTAGGCAAGTACTCCAGACTTGCTCCCTGCACCAATCTGTTTATTAGGCTCCAGCAGCCTAAAGAACAGTTCAGTTCAGTTCAGTTCAGTCGCTCAGTCATGTCCGACTCTTTGCGACCCCATGAACTGTAGCACGCCAGGCCTCCCTGTCCATCAC
>SJYV01037150.1:50872-61001 GCA_006410875.1 Neotragus pygmaeus | reverse complement strand
AAAAAAAAAAAAAAAGGATTATAAACACAAGACATGTTGAGGATACAATTGGAAGAGGTTCTCCTTATGTGCTTCCCTCTGTCAAAAATAACTAAATAGCAAAAATTATTATATATAAGATAAGCTAAACAAGAAGGTGCTACTGTATAACACAGGGAGCTATTGTCAGTATCCTCTGGAAAAGGATATGGAAAAGAAGGTATATATGTGTATCTATACAGAGAACTTTTATGCTGTACAGCAGAAATTAACACACAATTGTATATCACCCAGTGAAAGTCGCTCACTCATGTCTGACTCTTTGCGACCCAATGGATTATATATAGTCTATGGAATTCTCCAGGCCAGAATACTGGAGTGGGTAACCTTTCCCTTCTCCAGGGGATCTTCCCAACCCAGGGATCGAACCAAGGTCTCCCGCATTGCAGGCGGATTCTTTACCAGCTGAGCCAGAAGGGAGGCCCAATACTGGAGTGGGTAGCCTATCCCTTCTCCAGGGGATCTTCCCAACCTAGGAATTGAACCAGGGTCTCCTGTATCGCAGGTGGATTCAATTAGATTCAACTTGGAAATCAACTAGACTTCAATATAATAAACTTTCAAAGTAACTAGATAGCTGAATGAATAAATAAATAAATGCATTCATACATACATATGTATGTTCATAAATCTGAAAAAAACCATCCCAGAAGGTTTCATGCCTGCTCTCTGTGGGAGTATGCTATAGACCTACCCCATTATATCACTCTCCTGCCCTTGAGAAATGAGTCACTAAATTTTTTTTCACAAAATGAATAAAAATACATCTGTATGATACCCCACACTTTCCAAGGTGCTTTTGCTGACATTGACTGTAAAAGTCATACTGGAAATGGCAGAAAAGGTTATCTTACTAAGCTCAAGAACAATCTGCATATGAAATGGTTGACTCTGAACTATAGATCACACTAGGGGCTCTTTGCTCCTTACACAGGAGAGCTAAGAGAGACCTGAAAGAGAGTTGAACTTCCAATATGTTTTGTGAGTGAGAAAAATAATAAAACCTGAGTATGCAAACGGAAGGCAGCCCATATATTGATACTTTCTTTTATAGATGGCTGGACTGTTAGGCAAGTACTCCAGACTTGCTCCCTGCACCAATCTGTTTATTAGGCTCCAGCAGCCTAAAGAACAGTTCAGTTCAGTTCAGTTCAGTCGCTCAGTCATGTCCGACTCTTTGCGACCCCATGAACTGTAGCACGCCAGGCCTCCCTGTCCATCACCAGCTCCCAGAGTCCACACAAACCCATGTCCATCGAGTCGATGATGCCATCCAACCACCTCATCTTCTGTCATCCCCTTCTCCTCCTGCCCTCAATCTTTCCCCGCATCAGGGTCTTTTACAGTGAGTCAGCTCTCTGCATCAGGTGGCCAAAGTATTGGAGTTTCAGCGTCAACATCAGTCCTTCCAATGAACACCCAGGACTGATCTCCTTCAGGATGGACTGGTTGGATTTCCTTGCAGTCCAAGGGATTCTCAAGAGTTTTCTCCAACACAACAGTTCAAAAGCCATCAATTCTTTGCCGCTCAGCCTTCTTTATCTTCCAACTCTCACATCCATACATGACTACTGGAAAAGCCACAGCCTTGACTAGACGGAACTTTGTTGGCAAAGTAATGTCTCCACTTTTTAATATGCTGTTTAGTTTGGTCATAATTTTTCTTCCAAGGAGTAAGCATCTTTTAATTTCATTGCTGCATTTGCCATCTGCAATGATTTTGGACCCAGAAAAATAAAGTCAGCCACTGTTTCCCCATCTATTTGCCATGAAGTGATGGGACCGGATGCCATGATCTTCGTTTTCTGAATGTTGAGCTTTAAGCCAACTTTTTCACTCTCCTCTTTCATGTTCATCAAGAGGCTCTTTAGTTCTTCTTCACTTTCTGCCTTAAGGGTGGTGTCATCTGCATATCTGAGGTTACTGATATTTCTCCTGGACAGAGGTTTCTTTTATTTGGTTAAATAAGACATGACCTTTCTCAGGTCAGAACCTTGAGAAACACACTTGCTTATGACCAACAAATTGAGTAACTTTCTCCCGGGGCATTACCCCAGAGGAGGGATAAAGCCTTTGACGGAGCTTGCTTAAATGCTCTAGGTCACCTTGGTTCAGTTCAGGCTCCCTAGAAGAGATGGACACAGGCAACCTTGAGGGAACTGGGGAGCTCATAGCACTAGCAGTGGGTCAGCATCTGCTGAACTGGAATTGAGCTAACACTCAGCTCTCACCTAAGGGGGCACTACGAATGCCTCTTCATGGCTCTTTAGCTTTAGTTTCCTTATCCTTGTAGCCACCTTCTGCTGCCTTCTGAAGATGATGAAACTGAGTCCCACAGGAGGGATATGATTTATCCAAAGGCACCCAGCTAGTTAAATGCAGAAATAGCATTAGAATTCAGAATCAGTGCTTTTTCATTTATGAATTTGCACTTAATTTTCATGCTCCTAGATCTCAACCTTCTCAGTTTCAAAACTCTTCAATTATTGGGCCCCAAAGAGGAGAGTGAAAAAGTTGGCTTAAAGCTCAACATTCAGAAAACTAAGATCATGGCATCCGGTCCCATTACTTCATGGCAAATAGATGGAGAAACAGTGGAAACAGTGGCTGACTTTATTTTGGGGGGGCTCCAAAAAATCACTGCAGATGGTGACTGCATCCATGAAATTAAAAGACACTTACTCCTTGGAAAAAAAAGTTATGACCAACCTAGACAGCATATTAAAAAGTGGAGACATTACTTTGCCAGCAAAGATTCATCTAGTCATGGCTATGGTTTTTCCAGTAGTCATGTATGGATGTGAGAGTTGGACTATAAAGAAGGCTGAGTGGCAAAGAATTGGTGTTTTTGAACTGTGGTGTTGGAGAAGACTCTTCAGAATCCCTTGGACTGCAAGGAAATCCAACCAGTCCATCCTAAAGGAGATCAGTCCTGGGTGTTCATTGGAAGGACTGATGTTGACGCTGAAACTCCAATACTTTGGCCACCTGATGTGAGGAGCTGACTCATTGTAAAAGACTCTGATGCGGGGAAAGATTGAGGGCAGGAGAAGAAAGGGATAACGACAGAGGGTGAAATGGTTGGATGGCATTACCGAGTCAATGGACATGAGTTTGGATAAATTCCACGAGTTAGTGATGGATTGGGAGGCCTGGCATGCTGTGGTCCCTGGGTTTGCAAAGAGTCGGACACGACTGAGCAACTGAACTGAATTGAACTTGGTAGAGAAAACATTCCATGGATCACTTAAGTAAGTGGCAGCATCAGACTCTACTGCTGGGTGGGGAACATGGACACGAAAGGCAAAGTCAACACCTGAATATAATCCATCTGACTGAAGGGAACGTTCCAGGGCTCTGTTGCTAGCTCTTGTAGAAACTACTTATCAATGGGATAAATGATGCTCCTTTTGATTGTGCAAATAAATGTGCATTAGAGCTTTATTAAATACAATGAATAAAGCATTGATTTACTAATTTATTCATTAATGATAAAATTTCTGGCAAGACTAATCCCATAATTTTTCAACCCTTCATTCTTTTATGTGCAAACACTTCTGTTCATTTAAATTTCTCTATTATCTCTATTATTTTTCTTTCTTCTCGTTGTATTCCCTGTCAGATGAACCTAGACAATAAAGAGATTACCTTGACTAAAGAAATGGGGAAATTGGAACACATAGGTGTTTAAGAGATTGCTTAATAAAGTTAGGAAGTTAGGACTCTATGTCACTCATGCATATCTTCCATTTAGCCAACTCTGTCAAATCTAAATAAGCAACACAGAGGCAGAATATGCTGCCCATCAGGATAAGGTATTATTTATTTATTTGGCTGCACCATGTAGCATATGGGATCCTAGTTCCCTGCCAGGGATTGAACCCACACCCTCTGGACTAGAATCACAGAGTCTTAACCACTGGACGGCCAAGGATGCCCCCAGGATAAGGTACTATTCTTATTATATAGAACCATACTGCTTAAATCTTATTTATAAAGGAATTTACCTATAAGTAATATCAAAGATTTCATTTTTGTTTGTGAGCAAAACTTCTAAAGCNCTGGACGGCCAAGGATGCCCCCAGGATAAGGTACTATTCTTATTATATAGAACCATACTGCTTAAATCTTATTTATAAAGGAATTTACCTATAAGTAATATCAAAGATTTCATTTTTGTTTGTGAGCAAAACTTCTAAAGGGCATTCATAAAACAGAAAAGACACAGAGCAAATGGGCAGAAATAAAGTAATCATTTTTAGTAAGATGTATAAAAAGTCTTTCCTGCAGGCCTCAGTCTATATATCTATGAAGCTGGCACAATAATTATGTTTTTCACAAGACTCAAGAGTCTGTGGAAAACTAAAACACTTCAGAAGGTGATTTACATCACCTTGTCTTTAGCACATTGGGCAGACATAACTGAAACAAAACTGAAGAGGGCAGCTAGTATTTACTGAGCATTGTAAGTGCCAGGTACATATTATCCCGGCCCAGCCCTATGAAGTAGGAACTATTTTTATTCTCATATAGATGAGGACGCTGAAGCAGTGAGAGGTGAGGTAAACTTGTCCAAAGTTGCCAAGCCCAGTAACCTAGTTCTTTCATTGGAGATGCCATGCCCATGGGCATGGGAGAGGCTTCCTCTGTTTCTCTAAGAGGTGGTTTTGTGGTTTGCACAGGGCTAAAGTGGAATACCCTGATGCTGGGAGGGATTGGGGGCAGGAGGAGAAGGGGACGACAGAGGATGAGATGGCTGGATNTTCTTTCATTGGAGATGCCATGCCCATGGGCATGGGAGAGGCTTCCTCTGTTTCTCTAAGAGGTGGTTTTGTGGTTTGCACAGGGCTAAAGTGGAATACCCTGATGCTGGGAGGGATTGGGGGCAGGAGGAGAAGGGGACGACAGAGGATGAGATGGCTGGATGGCATCACCGACTCGATGCATATGAGTTTGGGTAAACTCCGGGAGCTGGTGACAGACAGGGAAGCCTGGCGTGCTGTGATTCATGGGGTTGCAAAGAGTTGGATGCGACTGAGTGACTAAACTGAACTGAACGCGGACATACCGTTCTGAAATCCTCTTCGAACTTGAAAGCCCCGCCTCCCGTGGCACAGAGCGTGGTGTGCAGGCTGGAGAAGTTCTTCTCGCTGCCCATCTGGATGAACTTGTGCATCGCGCAGCTGGGGAAGCGGATGAAGTGCAGGTTCCCCTTCCGCCCACACATGGTTAAGTTTTTCAGTTCCAGGTGGACGTCTCGGATCCCGGTTTTCCCATAAGCCGTGTTAGAAGTCAAATACTTCCTGATGCTCTTTAGGTTCTCCACCTCCTCCTGCTCTTCTTCAGCTGTAATATCCTTCGGCTCAAAGTAGACCAGTTTAACCAGCGTCCCACCGATATCCATGCCGAACCACGGGAACGCTAGGGGACAGACAGACAGAGTGGTCATGAATTCTGTACATTCGAGAAACAGTCAATGCTGAAATGCAGTGGTATCGCATATGAATGTGCATTCACCATTCAATTTACCGGAATTCTACTATAGGTGCCTCAAAGAAGAGACAGGCGAGGTGAAACACACGCTTTAAAATGGTGCTCATGATTCTGCTTTCATCCCACTCCAGAGTTGGCCTTCAGAATTGACTATGAGATAAGAATAGGATTCTCTAAGGCAGTCAATTGCCGCTTGCTTCTCAGGGCTCCAGAATATCACCAAATGGAGTGCAACTTCAATATTTAAAGATACATATTTTGCATATGCTCTGGCTCCCAAAAGCTATTTTATCAGAATTTCAGCGAAAGAAACAATGATCTGACACCAGAGGAAATGCTGCTATGCCATCTGTATGTACCAAGAGATGGTATGTTGACCCCTAAGCCTCATGCTCTCTTCCTGGAGATGATATTATCATGGATGATAATTTTCATGATATACAATTTTTGCCTTCAGGAGCTGACTTTTATACAATGTGACTCCACTGTTTCACTCAACAGAATAAATACAAAGGAGAAAGGAGAGACAGTGGGTTATAAGAGCTGAGGGGCAGACATGATGATTCCAGTGGCAACAGGCTTCTCAAAACAACAGATCGAATTACAATTCATTCCTTTCTTTACTAAGGAAGAGATTGTCTCTCCATCTCCAGTTGCCCACCCAGAAGTCCTCCCCTCAGCCCTGTGTCTCCTCCCCCATCGATTCTGATTTAATTCTTGGGGAGGACCTAGGCATGAGTATTTTTTTTTTTAAGTTCCCCAGACGTTCCAGTTTGCAGGCTTGAAAACTGCTAAACCACAAGAGCCATGACCACTGATGGTCAAGCCTACAAATACGCACAGCTCCTGACCAGGTATACAACACAGAGGCAGTTTTGTGTAATATTTTTATATATAAATACATATTTATATCTAATAAATGCTGGAGAGGCTTACCTATGACAAAATGAATTTCCATAGTAATTATTTTTATTGTTATTGTGAGGAATAGGCTGAGCTCCCTGAATAGGCTGACTTTATTTAGAGGCAACCTGGAAAATTAATACTGGACTATCGAATGCTTTGTAGTAAACACAGGGCAAACCCAAATGGGAATCTGAAATTTGGAGATCCCTCTTCCTCTTCCTCAGTAGACTGTATGGGCAAAATCTGAACCTTACACTAAAACTGAGTTTACATTCTAAATCAACTATACTCAGATCTAAACTAAAAAACACCAAAACTGAGTTTAAAGACTCAAGAAGTTAAAGTGGCTTCTTTCAAAAAGCTTATTTAGCCCTAAAGAACAGCCATTTGAGCCCTGGTCACATTGTGCACATTATACCTAGAGATTACATTGCCAGGAACAGAACTAGGACTTAGAGGAAGCCTTCTTTCTAGGCAGCCCTACTATTTAGCCCTCTGCATCAGTACACTGGGAAGGGAGGAGGAAGGAGTGCATAGGAGGAAGCCATTCCTGCCTAGAATCTTCTCTCCTGTGCTTCCCTGTTGTCATTTGAGTTCTGATCCAAGCCAACTACTCCACATTTGGTAAGCAGCAACTCTAATGATAAATCCCAAACTCCCCAAAAGATTAAGAACAGCAGGGACTGTCTCTTATACACATCTCCTGGGCCCCGCNCTGTGCTTCCCTGTTGTCATTTGAGTTCTGATCCAAGCCAACTACTCCACATTTGGTAAGCAGCAACTCTAATGATAAATCCCAAACTCCCCAAAAGATTAAGAACAGCAGGGACTTCCCTGGTTGGTTCAGTGGCTAAGACTGTGCTCCCCAATGCTGGGGGCCTGGGGTTCAATCCCAGTTTAGGGAACTAGATCCCACATGCTGCAAACTAAGAGTTCTCATATGCCATAACTACAGATCCTGTGTGCCTCAGTGAAGATCAAAGATCCCTCATGCCACAACTAAGACCTTGTGCAGTTACAGAAATAATTTCTTTTTTTCCAAAAACGTATTAAGAGAAGCAAATTGCGGTAACAAGACCGTTAACAAATGTCCTCTTATCTTCGCAGGAGTTTGCAAAGCAAATCCCACACAGCTCAGCGTAGACTGGGAAGCTTGCCTATCCTAGCAGGAGAGACCAGAAACCTGGGAACCGTTCATCCCTAGCTCACAGATGATGTTTCTTGGTTCGTTCTCTAAAGATCACTGTCAGCATGCCCACAGCGTGCATGCGTGCGTGCTCAGTCACTTCAGTCATGTCCAACTCTTTGTGATCCCATGGACTGTAGCTCCTCTGTCCATGGGGTTCTCCAGGCAACAATACTGGAGTGGGTTGCCATACCCTCCTCCAGGAGATCTTCCTGACCCAGGAATTGAACCCATGTCTCTTACACCTATCTGCACTGGCACGTGGGTTCTTTACCACTAGTGCCACCTGGGAAGCCCAACCCACAGTGGTTACAATAGGTAAAGTCCCAATTCAGGATTCTGAACAACTGCTTCCCAGAAGCAGCAGCCAGTAACTAGCTCACATAAACTCCCTTCACCTCTCTGGATCGCAATTTCCTTATCAGTGAAAGGAGTGGACTGTGTAAGAATGGCCTCCAGTTGCCTCCCTCGCATAAACTTCCCAAGGATTTTTTTTTTTTTTTAAGAAACACATACACAAAAATCACAACCACCCACAATCAAATAGGCCAACCAGAGCCCTAGTTTTAAACCCCACTGAAATATACTGTAGTATGTCATCAGGTGCCCAGTTATGTAATCGAGGTTGCAGGTATGATCCATTCCTGTCCATGTAGGAAAGATACCTTACTACTGAATAGGATGGGAGAAGTGTATTCTGGAACACTGCTAGGANGCCCTAGTTTTAAACCCCACTGAAATATACTGTAGTATGTCATCAGGTGCCCAGTTATGTAATCGAGGTTGCAGGTATGATCCATTCCTGTCCATGTAGGAAAGATACCTTACTACTGAATAGGATGGGAGAAGTGTATTCTGGAACACTGCTAGGATAATCATTTTTGACAGACTCTGCCAACATCTATTAAAAGCACACATACATTTTAAAATGCAGTTAATTCCTCTCTTGGACCATATTTTTTAAAGGACCAGGATTTGAGGATGGGTATAAAGAAGTTTATTGCACCCCTTCTTGTTGACTATACACCAACTCATGTCCAACTCTTTCGTGACTCCATGGACTGAAGCTAGCAAGGCTCCTCTGTCCATGGGATTCTGCAGGCAAGAATACTGGAGTGGATTGCCATTTCCTTCTCCAGGAGATCTTCCTGACCCGGAGATCAAACCCATGTCTCCTGCACTGCAGGCAGATTCTTTAACACTGAGCTACCTGGGAAGCCCACTGCACCCCTTACAGTGGCCAAATGTAAGAAAAACAAAAAAGCAAGATCAACAAAGATCAAATTGGAAACAACATACATGCCCTTTAACAGAGAAACTTCAATAAAGTATGACTTTCCAAACCATGGGATATTAGGCAGACATTAGAAAGAATGAATGAGATCTATACTAGAGATATCCCCAATCTTCTATGAATGAGAAAAACGAGATACCTAGCAGTGTAAATAACTTATTAACTCCATCTGGTTTGGAAAAAAAAGGAAGGGAGAAAGGAAAAGAGGAAGGAGGAACGAAGGACAGTGGGCAGGCAGATGGAAGGCAGACCCCAAGTGTTTATGATTATATGAGCCCAGAGGAAGGTAGAGAAGGCCACCCCTTCAGGTTGTTTATATTGTCGGAGGATGGTGGGATAAGTAGATTGTATAGGTAGAGGCTAGAAGTCAGAGAAAAGCACGAGAAAATTCTATACTTAGAACTTTTAGTACATGAAGAAGTAAAATAAGAATTCAGTGATAATGGAAAATAAGACATCTTAGTATGGAATGGACAGAACAAGTTGTATGTAACCCAGAAAAGCCCCTGTGGCCTTTATATGGTTGGCTGTTGTTAATTTACGTACAGGCAACTGAAAAGAGGTCTCCCTTTTTAAAATGTGTCTAGGGACAGCTAAGCATTATATAAATTATTTATAATTCCAGTTTCTTCTTCCTGCGTCACCTCCTCCATTTCAAAGCTTTTGTTAGCAATTCAGCAAAACAGTGGGGGAAAGTGTAGAGTTTTGAAAATTCAGTTAAATGTCATATCAGCAGTTTGGGTTAAGGTAAAAGGGAATAAGGATCGGAAAACTAAAGTTTAAACGGCAATAGAAATTGCTTTCACTTACTATAGTCATTCCTTACCTTCATAAAAAATTAAATGCCCTTCTATTCACATTTTAATGCTTTTATAGGATACTATCATATTTTAAACGTTCAGTTTTATTTATCTTCCTGATATCAAGGGCTACCTAAACGATAGTTCCCATATACAAGCTGTGGTTGGAGACAGAGAGAAAGGAAAAAAGAAATCCGAATGCAGTCACCATCCATGACTCATGTTGTCTTTAATCCAGGGTATGCAGATGCTTTGATAAATTCAGCTGAACCACTGGTACAGGAGGGAGGAGGGAGTGGGGTTCAGGATGTGGAACACATGTATACCTGTGGCAGATTCATGCTGATGTATGGCAAAACCAATGCAATATTGTAAAGTAATTAACCTCCAATTAAAATAAATAAATTTATT
>SJYV01037150.1:5120-40746 GCA_006410875.1 Neotragus pygmaeus | reverse complement strand
GGGGTGTGTGTGGGGGTGGGGGGTGGGGGGGTGGCGGGTGTGTGTTTGTGCATGTTCGGTTGGGACCTACTCTTTGGGAACCCATGGACTGTAGCCTACCAGGCTCCTCTGTCCATGGAGTTTTCCAGGTGAGAATACTGGAGTGGGTTGCCATTTCCTCCTCCAGAGGATCTTCCTGACGCAGAAATCAAACCCGAGTCTCCTGCCTTGGTAGGAAACATTCTTTACCAGTGTAGCACCTGGAGTGGCAAGAGATGTATACAATTACAGATCTTCCATGTGGTCTTCACCTCTAGTTACACCACTCTACTCATCAGAAATGGCTCTGCCGGTGGCTCAGCAGTAAAGAATCCACCTGCAAGGCAGGAGCCATGGACTTGATCCCTGGATTGGGAAGATCCCCTGGAGAAGGAAATGGCAACACACTCCAGTATTCTTGCCTGGAGAATTCCACAGACAGAGAAGACTGATGAGCTACGGTCCATGGGGTCACAGTCAGACATGACTTAGTGACTAAACAACAATTCATCAGAAATACAGTCCATGAATTAAAAAGAAGATGCCACCGTTTTGACCATGCAGAGATGTGCCAAGGGGCCCTGAAGGCAGGGCACCCGTACGACTATCTCCAGTGTGACCGTTTCAGCCACCAGAGCTGATCCCAGCATCCACTTAAGAATGGTTCTTCCAGCTTCCTAATGCCCTGCACTGAAGCTCAAGATGGTAATCTCATTACCTCCTTAAACAAATCCCAGTTTAAATCTCCAAGAGGTTTAGCTTTGTGTCTTGACAAGCCACCAGAGCATGCTTCCTTACTCTAGGGACCCTATTGACAATTTAATACCAGGGAGTGGTTAATTAAAGAGGCTTTGGGGAGAACAGCATTGCTAGGTGGCACTGCAGAGAACAAGAGGGCTACCAGAAGTGAGCTTTGTTCATTAATTTTAGCTGTGAAAGCCTGGCAAACCTTTCAGGTCTAGCTGGGTGGGGACTGAGAAAAGATGTGCTAACTTCTCACATGGCAATTCAAGCTGAAATTGAGGAGGTCACAAGGACCCTCCTTCAGTGATCTAAGACCAAGTTATATGCTTATGCCGCCACCGATTCAGTGAACAGACACTTTGTTCTGTAGACTGGGAGGCACTCTGGCGGAGTCAGGATGCAGCAATGAACCTGGTCTCCTGGCACTTACATTCTCCTCTGCAAGGACTGATCATTAATCAAGAAGTCTGGAAAGAAGAATTGAAAATTTTGCTATGAGTGAAATTCACATTGTCCTTGTACCAGACATTACTTAATTAAAACAATCCTTTAATATTTACAAAGGGCAGCAGTTCTGTGCAGGGTTCTCTTTTGAGCACAGTAAAGTCTGACACTTCCCAGACATTCAGGAACCTTCTAATTAAACTGCAGATAAAGTTTGAACCTACTAAATGTTTCAAAATCACAGGATGCTAGTGTTGGAGGGATGTAAGGGCACTTTTTTAGGGAGATGCACATCAAAACCACAGTGAGGTTATTTCTTCAAGCCCACTAGGATGGCTATAATTTAAAAAATGGAAAATAACAAGTGTTGATGAGCATATGGAGTAACTGGAACTCTCCCACACCAATGGTCAGAATATAAAACAGTGCAGTCACTTTGGAAAATAGTCTGGCAGGTTGCAAGAGGTTAGACATAAGCTTGTCTATAATGCAGCAATTGCAGTCTTGGGTATATAGCCAAGAGAAATGAAAGCATATGCCCACACAAAAATATGTATGTAAATGATCAGAGCAGTATTACATATAATAGTCAAAAAGTGGAAACAACAGAAATGTACATCAATTGATGAATGGATAAATAACATAGGACATGTCCATACAATGAAATATCATTTGGCAATAAAAAGGAAGGAAATACTGAAACAAACTAACACACAAGTGAAGTTTGAAAACACTATGCTAAGTGAAAAGAGCCAATCGCAAAAGACCAGATATCATATGATTCCATATACATGAAATATCTACAATAGGCAAGTCTATAGAGACAAAACAATTAATAGTTGTGGCAGCCCACTCCAGTACTCTTGCCTGGAAAATCCCATGGATGGAGGAGCCTGGTGGGCTGCAGTCCATGGGGTCGCTAAGAGTCAGGCATGACTGAGCGACTTCACTTTCACTTTTCACTGTCATGCATTGGAGAAGGAAATGGCAACCCACTCCAGTGTTCTTGCCTGGAGAATCCCAGGGATGGCGGAGCCTGGTGGGCCGCCGTCTACAGGGTCGCACAGAATCAGACACGACTGAACAGACTTAGCAGCAGCAGCAGCAGCAGCAGCAGCAGGATTAGGAGTTGTGGGAGAAAAGGGGAGTGATTGCTAATCAGGTTTTTTTAGGGGTGATAATGTAGCCTAAATTGTGTGAATGGTTTCACTGTGAATATGCTGAAAACCACTGAACTGGGCACTTTAAATGGGTGAATTGCATGTGCATATGTCTCAATAAAGCAGATTTCATAACATATATAAAGCTCTGACCCAATCCATGCATTTTACCAATGACTTTTAAGATATAAATGGCATATTATAAATAGTTTTTGAAGGAAATCTTTCTAAAATGCATGACTCACTTCTCATATTCTTAAAGAAACATGAAGAACATCTTAGCTCTTTTGGTGACTCGGGGTCATGTGAGAATCATGTACCCACTATATCCTGATGCCCTCAAGTACCACATAAACTTGTGCTCCCCAGGCTGCTATGGTCTGAGTATCCATCTGTCTCTTGACAGCTTTCCATGTCTTTCTTTTCAGCTATTGCTGTTAATTTCTTGGCTGCTGTCAGTGTGCTGTAATGTCAGTCCCTAACCTGCTATGTATGATCGCAGAGAAACCAGAAAATCAAGACTGTTCAAGCTGTGACTTGGGTGAAAGTAAATAGACTCAAGAGAGTCCAGGAAGTACTCCAAGCATAAAATGCACGAGCAATCTCCAACTGGATCTACTTTCCAACACTGATTTTTGGTGGGTCAGAAGTGTTTGTTTCCTTCCAGATTCTCAGCTGCCTTCTGGGTTATCGCTGCCAAGATGCCAGAAGTGATGATCGCTGTGATCAGCAGGAACAGCCAGATGTAATATCTAATTGGGAAAAGAGATTCAAACTTCACAGATATACGAGTATTCAAAATATTTTATCTCTCTGGTGCCTCTTAGTTTAGAGGCATGGTGCCCTTCTCTATCACTAAGGTGAGACTGTCAAACTCTTGAGCATGGGAGCTTTTTTTAAAACATCTTAACTCTGGATCTCAAATATGAAAGAGGTAAAAACAGTATCTTACTTAAGTTGGTTTATTTTACAAAGCATATCACGTATTTAACATTAAGTTAACCAATAAGAATGATGCTGTTTTAATGAACATAAAGACCAGAAAACTGTCATTTATGGATGACAGGTGCAGCGTCAGGAACCTCAGCATCCAGTTTATCTCTGCGTTTTCTTTGGATTACACAATATGGAGACAAATTTAAGTCACAGACAGTAGGCGTAAATCCTAACTGGTTTTGCAGCAGTTTTCCCTACAATCTCAGAGATTTCTTGAATCAAACCTGATGCAGTAGTTTGAAAAGATTTACTGGAAATGTATCACAAAAAGCTGAATAGTAGAATATCTAACAGCTCCTTAGTTTACCTGTAGTAAACATAAAAAAAAAAAATTAAACAAAAAGCCTCTAAATCTTATACATGCTAAAACTCTAAGACAACAATAACCAGGATGCAACAGGTTATCCATTTACTTGTGAGAGCATTTGCCAACCAAATATGCCTAAGCCTTGTCCAAAATTTAATGGAGTGTGGTAAACGTGTGCTGAAGTACTAGCTTATGCAAGTTTATCTGGATATGTGGGCATAGACACACAGGCCAAATTTCAAAAAATACTTCAGGGCTGCACACATGCCAATCAAAGGTCTCTGTTTAGAAATTCTAAAGTTTATTCCAAGGTCTATAAAAAATGCAGCAGCATTGTAACAACTAATGTTAAGGGCATACTATGTGCCACGTGCTGTGCTAAGGAGCCTCACAGGCAATATTTAATTCTCATAACCGAATGAGGTAGGCACTGTTCTTATGCTCAGTTTACAAATGACAAAACTGAGGTGCAGAGAGGTTAATGAACCCACCCAAACATTAGTTATATGATCTCCAGCTTTTTAATTACAGCTTTTAAATAAATAAAAACCAAAAACTTTTAAATTGAAGTATAGTTGATTGGACAATGTTGTGTTAGTTTCAGGTATACAGGTGTTTACACACACACACACACACACACACACACACACACACATCCACGCAGTATGTGGAATCTTAGTTCCCTGACCAAGGCTGGAATCCATGCTCCCTGCTCTGGAAGCACAGTCTTAACCACATGATTACAGTTATATCAATAAGAATTCACGGATGTTTAACTGATTTGATCCCTAGGAATGCTTGACAAACAAGAGTGATACCAGATAGATTCAGGATCTTTTTTTTCTCTTTCGTGGTTAAGTTGAAATACAGGGTCATCGGTGGAGAGATTGCCTGGAATTACAAATATCTCCCAAATTTCAGCAATATCCCTCTTGGCTCAACCCTGAATCTAGCACTTCCAGATTGCCAGGCCGGAGTCCAGATCTACATCCTACTTGTCTTTATCTCCATTGTGAGTGCTAGATTGCCTGTTCTCACCCTACTGACTTCAGAAGAAAGGAGGGTGGAATTCTTTTAAGACTGTTCCTAACCTCTCAATCAGGGCTTCCCTAGTGGTTCAGTGGTGAAGAATCTACCCGCCAATGCAGGAGACACAAGGTCAATCCCTGGGTTGGGAGGATCCTCTGGAGAAGGAAATGACAACCCACTCCAGCATTCTTTCCTGGGAAATCCCATGGACAGAGGAGCCTGACAGGCTACAGCCCATGGGGTCGCTTAGACACAACTGAGCAACTGAACAACAAACCTCTCAAGCTCAAGACAAAAACTACATAGGAGACACCAGATGCTTCTATCTCAGTGATTTTGGAGTGATCCCAAAGCATCTGTTTTGGGGCACAGGACTATTTCATCCCAAGAAAGGTTTCAAAATCTCAGACCATGAAGAAATGTTTAAAAATTAATGATAAATAATAAAAGGTACTGGACCCCCCCCAAAAGAAAAGAAATCCTTCAGGGCAACATGATATCAGATTTTCAGCTTTCAACAGATAGGATGCAATGATTTTAACCATGGTTAGATAACTGAATTTCTTCATCTCATTGTGCATCATAAAATACCATTTTCTCAACTGGATATAATACATTGTTAATGTTTTTAGCAAATAACAGATTATGCCTATTTTTTTTAAGCATTCTTATCCTTTAAACATATATATGAAAATATCTACCATTGAAATGATATGATATCTGAGATTTGCTTTCAATATCACCCAGTTTGGGAGGGGAAGATTTGCATGTAATAGCCTAAATAAAATAAGATTGGACATGAGTTGATAACTGAGCTGAGTGATGAGTACTTAGCAGTTAGTTATACCATCTACTCTAGTTTTGTATAATGTTTGAAATTTTCCTAGACTTAAAAACAAAATTCCAACACTCTCCAAACACTTCTTCAGGAAAATGAGAGAATAAATGGAGCACAATGAACTGCCTTTGGAGTAAAATTCAAGTGGGGATGAAATGGAGAAGTCCCTTTTTCACTTGAGAGATCCTGTTTTGGACACAAACTTACATACCAAGTTCTTTCTCCTCCTGGCTGAGACAAATTTCAACCTGCCCACTGTAACCAGAAACATGAAATGAAGATACTCTGGCAACTCAATCCTGCTGCTTCAGCAGCAGTAAATTCTAAATCAACATAGAAATTCTAAATCGGCAAGGCTCTACTGGGGCTGGATTTATACCTATAGCCTCTTGATGAAAATGAAAGAGGAGGGTGAAAAAGTTGGCTTAAAGCTCAACATTCAGAAAACAAAGATCATGGCATCTGGTCCCATCATTTCATGGGAAATAGATGGNGCTCTACTGGGGCTGGATTTATACCTATAGCCTCTTGATGAAAATGAAAGAGGGGGGTGAAAAAGTTGGCTTAAAGCTCAACATTCAGAAAACAAAGATCATGGCATCTGGTCCCATCATTTCATGGGAAATAGATGGAGAAACAGTATAAACAGTGTCAGACTATTTTGGGGGGCTTCAAAATCACTGCAGATGGTGACTGCAGCCATGAAATTAAAAGACGCTTACTTCTTAGAAGGAAAGTTGTGACCAATCTAGATAGCATATTCAAAAGCAGAGACACTTTGCCAACAAAGGTCCGTCTAGTCAAGGCTATGGTTTTTCCAGTGGTCATGTATGCATCTGAGAGTTGGACTGTGAAGAAAGCTGAGCACTGAAGAATTGATGCTTTTGAACTGTGGTGCTGGAGAAGACTCTTGAGAGTACCTTGGACTGCAAGGAGATCCAACCAGTTCATCCTAAAGGAGACCAGTCCTGGGTATTCATCAGAAGGACTGATGCCGAGGCTAAAACTCCAATACTTTGGCCATCTCATGCGAAGAGTTGACTCATTGGAAAAGACCCTGATGCTGGGAGGGATTGGGGGCAGGAGGAGAAGGGGACGACAGAGGATGATGTGGCTGGACGGCATCACCGACTCAATACACGTGAGTTTGGGTGAACTCTGGGAGTTGCTGATGGACAGGGAGGCCTGGCGTGCTGCAATTCATGGAGTCAAAAAGAGTCGGATACGACTGAGCAACTGAACTGAACTGAACGAAAAATTATATTGTTCTCCAATCGACAAGCGATGAGAGTGTAACTCAAAATTTGTTATTCAAATAAAAGCAATGGTGAATTATGAAAGAAGTATAAAGAGGTCCAAGGTTATGATTTTGCTATGATTAATACTTGGGTGCAAACATATATGTATACACACTCACACACACACAAGAACATGTATGTTACCATCTCCTTTCCTTGATTCCCATCCTGTACTACTGGTACACTAACACCTACCTGCTCATTCTACCTGCTGGGTCATCCAGCACTAGCCCCAAAGCATTAGTCACTCAGTTGTGTCAGACTCCTGTGACCCCATGGACTGTAGCCCTCCACTCTCCTATATGCATGGAATTTTGTGCAGGCAAGAATACTGCAGTAGCCATTCCCGGCTCCAGGGTATCTTCCTGACCAGGGAGCAAACCCAGGTCTCCTATACTGCAGGCAGATTCTTTACCATTTGAGCTACCGAGCCCAACTCTTTTATTTTATAGATTTTTTTCTGTGGGGGCCATTTTTAAAGTGTTTTTGAACTTGTTACAACATTGCTTCTGTTTTATGCTTTGGCTTTGGCCATGAGGCATGTGAGATCTTAGCTTCCTTACTGGGGATAGAACCTGCAACCCCCTCATTGGAAGGCAAAAGTCTTAACCACTGGACCACCAGGGAAGCATGTGTGCATGTGTGCTCAGCCATGTTTGACTCTGTGATCCCAAGGAGTGGGGCCCACCAGGCTCCTCTGTCCATGGAATTTTCCAGGCAAGAATACTGAATGGGGATTGCCATTTCCTACTTCTGTCAGGGAAGTCCCAAGCCTAACTATTTTTGATGTAGAAATTTCAGAGGGAAAAGGAAAGCAGATAATAGTTGTTCATCTAAAATCCAAGGGGGATTTGCTCCAGAACCCTGAACCACACACCCCCCTCAAGTGGATACCAAAATCTTCAGATGCTCAAGTCCCTTATATAAAATGGCATAGTATTTGTATATGCACCTACATGCATCCTCCTGTATACTGGGGATAGAACCTGTATCTCGCCTCATTGGAATGATCTCTAGATTACGTATAATACATAAGACAATGTAAATACTATGTAAATAGTTTCCAGTGCATGGCAAATTTAAGTTTTGCCTTTTGGAACTTTCTGGAATTCTTTTTCAAATATTTTAATAGAATCTGTAGTTGGCTGAACTCTGCCAATACAGAATCTGCAGGTACAGAGGGTTGACTGTATGTGAGTCTAAATTCTACCCTTATATTACAGTGTGTTTTCAAACATTTGTAGAATACTTTCTTTCCTGAGAATGAGGCTCTATCATCTAATGTCTCATATTCTGGTATTGTTCTAAGTATCAGAAGATATATATTGAGCTTTTTCTCCCATTCTCTGCCCCCAAAGCTGTGATAATTCAGTTTGTATTACTGCTGCTCTCTAGGACTTTTCTCTGAGTGACATGTGACCTGTATTACGGTCAGTGGTAAATATTTAACAACTGGATCTCTGAAAATAAAGCCCTGATTTTCAGCATTTGCCAATTTCCACTGTGTAAATACACCCACTGTAGCCAATTTCAAGCTGTCAGTGCAAGGACACTGACTGCAGAGTTGGGATATAATGTAGACAGCCGGCTCCCTGAGCTTGTAGTAGCCACTTCCAGCACACCACTGGAACTCCTGATTTGCCCAAGCTGGTTCTGGCATCTTTATTAATGGTGCCCTCTGGTTATGTATGGATGTGAGAGTTGGACTGTGAAGAAGGCTGAGCACCCAAAGAATTGATGGTTTTGAACTGTGGTGTTGGAGAAGACCCTTGAGAGTCCCTTGGACTGCAAGGAGATCCAATCAGTCCATTCTGAAGGAGATCAGCCCTGGGATTTCTTTGGAAGGAATGATGCTGAAGCTGAAACTTCAGTACTTTGGCCACCTCATGCAAAGAGTTGACTCATTGGAAAAGACCCTGATGCTGGGAGGGATTGGGGACAGGAGGAGAAGGGGACGACAGAGGATGAGATGGCTGGATGGCATCACTGACTCAATGGACGTGAGTCTGAGTGAACTCTGGGAGTTGGTGATGGACAGGGAGGGCTGGCGTGCTGTGACTCATGGGGTCGCAAAGAGGCGGACACGACTGAGCAACTGAACTGAACTGAACTGAACCACTCTGTAAGGCTGCTGACGCAAAGGAGACAGGGATCTTTTGGACACAGTGGGGGAAGGAGAGAGTGGGATTATCTGAGAGAATAGCATTGAAACATATACATCATCAACAGGTAAAACAGATAGCCAGTGGGAGTTCAATGTATGAAGCAGGGCACCCTAAGCCAGTGCTCTGTGACAACCTAGAGGNGGACGAATTGAGAGAACATTACCATATGTAAAATAGATACATTACCATGTGTATCTATGTAAAATATTTACCATATGTATCTATGTAAAATATCTAACATATGTAAAATAGATAGCAAGTGGGAATTTGCTGTGTGACACAGGGAGCTCAACCCATGCTCCATGACAACCTAGAGGGATGGGATGGGGTGGGAGATGGGAGAGGGGTTCAAGAGGGAGGGGGCATAGGTACACCTAATGCCTATTCATGGTGCTATAAGGCAAAAACCATCACAATATTGTAAAGTAATTATCCTCTAATTAAGAAAAAAATAAATTTTAAAAGACTGCTGATGAAATATTATGTGGTCACTGCAAAGAACAAATCACATTTGGGCTACTTCTTCACAGTAAAAAGCTTCCATGAAAGGAACCAAGACGTGATACCTCCCTGACCAAACTCATGCTATCTTCCTTCTAAATACATGGTGTCGCTTTAGATGGTTTTCATCAAATGAAGGTAGCTGAGGAAATATGAATGGTGAACAGTTTTAACTATGTTCAAGCCTTCTGACTCATGCGCACAGTTTCAGGACTTAAGGAACCGCCATAGCATAGGAGCAGAATAAAGTCATGCAACTGGTTTCAGCTACACTACAGTTTGGAATCACATGAAATCAACTATCGCAGCCAGAGTCTAGCACAGTACCTTGGCCCAAAGGAATAAAAACTGACTGACACCAGTGTGACCCATGGGGAGTATTAAATCTCAGTTTTCAAGGTCACCCAGGTCAATACTTACCTGATCTCCTTTATGACAATCTAAAAGAAGTCATCCTGTAATCTACAGTTCAAGACTTTCTGGTAAGTCAATACAACCTGTACTGAATCACATGGGTGAAGGAATCTGTCAGGTGAGAGTGGGGCTCTTGGTTCTTCAAAGGGTGGGACCCCAAGGGAAAGTCAAAATAAAATAGCTATCTTTAAATATCTATGTAAGATAAATTAGATGTGCTGCATTGTCAAGGAACACAGGGTAGAAATTATGAGATGGATTCTGACTTAGTGTAAGGAAGGATATCTAACATCAACCCCCATAATTTCTACTGAGTGCCTACGTTTTGATGGAAGACTTACCATACCGCTGACTCTCAAGTCACCTGAGACTGAGCTTCAAGTCAACTAAGTCCATCCCTGTCTGTTTCACTCCTGGACTGCCCACTTCAGACTGTAAAGCAGTTGTTTTTCCGTAAGTCCCAGGATTCCCGGTAACTGGTACCACCTGGGCTGGCCTTAGCTTACAGAGGTCCATGCAGGTCCACAGTGTCCCGAGCCTCCATCTAAAGTCCCATGGCCTCAGATTCAGCATAGAGTCAAGGCCAGACAACACCAGAAGGTTCATATTCTGGCCTTGCAGGCAACAAGCGCCCAGAAGTATCCATCTCATCTTCTGCCAGAACAAAGTTTGCTAGGCTGAGGGTTAAAAAACAACACCTAAGCACTGGATGTGGCTGTTCTGAATTCTGAAGCCTTCTTCACTTTGTGTAGCTTTTATAAAGGAAAAGTGCTCCCTTTCCTAATCTTTCTCCTCTCCATCATGCTTATCTGCCTCACTCAAGGGCTAAGATGGTAAAAGATCAAAGGAAGATACTTCCTGTTTTAAAAATAACTTTGTCTTGACACTAGATTAGCAATTACATAAATTACACAGCTTTCTTAGTCGCATCATTCTCAGGCAGGGCCTGCTCGTATTTGGTCTCAAGAGTTGCCATGGAGTCATCTATGAAAGTGACAGTGAGATAAAGACATGACACAGCCATGTGTCCTGCTTCCGGAAACCTCAGAAGGAATTAAGGAAGCTTCCATTTAGGAGATGATGTCAGATCAGGTTGGAGGATACCCTGAAACCATGTCCACAAAAGTCCTCAGTCAGAGCAAGATGGGTTGATGAGAATCCTGAGATTTCAGAAAGATTTGAAAGCCTCTGTGACTAAATAATAACAAGAAAATTAATATTGTATCCTTGTATAAATAGTAGCTAGTATGAATAGTAACATATCTTTTACTCTGCACATATCGGGACACAGGCATTCTACTATACGAGACTTCACCTACATTTCCCACATTTGGTACTCACAACAGGTAAGATGTGTGTGTGCATGCAAGTCCCTTCACTTGTGTCCGACTCTTAGAGACCCTATGGACTGTAGCCCGCCAGGCTCCTCTGTCCATGGGATTCTCCAGGCAAGAATACTGGAGTGGGTACCTATTTACTTCTCCAGGGGATCTTCCCAACCCAGGGATGGAACTCACATCCCTTCTGTCTCCTGCGTTGGAAGGTGGGTTCTTTATCACTAGTGCCACCTGGGAAGCCCCATTTTCCACATTTGGTCCTAACCCCTGGTAAGACAGATGCCAGTTATTTGTAATCAGCAAAGTGAGCCTCTGAGAAGTTAAGCATCTCAACTGAGACTGCGCTGTGAACAAGTACTAGGACGAGGCTCTGAATCCAGGTCTGCTGACTCCAAAGCTCCTTCTACTCTAGAACACTACCCATTCATCCTGGGAATCCAAGAGGGTCCTGAGTCTGGTCTCCTGGACCAGCAGAGTGCAAATCTAAGCTCAATTTTCCCAAGTCCTGGAGCCCTTGCTCGGTTTCTTGGAGAAGGATGAATGGAAATTTATTCCTCACAGTCCTGGAATCCAAGATTAAGACACTGGTAGATTCAGTGTCTGGTGAGCTCAATTCCTAGAAAGCTGTGTTTTTTTAAATTTTATTTTCTAAGCTTTTTATTTTGTACTGGGGTATAGCCAATCAACGATGCTGTGACAGCTCCAGGTGAATAGTGAAGGGACTTAGCCATGCATATACATGTATCGATTCTCCCCCAAACTCCCCTCCCCTCCAGGCTGCCACAGAACATTGAGTGGAGTTCCATGTGCCATACAGTAGTTCCTTGCTGGTTATCCATAGATGGCTGTCTTTTTGCTTTTAACCACTGGAGAATTCTCTGGGGTCGTCCTCATGACCTAATCACCTCCCAAAGGCCCCACCTCTTATTATCATTATCTTGAGGGTTAGGATATCTCAATTTCAGGGGCACACAAGAAATAAATCTAGAGTAGGACCTATCTCATAGGGAGCTGGGAGTGCTATATGAGATAATCCATGTAAAATGTTTTGGTTCCTGGCACAGAGTAAGTGTCCCTTAACATAGGCTACTGTTACCTCCACAAACACATGGATGAGCTTTTTGCTAAAGGTATATGATTTCTTCTACAAGTTTTACAGAACACACTTCCTTTTCCCAGAATAATAGGCTTAGTGTGGCAGAAAACAAAGGCAGCTAGCTGAAAATGGTAGTAGACTTGGCTTTGAATTCTGGCTCTGCCATTCACTGACTTCAGGTAGGTTGCTTCAATTCTCCAGGTTTTTCTTTCCCCATCGTAAAAATCAAGTGTGGGACTGGTGACCACATACTTTTGTAAAGACACATAGGGAGCAATAGGACACACAGCTATTGCTCAATCATAGCTAAGCTAGTTAATCAAAGTGACCACTATAAGTACCCACTACTGTCATAAATCTTTTCACCTTCTTTCCAAACTATAGAGAAATCTGTTAGAGGCACAGATCATTATTTTGATATAACTGCCTCTAAAAATAACATTCCCTTACCCCTTGGAATCATTGACTGCTTTCAAATACATTCCCAAGGAGAAAATATAGTCAAACATACACACATACAATTAGCCAACTCTCAAAATCACTGCAGATGGTGACTGCAGCCATGAAATTAAAAGACGTTTACTCCTTGGAAGAAAAGTTATGACCAACCTAGATAGCATATTCAAAAGCAGAGACATTACTTTGCTGGCTAAGGTCCATCTAGTCAAGGCTATGGTTTTTCCTGTGGTCATGTATGGATGTGAGAGTTGGACTGTGAAGAAAGCTGAGCACTGAAGAATTGATGCTTTTGAACTGTGTTGTTAGAGAAGACTCTTGAGAGTCCCTTGGACTGCAAGGATATCCAACAAGTCCATTCTAAAGGACATCAGCCCTGGGATTTCTTTGGAAGGAATGATGCTAAAGCTGAAACTCCAGTACTTTGGCCACCTCATGCATAAGAGTTGACTCACTGAAAAAGACTCTGATGCTGGGAGGGATTGGGGGCAGGAGGAGAAGGGGACAACAGAGGACGAGATGGCTGGATGGCATCACCAACTCAATGGACGTGAGTCTGAGTGAACTCCGGGAGTTGGTGATGGACAGGGAGGCCTGGCGTGCTGCGATTCATGGGGTCGCGGAGAGTCGGACATGACTGAGCGACTGAACTGAACTGAAGTATCTAAAAGATCTCATAAATTAAGTAATGAGATACCAAGCTTGACAGCTGTACTATCCAGAGGAAAGCTCTACTTAGAAATTCTGGGCACCCTATCTGATTCAGAATATTGTCATCCCAAGGTGAACACTGACCTACACAGTGAAGCTAAAGCATATAATTAAATGTAATGGAAGTCAAACCAATTGGTTTGTATTAAAACACACACACACACACTATTAAAAGTCAGGCTATCACAAACATTAAAACAAAAAACCAACCCCAAACCTGTTAATTAAAACCAGTACTCTTTTTTCACGACTAATTATGTCTCCAAAAATCATGCTGGATTTTGTTTTATACCCTTGTTGAATGTCCCACATGTTAAAAATTAACAGCACTCTTTCCGTCAAAATTTTTGGTTACTGTGCCAAACAAAATATGTTTTGTATTAACACTGAAATTCACTTAGTGGCCTTTTGGGGAAAAGTGGTGTTCAGGTCCCTAATGAATCCTGACACCTAATTTAACCACTCAGACACTGAACACTTGGGCCCTTAAATTCATAAATCTCTAGTCCAAATGTGCATTGTACAATTCGTAACTTTATTGACAAACGTAGAAATCAGACCACATCCCAGAGGTAGCAATTCTAGAGTGTGCCCCTGTTTTCCATCCTAGTCTTTTGTTCTTGATTTGCAAAGCTTCTCTACCATCTAGAAGTTCTTATTATGTTTTTAATAAAAATGCATATATAGTCACACCGTTCCAGCCAGAGAATTCTTCCTATTTATCTTTATATTTTGGCTTTTCCATTAGCCCGATTCAGAAGTTGGGGAAATTCTAGGTGACAAAGCTAAATATCCTAGTATTTAGAAAAGTGAAGACGTACACTTTGTCAATGGTGGCTAGCTAAAACTGGGAATAGACGTGTGTTTCTTCAGTTTATACCCCACAAGTGTGTTATGTGCATAATGAACTCGTCCCCATTTTCTGCTCGCGTTCTATCTGGATGATCTCAGAATCCAGAACTTCTTCTAGGAGCCTGCAGGCAGTGCTCCAGCCTTTATTCCTGCTTGTTGAAGAGGGCAGCTCACATCCTTGAGTCTTCTGCTGACACTCAAATATCTGCCTTTCTACAGCAAATGTAGAAAGCAGTGTTTGCCGGCTCAGTTATCTCCTTTGCATTTTTCTCCTCTCTTCAGTAGTGTGGCTCATCTACAAGTATCCTTAGAGTCTAAAATATCCAGGATTTCAAGGCAACAGCTATATACTTTTTTGTACCATTTCTGTTCCTTCTCCAAAAAGTATATATTCATCAGTTTCATCAAAAATAAAAGAATTACGTACAAAATTGTTGCTGCTGCTAAGTCACTTCAGTCTTGTCCGACTCTGTGTGACCCCAGAGACTGCAGCCCACCAGGCTCCCCTGTCCCTGGGATTCTCCAGGCAAGAACACTGGAGTGGGTTGCCATTTCCTTCTCCAATGCATGAAAGTGAAAAGTGAAAGTGAAGTTGCTCAGTCGTGTCCAACTCCTAGTGAATCCATGGATTGCAGCCCACCAGGCTCCTCTGTCCATGGGATTTTCCAGGCAAGAGTACTGGAGTGGGGTGCCATTGCCTTCTATGGAATTGTTGCTGCTGCAGCCTAAAGCTATTAGAGACAAGTTAAATAGATTATGGTGTATCTATATAATGGAATATTGGGAATGTAATACAACCACTACAAGTGACACTTTAATGCTGTAAGAAAATGCTTTTACTAAGATTTTCAAATAAAAAAGGGTAAGTTGGGAGTTTGGGATTGATATATACAGTACTGTATTTAAAATAGATAATCAACAAAGACCTGCTGTATAGCATTGCTGGTGTTGTTTAGTTGCTAAATTGACTCTTTTGTGACCTCGTGGACTGCAGCCCGCCAGGCTCCTCTTCCTATGGAACTTTTTTTCAGGCAAGAATACTGGAGTGGGTTGCCATTTCATTCTCCAGGGGATCTTCCTGACCCAGGGACCAAACCTGTGTCTCCTGTGTTGGCAGGAAGGTTCTTTATCACTGAGTCAAATGGAAGCCCACTGTATAGCATTGGGAACTATCAATACTTTGTAATAATTTACAATGGAAAAGAAAATGAAAAGCGATATATGTATATGTAAAACTGAATCGCTTTGCTTGTATATCTGAAACTAATATAACATTGTAAATCAACTATGGTCCAACATAAAAATTAAAAAAAATCTTATCTTAGTGTGATCCAAAATTACCTTCAGCAAATGGCACATTTTAAACAGCCATTTTCTCTGGGTGATGGTATTTGTGAGTACTTCTTCCTGCTTCGTTCCCACCATTTTGTATGATGCAATATTTTTATTGGAAAAAGGGTGTTGGACGTAACCAAGGGACTAGGAGTGTCATAGATAATCAAATAAAACGTTTTGGCTTTCTTATATTAGCCAACTCCCACCTTTTTTTAAACAAGAAAGTCAATCTGCCGTGTCTCTGCCAGCTCAGTCTCTTGTCCTATGGGTTAGTGGTGGGCAGTGTCCTGCGTGTGTGATAACAACTGGCATTTGCCAAATAACTACTACGTGTCAAGCAGGAATTTACGTTTATATATACATATAAAAAAATATATATATGTATTATACACATACAACATATATCTTATTTAATCCTCACATTGACCTGACCACATAGTATGATGAGCTCCATCTTATCAATACTGAAACTGAAGCATAGAGGTTAAATAAGGAGCCCTAGGTCATCCAGATGCAATTTAAACTCAAGCCCTCCAGAGTCTGGATAACTCCACTATTTACAAACATTAGGCTCTTGGCATTTTATTAGGACTATAAAATTAGTTTTAAAATATTTGGGAAATGAGCCGACTTCATCAGGTGCTACTTACGTATGCTTCAAAGAATCAGAACACCAAGGAGCATACAAAAGGACTCTCTCTCTAGAGACCTTACCGAGACTCCATCAGAGGGCTTTTGCCTAGTCTGTCCCACGGATGGAAATGGCTACTTTGATGAGGTGGCGATGATGTCACTTATACCTTTTTTGTCAACATCAATCAAGTATTCATATACCCAAGTTGCAAAGCATATGAAAAAAACTAACATCTATAATAAGACTTCCAACTTAATTGGGAGATAAGACCAATAACATGCAGGGAACAACCAGCACAAGGCAAAAATAAAAACTTTTTAAATGATAATAAAATGCTAAGCCATGTGGTAGACCAGATGACTAGTGTGGAAGCTATGAAGAAAGAACTGTCAGCTCTTTAGTATCTTAGCACTTTGAAAGTACAAGAAACAACCCTTGAAGATCGTTTCATGGACTCCAGCATTCCAAGAGGAGATCTAACCTGGTTGAGGCCACACAGTTGCTCAGTAGCAGAGACAGGAAGCAGTTAAGTCTTGGAAAAGCTTTCCAAGGATAAGCACAGTGAGTGAGGTGATGATACTTTTGATGAAAAGAGTGGACAAGATTTCCTGGTTTAACAAAATCAACCTGCCACTACTCTGATTTTTATATTACAAGATTGTGAACAGTCCTTGTATTGAGGGATTAGATTTAATCTTTTTAAATAATAAAAAACTACTGAATTGCCTATTTCGTTGCATTCATTGTATTCAAACATGCAGTATTTCAAAGTGTATTGCACTCTATCCAATATATTACCAAATAGAAACACATCTACCCACATATGCATTCCAGGTGCCTATCTGAGAGACGTGACACCTGGCTGTCCTAAAGCTCTTCTGGTTCAGATAGAAGCAGGAGTCTGAAGTTGCAGACTGTAGGTAGGAAATAGTTATTTGTCCAACTTTGATGATTTTATCAACACTACACTCAAATTTCATTTAAAGCATGTAAATACTCTTTGTAATAATTGCTTATGTAAAATTTATCAGTCATCAGAAAATAGAGAGATACTTAAGTCTAAGTAGATTTGTTTTCAGTTCAGTTCAGTCGCTCAGTCGTGTCCAACTCTTTGCAACCCCATGAATCGCAGCAACCCAGGCCTCCCTGTCCATCACCAACTCCCAGAGTTCACTCAGATTCATTTCCATCTAGTCAGTGATACCATCCAGCCATCTCATCCTCTGTTGTCCCCTTCTCCTTCTGCCCCCAATCCCTCCCAGCATCAGAGTCTTTTCCAAAGATTTGTTTTAGATTGCCTAAAAATCAACTGATTGGGCAATTTTCTTTTTTTTTGTAAAAAGATACTTGAATATTAATATACAAGGTATAGGGATCCCAAATTAAACCTAAATTCCACTAAGAAATTTTGGTAGTGAACACAGCAGATGTGGCTTAGAATATGTAAAATTTATTTCAGAAATGTTTGTTCAAATTTGAGGAAAAAAATAGGCTAATGGAACACCAATTTTGATGAATTCTTTTTAAAAGTTGATAAATAAGTATGATCACTAAACTTAAAATACCTATGGTTTTTCATTAAAAAAAAAAAAACAAAACAAAACCTATTCAATACCTGACAAAACACACAGGCATAAAGTTATACTTTCTTATATTCTAAATAGTGCTTCCAGTGGATTTTCAAGCAACAGTTAAGGCTCAAGGTTATTTCTCTGTGTTCCTTCATAGAAAATTGTTAAGGGAGTTATTTTCAATTCCTCAAAAATTATTTCAAGAGGTATGATACACTCAAACATAGACAACTTATGCTAGCAATACTAAATAAAAACTCAAAGCAGTTCTCTTTTGTTATATTTTAGCTATTTACATTTTAAACTCTAATATAGCTTGTTAAAGTAAATCAGAGAAATAAATGAAATGTGGCTTCAAAAGAAGTAAAACAGGTTAATACATCATAAATAATCAATACTAATGCATAAATAATTTTCTAACAAGTTTCAAAACGAAAGAAAACAGAAATTCAGGTTTTAGATGCCTTCCTTACAACCCTACCAATCTGCTGTGTGGGTTCAAAGTTCCTGACAAGAAGTTAACTTTGAACCTGAACATTTCAGACTTACAAAACACAAGTATCAGAGTTACTGCGTCCCACAGTGGGGTTAAAAAGCTTCCCAAAGTCTCAGAGACTTTAACTGAATGCAGAAAAGCTAACAGTCTAAGACAATAAACAGAAACAGCAAAAAGTGAAGCTGCCAAATATCAAGGTTTTACAGATGAATCGAAAGCATATCTAGCAATTTCCCTGTATGAAACAGAATAATCTATACGCAAATATGCATGTTTGAATGCAATCACGTCATTAGCATGCATTCTACTTACTTTGCTTTTTGCCATTTATAAGCTTCATTAGGGAGACCCAGAAAGAGGTAACAAGTTGAAAGAAGTTCGGCTCAGATAAGAAACAGCTGTAAACTTGGTCTACAAATTTGCATCTCAGAACTTTCAGCGGGGGAGAGACTCTTCACCAACTAACATATATACAAGCTTTAGATTGTGAAATAACGCATTTCAGCTTTCTGCACTGTATATTTGTATTGGAAACCTCAACTCTACCTCCCCATTCTCGGGGAAAAAAAATAAAAAAAATCCACCTCCAATCTTCATTGGTCCACATAGTTCCGGCCCACATGGTATCAGTGGGTGTGTCCCTCCTAACAAGTCCTCTCATTGGCTGCGAGGAAACAGCCTCTAATAGGCTGTGATTTGGGGGGCTGTCAAACTCCACGCCTCCAGACCTCGAGCTCGCCAATAGACCCAGGGAGCTGGCGGCTCCTCTGCGATTCAAAGGGCAGGCTGGCTGCCCGAGCGCCAACCCCAGAAAGAGGAGCTCTCAGAAAAGGACGAGAAGGGCGACGGCAGCTCAGGCTCTCCCCCCACCGCTGCTCGACTCCTGCTCCCGGACCTCACCAAACGTTGACACACGTGCATTTTCCCACCGACAGATTAGTAAGGCGGCCAGCGCGTTGGCCTTCCACAGAGCCGCTACCCGAGGAGCAGCTCAGAAGCCGAGTCAAGTCGGCCCATTCTACAGATGGAAGCAGGAAAGGACCGTGTAGCGCCTGGCGCCCCTGGGGAAAGAATCAGTCCCGTGCGCCCCCTCAAAGCCGTCCCCCGAGCGCCGGGGCTGGGATGCCCCGGGCGCGCTTAGGTGCCTGTCCCGCCGCTCCCGGGGGTCGCGCCCCGCTCTGCGCCCGCGCTCCCCTCCCTGACTTACGTGGCCTGTTCTTCCTCCCGGAGTCCATCCTCCTCCGCAGCCGGCATTTCTTGGCGGGGGAGTCATGCTGAGGGGGCGGCGGCTGCGGCTGGAGCTCTGGCTGGAGCGGCCGGCGCGGGGGTGCCGCGTCGCCGCCGCCCGGGGGGCCCCGGCTGCGGAGGCGCGACGGGTGGAACCCGTTGTGCAGCAGCCCGTTCACGGCTGCAGCGCCGACGCCGGCGGGAGTCCCCGGGGCGTGCGGGGCCGAGCGCTCAGGCTGCCTGCCGTGGTCGCCCATGCCAGAGGCTGGTGGGGCGGCGCGCGGGCCCCGGCTCAGGCGGCCTCTCTGGAGGTCATTCTCGGGCGTCTTTATTTCCCTGGATCCTCCTTGCGGCTTCCGATTCAGCAGCCGCAGAGCCGGCGCTGGGGGGTGGCGAGCCGGGCGCTCCTCCCCTCCTCCCTCCGGCGTTCCCACCTCCTCTACGCCCTGCCCCTCGAGCGCCGGCCCCCCGGCGCCCGCCTGGAGCATGCCCGCTCCCAGCGCGGAATCGGGGATCCCCGCGCACCCCCAGTCGGGGCCCCCAGAGCACGCCTTCCCCCGCTGCCCCAGTCGCGCGACTTCAAACGAGGTTTCCTCGCCTCCCAGACCTGTTCCCGCTACTGAGCATGCCCAGTCCTGCCCGCCACCGCCGAGCTTCAACATGGGGACTGAAGTTCTCCGGCTTCGCAAAGATGAGATGGGCGGGTTGGGCTTTGTATGGCGGAGCAAGCCGAGAAGGCACTGGGCGAGGCCGGCGTGAGAGGAACGAGCAGCTTCGGGAGGAATGCGGGCGGGGGGAGCGGGGGAGACAATAAATATATGTAGAGGTTTGGGTTTGCTAATCCTGTCCGCACTGAGCTAGATACCTTTGCAAGGTCATTCACGTTGTCCCCTCCTCCCTGAAAGCTTTGTGAGCGTCTGTTTCTCTGGGTTTAGTTAAGTGACCAAACTACTTACAGGCACGAGAGGAAGGAGGAGAACGATTATTTATAGAGAGGTAGGCGGATTTGGAGAGGGAGGGGAGTGTAATTTCTTTGCTGGCACTCACAGACACCATGTGGCCGCCTGGAGTTGTCTTTTACAGGGAGGAACCTAGGAATACAGTGTAAGGACAGTGAAGGACATAGATGTAGGCGGGATTAACCAGTGCTGGAAGAGACCAAGTAAACAGGAGCAGTCCCAAGCTATAAAAAGCACTTTCCTCACCCAGAAAGGACGCTCAGGAGACAATGTCACCCTATTTATAAAGTAAAGAGTTGCCTGTGTTTTCAGAAGGGCAGGCAGCATCACAGGGGAGGCAGCACATAAGCCTGGAGTCAGAGCTGCATTCAACTCCAACTCAGGCACCCAACAAACCCTGAGAAACTCATTGCTCAAGTTAACACACCTGGTTTCAGGAAACAGGACTGGGCATGCTCAGTAGGCAGGACAAATTTGGGTGCTGAGGACCTTCCCAAAGTTGTGCAATCCCTGGAAGCCTCAGCTCTTGACTCTAGAAACTGTCTTGAGAAATCTATCTGCTACAGTCCTGGTGCACAGTAAATGCCCCAAAGAGCTGGTTATCCTTATTACACTGTTACTATTAGCAGATCGCCCTTCATTTCCAACAAGGGGAATAAACCATACTCGCAGTCATGTTTATTGTGTAACTTACTGTGTGTGATGTTCTCCATCACCTGTACTTATTTAATCTACAGAGGAGTCAGAGGCCTCAGAGCACTCAGCAGCAGCCAGGGGCCTGTACCTGGATGGGAATTCCTTCCAGCAGAGTCTGACCTGGAATCAGCTTTAGGACCCATGACCACTTGAGTGCCCAGGTCCCTTGACCCCTTTGTTATTAAGAACAAAGCAAAGAGTAAACCAGGTGGTTAAATGATAAAGAATCCAATGCAGGGAACACAGGAGGCTCGGGTTCAATCCCTGGGTGGGGAAGATCCCCTGGAGGAGGGCATGGCAATCCACTCTAGTATTCTTGCTTGGAGAATTCCATGGACAGAGGAGCCTGGTGGGCTAGAGTCCACAGGGTTGCACACGACTGAGCTCGCACGCACATTAAAGAAGAAATCTTAATTCTCCTATTTTTGTTTCCCTGACATTATCATATTATTTGCAAATATGAAGAAAAAACCTAGATGACCTGGCCCCAGCCTCACCTTGAGCTCCTGATTCTCCCTCTACAGAGCAGTCTTTCAGTTCCTCAAACACACGAACATCCCTTTTCATCTGCTGTGTTCCCTTGTGTGTTCCCAGATGTCTTTGTTTACCAGATTCCAACTCAGTCTTCAGATCTCTACTTCAGCCTCTTAAAGTAGCCTTCCCTGACCCTTAGAACAAGATTAGAGCTCCCTCCTCCTACGCTTGACCTTCATGACTCTATCAGTTTGTAACACCACAATGGGGGTATAATAGGATCACTGAGTTGTTACAGTGATAAAGTGAATATATATGTAAAGTGTCCAGCACATAATAAGTGCTATAAAAAATGCTCAATATTATTTGATTGTGCATCTCCCCCCTTTACACTGTAATCTCCATTAAGGCAGATGACTCTCTTTCATAACTATATCCCTAGGAAGCTCTTGGTAATTATTTGTGACTGAAAAAATGACTTGGGTGATATTTCCCCAAGGTGTCTCTCACTTTCTACTGTAAATTTGCTAAAAACAAAACGCCTGGATTGTCACTCCTAAATATTCAAATATAAAGCTTTCAAATTCTGACGTCATTTAAGCTCAGTAGTTTAGGAAGCACTTTAGAGCAGAAATGCAGAGAGTAGATTTAGCAATGCAGTGTATCCAAGGACATATCCTCTCCAGCATGATTCTCAGGCATGGTGAGGAAGGCCTGAGCCAGGTGGCTCAGACCCAGGTAGGGCAGGGCTGGTACTGGGGACAGAACATCCTCTACCCGCTTCTTTTCTCTCGTCTTTGCTCTGGGTGCCTTGAATCAGTTATACCTTGCACGTGACAGAGAGGAAGCCAGGTGGCATATCACAGATTTATGGGGTATGCGGGAGTCAGGGGGATGAAGGGAGGTTGCAGTTCAGAGGTGTAATTTTGAGGTATGAACTATATGATGTGCTCCAGCAGGGGAATGGAACAAATAATATTTGGAAGAGAGAGAGGGGAAGAACCCAAAAGGCACTCTTTCCCTCTGTTCATTCATTTATTTACCAGTCATTTTATTATGAGTGCACTATGTTGTAGGCAGTAAAATAAATGCTGGGAGTAAGTACAAAGTTAAAACAAATGGCTTCATTGCCCTTTAAGGGCTTACAATTCACAGAAAGAGAGAGACAGAGACAGAGAGATAAGTCAATGATTCTCCATCATCTGGGTACATAAGAATAATCTAGGGAGTTTTTCCTTTTAAACTTCTTGTTGAAAATAACATACATACAGAAATATATACATATCCTAAGGGTAGAGCTCGCTTCCTAAGGCCCACTTGTCTTCACGGTGAATTTTGCAGTGAATGAAACAAAGTGTGTCACCTATACTATGGAAGGGAACTCCAAAGAACTCCAGAGAGGGAGCAATGATGGAACAGGGAAGAGAAGAGGAAGATGGGGCTGAGATGGGTGTTAAAATACGCTTCAGGGAGGAAATGACTTTTAAACTGAAGTTTGACCAATGATGGAATTTCATCATGGAAGGCTGAAGGAAATCCATTCAGAACTGAGGGAGTGGAGACCCTTTGGGTGGTTTGAAACCATCTGGCATGCTTGGGAACATGCCAGGAGATCAACAAGGCTGAAAGGCAACCTACCGAGGGAGGAGGTGAGTGATGCCCAAAAAGGTGAGATGGGGTCCAAATTTCAAATGGCTTTCTGCACCATAGGAATCAATTCAGACTTTTTTCCTGAAAGCCACGAGAAACCACTGAAGAGTTTTAGATTGTGGCAAAACTCCTAGATTTGCCTTCTGGAAGGATCTCTGGCATCAGTCTGGAGAACAAAATAGGAGAGGAGGTTCCTAGTTGGAGGGACCAGATAGACTACTGGAAACAACCAGCAAAGAAGTGAGATGGGACTAAGTGAAGGACATACCGTTCAGAATGAGATCACCAAGTGGACTCAAAAACTGTTCAAAGAATTTATAGGACTTGGTAACCAACTGCAGAATGAGGAAGAGGTAAGGCCAGGATAATTTTTATGTTTCCAGTCTGGGCAACTGGGAATCTGTTGGTTTCAGCATGCAAGATAAAATATGCAGAAAAGGAGCAAGACCTTCTACTTATATTCTTTCTGGGATTTATATTTAAGAAGGGTGATCCTTTAAAAAATGTAGATATGATCATGACATTCTTGTACTTACACTGATATGTAAGCCATATCAATATTTGTCTGTTTCAGTCTAACTCAACACTTACCACTTTCCTTCTTTGCTCCCTCTCTCTCTCGTCACCCCCCCACCCCATAAAANAGCCGGCGCTGGGGGGTGGCGAGCCGGGCGCTCCTCCCCTCCTCCCTCCGGCGTTCCCACCTCCTCTACGCCCTGCCCCTCGAGCGCCGGCCCCCCGGCGCCCGCCTGGAGCATGCCCGCTCCCAGCGCGGAATCGGGGATCCCCGCGCACCCCCAGTCGGGGCCCCCAGAGCACGCCTTCCCCCGCTGCCCCAGTCGCGCGACTTCAAACGAGGTTTCCTCGCCTCCCAGACCTGTTCCCGCTACTGAGCATGCCCAGTCCTGCCCGCCACCGCCGAGCTTCAACATGGGGACTGAAGTTCTCCGGCTTCGCAAAGATGAGATGGGCGGGTTGGGCTTTGTATGGCGGAGCAAGCCGAGAAGGCACTGGGCGAGGCCGGCGTGAGAGGAACGAGCAGCTTCGGGAGGAATGCGGGCGGGGGGAGCGGGGGAGACAATAAATATATGTAGAGGTTTGGGTTTGCTAATCCTGTCCGCACTGAGCTAGATACCTTTGCAAGGTCATTCACGTTGTCCCCTCCTCCCTGAAAGCTTTGTGAGCGTCTGTTTCTCTGGGTTTAGTTAAGTGACCAAACTACTTACAGGCACGAGAGGAAGGAGGAGAACGATTATTTATAGAGAGGTAGGCGGATTTGGAGAGGGAGGGGAGTGTAATTTCTTTGCTGGCACTCACAGACACCATGTGGCCGCCTGGAGTTGTCTTTTACAGGGAGGAACCTAGGAATACAGTGTAAGGACAGTGAAGGACATAGATGTAGGCGGGATTAACCAGTGCTGGAAGAGACCAAGTAAACAGGAGCAGTCCCAAGCTATAAAAAGCACTTTCCTCACCCAGAAAGGACGCTCAGGAGACAATGTCACCCTATTTATAAAGTAAAGAGTTGCCTGTGTTTTCAGAAGGGCAGGCAGCATCACAGGGGAGGCAGCACATAAGCCTGGAGTCAGAGCTGCATTCAACTCCAACTCAGGCACCCAACAAACCCTGAGAAACTCATTGCTCAAGTTAACACACCTGGTTTCAGGAAACAGGACTGGGCATGCTCAGTAGGCAGGACAAATTTGGGTGCTGAGGACCTTCCCAAAGTTGTGCAATCCCTGGAAGCCTCAGCTCTTGACTCTAGAAACTGTCTTGAGAAATCTATCTGCTACAGTCCTGGTGCACAGTAAATGCCCCAAAGAGCTGGTTATCCTTATTACACTGTTACTATTAGCAGATCGCCCTTCATTTCCAACAAGGGGAATAAACCATACTCGCAGTCATGTTTATTGTGTAACTTACTGTGTGTGATGTTCTCCATCACCTGTACTTATTTAATCTACAGAGGAGTCAGAGGCCTCAGAGCACTCAGCAGCAGCCAGGGGCCTGTACCTGGATGGGAATTCCTTCCAGCAGAGTCTGACCTGGAATCAGCTTTAGGACCCATGACCACTTGAGTGCCCAGGTCCCTTGACCCCTTTGTTATTAAGAACAAAGCAAAGAGTAAACCAGGTGGTTAAATGATAAAGAATCCAATGCAGGGAACACAGGAGGCTCGGGTTCAATCCCTGGGTGGGGAAGATCCCCTGGAGGAGGGCATGGCAATCCACTCTAGTATTCTTGCTTGGAGAATTCCATGGACAGAGGAGCCTGGTGGGCTAGAGTCCACAGGGTTGCACACGACTGAGCTCGCACGCACATTAAAGAAGAAATCTTAATTCTCCTATTTTTGTTTCCCTGACATTATCATATTATTTGCAAATATGAAGAAAAAACCTAGATGACCTGGCCCCAGCCTCACCTTGAGCTCCTGATTCTCCCTCTACAGAGCAGTCTTTCAGTTCCTCAAACACACGAACATCCCTTTTCATCTGCTGTGTTCCCTTGTGTGTTCCCAGATGTCTTTGTTTACCAGATTCCAACTCAGTCTTCAGATCTCTACTTCAGCCTCTTAAAGTAGCCTTCCCTGACCCTTAGAACAAGATTAGAGCTCCCTCCTCCTACGCTTGACCTTCATGACTCTATCAGTTTGTAACACCACAATGGGGGTATAATAGGATCACTGAGTTGTTACAGTGATAAAGTGAATATATATGTAAAGTGTCCAGCACATAATAAGTGCTATAAAAAATGCTCAATATTATTTGATTGTGCATCTCCCCCCTTTACACTGTAATCTCCATTAAGGCAGATGACTCTCTTTCATAACTATATCCCTAGGAAGCTCTTGGTAATTATTTGTGACTGAAAAAATGACTTGGGTGATATTTCCCCAAGGTGTCTCTCACTTTCTACTGTAAATTTGCTAAAAACAAAACGCCTGGATTGTCACTCCTAAATATTCAAATATAAAGCTTTCAAATTCTGACGTCATTTAAGCTCAGTAGTTTAGGAAGCACTTTAGAGCAGAAATGCAGAGAGTAGATTTAGCAATGCAGTGTATCCAAGGACATATCCTCTCCAGCATGATTCTCAGGCATGGTGAGGAAGGCCTGAGCCAGGTGGCTCAGACCCAGGTAGGGCAGGGCTGGTACTGGGGACAGAACATCCTCTACCCGCTTCTTTTCTCTCGTCTTTGCTCTGGGTGCCTTGAATCAGTTATACCTTGCACGTGACAGAGAGGAAGCCAGGTGGCATATCACAGATTTATGGGGTATGCGGGAGTCAGGGGGATGAAGGGAGGTTGCAGTTCAGAGGTGTAATTTTGAGGTATGAACTATATGATGTGCTCCAGCAGGGGAATGGAACAAATAATATTTGGAAGAGAGAGAGGGGAAGAACCCAAAAGGCACTCTTTCCCTCTGTTCATTCATTTATTTACCAGTCATTTTATTATGAGTGCACTATGTTGTAGGCAGTAAAATAAATGCTGGGAGTAAGTACAAAGTTAAAACAAATGGCTTCATTGCCCTTTAAGGGCTTACAATTCACAGAAAGAGAGAGACAGAGACAGAGAGATAAGTCAATGATTCTCCATCATCTGGGTACATAAGAATAATCTAGGGAGTTTTTCCTTTTAAACTTCTTGTTGAAAATAACATACATACAGAAATATATACATATCCTAAGGGTAGAGCTCGCTTCCTAAGGCCCACTTGTCTTCACGGTGAATTTTGCAGTGAATGAAACAAAGTGTGTCACCTATACTATGGAAGGGAACTCCAAAGAACTCCAGAGAGGGAGCAATGATGGAACAGGGAAGAGAAGAGGAAGATGGGGCTGAGATGGGTGTTAAAATACGCTTCAGGGAGGAAATGACTTTTAAACTGAAGTTTGACCAATGATGGAATTTCATCATGGAAGGCTGAAGGAAATCCATTCAGAACTGAGGGAGTGGAGACCCTTTGGGTGGTTTGAAACCATCTGGCATGCTTGGGAACATGCCAGGAGATCAACAAGGCTGAAAGGCAACCTACCGAGGGAGGAGGTGAGTGATGCCCAAAAAGGTGAGATGGGGTCCAAATTTCAAATGGCTTTCTGCACCATAGGAATCAATTCAGACTTTTTTCCTGAAAGCCACGAGAAACCACTGAAGAGTTTTAGATTGTGGCAAAACTCCTAGATTTGCCTTCTGGAAGGATCTCTGGCATCAGTCTGGAGAACAAAATAGGAGAGGAGGTTCCTAGTTGGAGGGACCAGATAGACTACTGGAAACAACCAGCAAAGAAGTGAGATGGGACTAAGTGAAGGACATACCGTTCAGAATGAGATCACCAAGTGGACTCAAAAACTGTTCAAAGAATTTATAGGACTTGGTAACCAACTGCAGAATGAGGAAGAGGTAAGGCCAGGATAATTTTTATGTTTCCAGTCTGGGCAACTGGGAATCTGTTGGTTTCAGCATGCAAGATAAAATATGCAGAAAAGGAGCAAGACCTTCTACTTATATTCTTTCTGGGATTTATATTTAAGAAGGGTGATCCTTTAAAAAATGTAGATATGATCATGACATTCTTGTACTTACACTGATATGTAAGCCATATCAATATTTGTCTGTTTCAGTCTAACTCAACACTTACCACTTTCCTTCTTTGCTCCCTCTCTCTCTCGTCACCCCCCCACCCCATAAAAAGGAGCTCAGCATTAGTGTTTAACTACTATAAATCAGACTTTTCATTTACTTTTAATTTTTTTGAAGACACAGATTAAAACCTGCCCACCATGCCATCATTACACATGATCACTGTAGAAATTCTAGTTCCTTGCTAAAATGGAAATAAAGTCCAATGTGCCCAAGCTTTCTACCACTTAATAACCACACTGATGACACAGTACGAGCTTGGGAAAGGATACTCTTCAAGACATAGTTTAAGAAGAATTACTAGAATCTTAACTGTCAGAATAATATTGACCCAAGATGACTTCTTTCTTTCATTTCTGCCTCTTTTGCTATTGGTGTCGGTGCCTTTCTTAGAGACTCGCATGAGGCGCCTCAGGAGGCTATTTTCAAGTACTGTGCTATTTTCGATGACAGTGCTTTTCAGGTTGCTTTCTTCAGAGCCCTAGGGAGTAGTGCTGCTTCAGGGAGTCAAAGGCCACCAAACCCCAACAAAAACTGCCCTGTGAATAACAGTGTTATGGAGAGATTCTGAGGACCACTTCATCAGCGCCTCCCTCATCTCCTTTCTTCAGAATTGAGCAACTGCTACACAGCAGGTACCATACTAAGTACCAAGGATATACTCGCACGCAAAAACAGAGTTCCCATCCTTATCCAGATTACAGAATGGACAGGCCTTAAGCACGTAATCACCACAACAGCAAAAGTGTAACTGTCATTCCGAGAAATGCAAAAATGGAAAAACTCTCAGTGCCATGAGGGCACATGCCAGGGTGACCTGGACTTGTCTTAAACTTTAGTAGGTGAAATGGCATTTGCTGAATTCTGAATGTTGAATAGAAGTTAACTAAGGTGGAGGTTAACTGTGGTGTTGGAGAAGACTCTTGAGAGTGCCTTGGACTGCAAGGAGATCCAACCAGTCCATTCTGAAGATCAGCCCTGGGATTTCTTTGGAAGGAATGATGCTAAAGCTGAAACTCCAGTACTTTAGCCACCTCATGCGAAGAGCTGACTCATTGGAAAAGACTGATGCTGGGAGGGGTTGGGGGCAGGAGGAGAAGGGGACGACAGAAGATGAGATGGCTGGATGGCATCACGAACTCGATGGATGTGAGTCTGAGTGAACTCCAGGAGTTGGTGATGGACAGGGAGGCCCGGCGTGCTGTAATTCATGGGGTCACAAAGAGTCGGACACAACTGAGTAACTGAACTGAACTGAACTGAAGGTGAAGTTGGAAGTGGAGGAGGTATTCTTAGGTTCTCTTATGTCATAAATATGTAGGCACTTCATAAATACTTGCTGACTGAAAAGATGAATTGACCCTGTTCCTCTCAATAGGGCAAATCAAATGTCAGGAAGATTATTCACTGAAATGAACCACTGGAGAGGGTTTAGGCCAATCCTGTTCTTTTTACTGTTTTTTCTATATGGCTTGATGGAATATTTTAGGTTTTGTTGTTGTTGTTTCTTTTTTGTTTTTTTTGGTCAATAGCAGTGGAAAAACGTAACATCAGCAGCTGCCACCACAGTAATAATTGTGTCTACAGGAATGAAACACACCCCACGTGAACTAACTTCCTGTTACTCACTAATATTTTTTGAGCACCTACCAATGATGATTTGGTGAAGGGAGATGGGAGTGTGACTACCTAGGAATTTGATAAGCTATAATCAGAGTGAACCCAAGTACTGGGCATAAGTTTAGGAATGTATCTGGCTTTACAAATTGACAGCAGGCTTATTATCTAACATTTATTGAGTTCTTACATGCCATACACTGTACTAAGCACACTGGAAGTGTCATCTTTTTTAATTAGCATGGTAGTCATGTGAGTAGCATTTGGATACTATTATTAGCTCATATTTTATATGAGGAAACTAGAGCTTAGAGAGGCTAATGGGTCCAAGTTCACACAGCAGAAAATCTAACAGACATCTGAGTCAGGTCTGGGTGGCCCTAGAACCTCACATTTTGTAACTCAACCACCACGCCACCCTCCCAGAAGATGGTGTACCTGCTGTCACCTGCAGATTTTACACCACAGTTGCAAACTGATATAGTATTCCACTGCCCACACAACAGTGCCTTTTAAACTTACTGAGTCCCTTTTCTTCTCACTGAAATGTTTTTGCTGTCCAGTGTCTTACACTTTTGTTTCCAAAAGGGGTCCCCCCCCCTTTTAAAAAATGTGCCAGCTATTGCCATTTTTCTATTTTGTATATCTATTCAACAAATATTTTAAAATGATGTGCAAACCATTGTTCCAGTTACAGTGAGGAGCAAGGCAGAAAAGTCCCTCCTATTCCGAAGCACACATTCCTTTGGCGAGGGGGACAAGGAAAGTCAGAAAATAAGCAATAAATACAGTCTGTGTTAAGTAACATAAAAATTAAACGAAATGATGTGACAGAGAATTATTGGAAGAAAGGAACCAGTTTCCATGCAGGTAGTTGAGGAAGCCACACAGATACCGGTTTCTGAGGGCTGAGAGACCGAGGTGTGAAGCATTGTGAAGAGAGGTTTAGAAGAGCATTCCAGCACACGGAAGAGGAAAGAAAATGAGTATCTGTATCTATATCTATGTGTGTGTGTGTGTTTGACTCTTTGGGACCCCACAGACTGTAGCCCACCAGGCTCCCTCCTCCGTCCATGGAATTTTCCAGGCAAGAATACTGGAGCAGGTTGCCATTTCCTACTCTAGGGGATCTTCTGACTCAGGAATGGACCTGGTCTCTTGTGTCTCCGGCATTGAAGGTGGACTCTTACCACTATGCTACCTGGGAAGTCTACTGCTATATCCATATCCATATGTGTAAATGTGTGTATATATACATATGAATATAGATATATGTCTATATTCATCTCTTCATCACCAAAGTTCCAATATTTGGGGGGATGCTGATGAATAAGGGGAAAGCATTTTCCTTTGAGAATGACAGCAGTGGAAGGAAGTCTTTGATTAGGGTCTCAGCATTCAGGACATTCAAATTTGTCTTATAGTTTTCCTGTTTTCTGAGTGAAGTCCCCTCTGAATCTGGAAGTTTCTTCAGCTGCAAATAATAAAAGCTGCTTTAACTCATTCCTACATAAAATGAATTAGTACTGGGAACTGGGTGAATAAAAATCTCTGAAAGGCTAAAGGAACGGCCTCTAGGCTGAGCTCCCAGCAGTGAATCCCACCACAGGATCAGCTTCTCTAAATGAACTGCTCTAAGGGAGCTGCTACTTCTGGTACAATAGTAAACCAAGAAACCAGGGAGTCACTACACCCCTGGGTCCAGGGCTGAGCGTCTCAGGCTGAATGGAAACTTACAGAATTCATGCCCTATATTCTGGCTCTCCAAATCCATGGTGTGCAGGACAAGACACCAGGACCCCTGCTGCCACGGCACCGCCCACCAGACAAAACGGTAGAAGTCGGGCTTCCTCCTCCGTCTGGACTTCCACATGCTGTCCAGCTGCATCTGCTTGGCAGAGCTAAGTGGTGTACAGGACCCGGGCACTAACCAGGCCTGGGAAACCGACATCTTCAATTTTCTCACGTGTAGCAAGTGATACGGCATGTTTAGTTCAGTTCCGTCGCTCAGTAATGGCTGACTTTTTGAAACACCATGAACTGCAGCACATCAGGCTTCCCTGTCCATCAGCAACTCCTGGAGCTTACTCAAACTCATGTCCACTGAGTCGGTGATGCCATCCAACCATCTCATCCTCTGTCGTCCCCTTTTCCTCCTGCCTTCGATCTTTCTCAGCATCAGGGGCTTCCGAATAAGTCAGCTCTTCTCATCAGGTGGCCAAAGTACTGGAGTTTCAGCTTTAGCATCTGTCCTTCCAATGAATATTCAGGACTGATCTCCTTTGGGATTGACTGGTTTGATCTCCTTGCAGTCCAAGGGACTCTCAAGAGTCTTCTCCAACAACACAGTTCAAAAGCATCAATTCTTTGGCCCTCAGTTTTCTTTAGAGTCCAACTCTCACATTCATACATGACTATTGGAAAAACTATAGCTTTGACTAGATGGACCTTTGACAGCAAAGTAATGTCTCTGCTTTTTAATATGCTGTCTAGGTTGGTCACAGCGTTTCTTCCAAGGAGCAAGTGTCTTAATTTCATGGCTGCAGTCACTTTTCACAGTGATTTTGGAGCCCAAGAAAATAAAGTCTGTCACTGTTTCCATTGTTTCCCCATCTATTTGCCATGAAGTGATGGGATCAGATGCCATGATCTTAGTTTTTGAATGCTGAGTTTTAAACCAGCTGTTTCACTTTCCTCTTTCCCTTTCATCAAGAGGCTCTTTAGTTCCTCTTCATTTTCTGCCATAAAAGTGGTGTCATCTGCATATCTGAGGTTATTGATATTTCTCCTGGCAATCTTGATTCCAGCTTGTGCTTCATCCAACCTGGCATTTCACATGATGTACTCTGCATATAAGTTAAATAAGCAGGGTGACAATATACAGCCTTGATGTACTCCTTTCCCAATCTGGAACCAATCTGTTGTTCTATGTCTGGTTCTAATTGTTGCTTCTTGACCTGCATGCAGATTTCTCAGGAGACAGGTAAGGTGGTCTAGTATTCCCGTCTCTTTAAGAATTTTCTGCAGTTTGTTGTGATCCACATAGTCAAAGGCTTTGGCATAGTCAGTGAAGCACGAGATGCGAGATATTTTTCTGCAATTCTCTTGTTTTTTCCTAGGATCCAACAGATACAGGAAATTGATCTCTGGTTTCTTTGCCTTTTCTAATTCCGGCTTGAACATCTGGAAGTGCTCAATTCATGTACTGTTGAAGCCTAGCTTGGAGAATTCTGAGCATTATTTTGCTAGTGTATGAGATGAGTGCAATTGTGTGGTAGTTTGGACATTCTTTGGCATTGCCTTTCTTTGGGATTAGAATGAAAATTGACCTTTTCCAGTCCTGTGGCCACTGCTGAGTTTTCCAAATTTGCTGGTATATTGAGTGTAGCACTTTCACAGCATCATCTTTTAGGATTTGAAACAGTTCAACTGGAATTCCATCACTGGCAGTAGCGTTGTTTGTAGTGATGCTTCCTAAGGCCCACTTGGACTTTGCATTGCAGGATGTCTGGCTCTGGGGGAGTGATCACACCATTGTGGTTATCTGGGTCATTAAGATCTTTTTTGTATTGTATACGGCATGTTACAGGGCGCTGAAATGGGCTGAGTGAGCCCATCTATTTGCCTGCAATAATTTCAACTGAGAATGTTGATAATGAAGTAGCACTGTTTGCCTCAGAGTTTTCTGTTTCCAGCAAATCCCATGGGACAACTGTTTACCCTAGGAGGTAGCCAGGCTTAAAGCTCCCTATAAATCCTTCAAAGGGGCTGAAATTGAAAACAGGACTAAGCAACTAATAATAACAATGATTCTACCTTATGTGGTTAAGAGTTCCATCTTTGAAGTCACTCTGAATCCCAGCTCCTCCGCTCAGCCAGCTTCCTCTATTATCTGGCACTTTCCAAGAATTTTGTGAGGAGGTAAATGTGTCACTGGCCATGCATCATTTCTGAGTACTTGATATGTGGCTAATGTGACAAAAGAACTGGATCTTAAGTTGCATTTATGTTTTAATTAATTGACATTTTAAAAGTTAGCTTATTTTAAAAATCACTTTATTGAGCTATGATTGACAGATAAAAACTGTACATATTTAATGTATACCACTTGATGAGTTTAGAGATAAGTAGTATATACCTGTCAAACCATCACAATTTGGCATAAATTTATCCATCACCTCTAAAAGTCTCCTTCTGCCCTTTCCCTCTTATTACATGATGATGATGATCAAAACACTTGATATAACATCTACTTACTTAGCAAATTTGTAAGTATACACTAAAGTATAGCCATACTGTTTCCCATAGTAGCTGAACCATTTAAACTCAAATAGTAATATGTGACCAGTAGCTACTGTATTGAATAGCACTGTATACAATGGGGATAATAGTGGTATCTACCTCATTCATTTATTCAGTGAATACTTATACAATATCTTCTATGAGCATCTACAGGTATTGTGCTAAGGAAAACATCCTGAGGCCTACAACCAGTAAGGCAATCAGACCCATTTAACAAGTGAACAAATAAAACACCTACAGTTATAGAGTTAGCAGTATAAAGGAAGTAACACGTTAGAGCTTTTGCAGAATAACAGGGAGTGAGAGGACATGGATAAAGAAGTTCACCCACATGCTGGCTTCTCCATGACCTAACATAAAACATGAAAAAAGTGATGACTTAAATCACAACAACTGGAACAGGACCTTTCAAAAGCAAGAAATTTAAAAATATCCCAACTTTGATTGCAACACTCTTTTAAGTTGCTCTGACACTTGAGCTTTTAGTTTTATTGAGAATAGAATGTTCTATATCTGTTTTTTTTTTTTTTAAACCAGTTTCTGTGGGTTTTATGCTTATGTGCTCAGATCTGTTGCCTGCCATGCCCCTGCCCTGCCTGATGAGGCAGGGGGCTGGCTCCGGAAAGCCAACTCTCTTAGGGTCCAGGGTCAGTTGTCTTCCAGTAGGCTTAGTCAGTGGGAGATTTTGGTGAGAATGGCAGAATCTTTCCTTCCTTCCCTCGCTGTGTAGGGAGGCATCTCCCCAAAGCTGCTGACCCTCCTCTGGGGTCTCCATCACCTACGGACACGCCTGCCTTAACTCTGTCTTCTGCCTGGTGACCGTAACTCCTGGGATCTGATTCTGTCACTTTCTCCCTGCTTCTTGCCAGCCTAAGGTGGTGATGGCTTCGTGCCATTGCTAATGTCTGTGTTGCCTCACTGTTCTCTGATTAGCTTCTCTGCTTCTTCTTCCCTCTCTTCTGAACACTGTGGTTGGATGTTAGATGACAGACCATTTATGATGTTGACTCAGGATTGGACCTAGGACCATACCCGAAAACAGTTTTAAGGTTTTAACTACTTCTCATGGCATCCCTTTTTGGCCCACTCCTCAGGCCCATTGAGGTATGATATTCATTATTCCATTGCTACTGCTGCTAAGTTGCTTCAGTCATGTCTGACTCTGTGCGACCCTATAGATGGCAGCCCACCAGGCTCCCCCATCCCTGGGATTCTCCAGGTAAGAACACTGGGGTGGGGTGCCGTTTCCTTCTCCAATGCATGAAAGTGAAAAGTGAAAGTGAAGTCGCTCAGTCGTGTCTGACTCTTAGCGACCCCAAGGACTGCAGCCCACCAGGCTCCTCTGTCCATGGGATTTTCCAGGCAAGAGTACTGGAGTGGGGTGCCATTGCCTTCTCTGCATTATTCCATTATGGGTGGGTATATTTGTGTCAGAAATGCAACCTTCAGAAAATTAAAATTTATCAAGTTAGTTGGGCTATGATCTTTTAACAGCTGAAATAATGTATTTAAAAGGTCTGGAATTTCTGAATAAACATTAAACAGTCCACTGGTTATATAACATGTAGTATGTTCAATTAGTATACTAGAAATTTTATTAGCATACTTTATACTAGTTTCTGTGTAAATAAATAAATCCAAAACTCAGTGACTTAAT
>SJYV01037147.1:0-18277 GCA_006410875.1 Neotragus pygmaeus | reverse complement strand
ATAGATACTATGAGAAATCTTACACTAAGTTGGATTGTTAATGTTTTGATCAAACATTTTACTTAATGTAACATTTTCATTACTCAGGGTTAGTAAATGTATACTGTTTTAGTCACTGCTGCTGCGACTGCTGCTAAGTTGCTACTAGAACTGAGTAAAATAATATAGATCAGATTTGTGCCACTGATGAATTTTATGTGCTTTCAAGAGAGAAAGATGAGAGGTGGAAAGAAGCTACATTTTTAGAAATCCAGTCTCACTTTCCATGAAATGGATAATATGAAGTTCTGTCCTAAAAAGCCCCTTCATTCTATTTTTAATGACTTTAAACACAAGGGGTTTTCTGGAATATTAGAAAATATAAGCAAGCAAAAATTTAAAAAAATGACATTCTTAGAACTCAGAAATCATCACTGTAGTATTCTCCTGCATGTGTTTTCAAATCCCTTTGCATGCAGATATGTGTATGAGTATTTGTAAATATTCATTTTTAACTAATCAAAATGTTATCCTATTATGCCCACTATTATGTAATCTGTTACTTTTACAACCAATGGTTTCCTTTTCATTTAGATAAAATTTCATCTCATCTAAATCAAGTACATATTCATATTTCTCCAATTGACCCAATATTTTTCTGTATTTGTTTAAACCAGTATCATTATATTTGGTTATTATCCTTTAAGTCTCTTTTAATTTAACACAGTCCTTTTTTTATGACACTGGCTTGATTTAAAAAATGCAATTTCATTATAAAATGTCACACTCCAACCCTTGATTGAAGATTTGGAACCGGATCAAAGGATAATTTGATGTGCCATTACAGGAGCCTCCTATGTTAAACCTTCCAGGAGACTGATAACAAGTATTAATGATCCTAATAAAAGAAATTTCTAATTTCAAATAGCTCTAATTTAAACAAAACTAAGATTTTATCCTGTGTGGACCTAGAGGCGGTGAAATGGAGAACTGTTTTCAAAGAAATGGCTCAGAATTATACTGACATTCTATGAAATAAAAAATCCAACCAACATATTGTCCATGGTGAGAAGAACTACCAGAACCCTAAAGGGAATAAATGCTTTTTTCAAATGTAAGTTTTACAACCTGTTAAAATATTTTCCAGTGCCACTTATGGCTGGTCTTTCTAAAGCTTTCCTCTTAATGACAATAAAGATTTTCTTTATGAGGATTATTCCCATTTGGACTTTTCAGTCAAGCACCCAACATACCCCACATTTTTTTAAAACCTGTATTCTACTACAGAATGAATAGCAAATGGCAGACAAGTCAACTAACATTATAAAAGTTTTAACACAATTGTGCTTATCTTATAATCTTCCTGTCTTATCAGTTGATTCAACTGTTTGCCAAGAAAACAAGTATTTATTCAGTCCTAACTTTGTGTATTTCTATTCATGCACGTGGTGCAGAAGTTGAGGCTGTGGAGTCAAAACAGCCTGGTTTTACATCTCTTCTCTATATGTGACATTGGGCAATTATATAAGCACTCTGTGCCTTGTTTCTCCTGGTTGGAAAATGACAGTGAAACAGTCTTTATCTTGTGGGGTTGTTGTGGTGATCAGATTAGATACCCATGCCAAGCATTTAGAATAGTGCCTGGCACATAATAAGCACTAAATAAATCTTAGAGTAAATTTATTTTAGAAATTGATTTTGACAAATGGCATCTAAATAGTCACCCTTCACTAAATAAGAAAGAAGTAAAATATTTATTTGAGGTAAAATATTTATAAAGCTCTGCGACATACACATCCTCTTTCTCCCACCTAGACACATACACACTCTGTGCAGTATTTGCCCACAAGTTCACCATGCTTCCTTCAAACCGGCCATTATGGAGGGACAGGAAAACATACCAAGCCAGGAGGCACATGTGATCTACTCAGCAGAGTCATATAAAATAAATAAATAATACCTCGTCTTCTACCCACATTCACCACAGTGCAAGAAAATCATTGCAGCTGGTTTAGCTCATCCCTTGCCTTGTGGAAGCTGCAGCCATAAGTCATCCCTGAACAGTTAGAATTCAATCTGCTTCTAAAAGACCTTCAGAGGAGGTCTATCTGGGGATTCAGTTGTACTAATTTTTGGGTATTTATTATGAAATGACACTGTGCTAGGATTAAGGTGAATAAAAAGATTAAGGCATTATCCTCAGCCTCAAAGACCCTGTGGCTCTTAATAGTGGATGTAATAGCAGAATGAATTATGTGCTGAAAAAATAAGCAAGATATCACTGAAAGGCTTTACTTCCTGTTGCAGAGAGAAGGTGGCTTCTTCTTGGTGGAGAGCATGGAAGAAGCCCATGCTCAGATAAAATCATAAAAAGAGATAAAGGCACAGAGATCTAAAAATAGCATACAGCAGACAGAGGACTAGTGGGATGCATGAGCAGTGAGTATTGAGAAAAAAGACTAGAAATTTAAACTTGGACAAAATCATGGAGTCACAGAAAGAAACTTATTTTCATGTTTTTAGGTCATGAAAGTCACTGCAGTGAAGAAACATGATACAATAAGTTTAACAATAATTTTCCATGGTAATTCTTCCTTATATATAAAACAGCCCTTGTAAACTATAAGCTTCCTCTCAAGAAGTTCTTAGTACAGATGAAAAAACCATTCTTTCTAATATCAAAACATTATTCCCTACTTTTTTTCTCTGAAACTCATGCCTGCATGTATGCCTGCTAAATCGCTTCAGTCGTGTCTGACTCTTTGTAATCCTTTGATGTAATCTGCCAGATTTCTCAGTCCATAGGAGTCTCCAGGCAAGAATACTGGAGTGTGTTCTGAAACTCATGATAGTAATGATAATCAATAGAAACTTTGAAGTAACGGTGCAGATGGGGATTCAAAAAGATGTGACCCATTATTGTCAAAGAAAACCACTAAATAATTTTAGTTTAATCATCCACTACATCTGTCCTGGTAGTTTTAATCTTGTAACTAATCCAGATTTTTTTTTTTAGCATATTACTTGAAAACTTGTTTTTTGGTATATTAAAAATCATGTCTTACAAAAGTAGAAAGGTGGTTGCCAGAAAGGTGGCTAATGAAGGAAGAAATGGGGAAATAGTTATTCAGTTTAGCAAAATGAGAGAGTTCTGAAGATCTGTTGTAAAGCAATGTGAATATACTTAACATCACTGAACTGTACACTTCAAAATGTTTAAAATGGTATATTTTATATGTTTTAACAACAGTTTTACATTTTTAAATTAAAAAAAATCATGTCTTACAGAAAGGGCTGTGTGGTCAAGTATGTTTGTGAAATATGCATGTTTATAATTCTATTTGGGTGATGTCAGTCAGTCAGTCAGTCAGTTCAGTTGCTCAGTCGTATCTGACTCTTTGTGACCCCATGAATCGTAGCATGCCAGGCCTCCCTGTCCATCACCAACTCCTGGAGTTCACTCAAACTCACATCCATTGAGTCGGTGATGCCATCCAGCCATCTCATCCTCTATCGTCCTCTTCTCCTCCTGCCCCCAATCCCTCCCAGCATCAGAGTCTTTTCCAATGAGTCAACTCTTCGCATGAGATGGCCAAAGTACTGGAATTTCAGCTTCAGCATCGTTCCTTCCAAAGAAATCCCAGGGCCGATCTCCTTCAGAATGGACTGGTTGGATCTCCTCTTCTTCTCCAACACCACAGTTCAAAAGCATCAATTCTTCGGCACTCAGCTTTCTTCACAGTCCAACTCTCACATCCATACATGACCACAGGAAAAACCATAGCCTTGACTAGACGGACCTTAGTCGGCAAAGTAATGTCTCTGCTTTTGAATATGCTATCTAGGTTGGTCATAACTTTTCTTCCAAGGAGTAAGCGTCTTNTCTCACATCCATACATGACCACAGGAAAAACCATAGCCTTGACTAGATGGACCTTAGTCGGCAAAGTAATGTCTGTGCTTTTGAATATGCTATCTAGGTTGGTCATAACTTTTCTTCCAAGAAGTAAGCATCTTTTTAATTTCATGACTGCAGTCACCATCTCCAGTGATTTTGGAGCCCTCCAAAATATGGGCTACCAATTATAAACAGTATAGGAATTGCAAAGAGGAGCTACAATGAGCTGGAGTAAACATGGAAGACTTGTGAACAGGACGGGACTCCACCTGGACCTTTAGTTTAGTCGCTCAGTCGTGTCCGACTCTTTGCGACCCCATGAATCGCAGCATGCCAGGCCTCCCTGTCCATCACCAACTACCGGAGTTCACCCAACTTAGAGGATTTCTAACTTTCTTTTCTAAGGAAAATGCTGGAAACTTCTGGCCTATGATAAGGCAGAGTTTACTCTAGGAGGTTAAGGCACAAAATGATTTTGAACATATAAGCCAAAATGATGCAGGGCTGAGACTTCCTGACCTCAGTCTTTACAATACCTCAAGTCTTTACAATACCTGGTTTTGTAAAGTCTTTGACTTGACACTAGATGTTAGGCAGTCAAAACAGTAGGTGAAGTCAAAGGTGATGAGAGACAATCCAGGTATCAAGGAATGAAATCCTGAGTATCATCAGAGTATAAGCAATCACAACGGACACCTGAAACCAATAATGTTCGGTTCCTGGGAGGTGATAAAATGTGGAGGATAATTAGAGAATTCAAAGACCATTTCAAGGCTTTGGGTATCCAGGACCAAAAGAATGATTATTCCATTGAGTAAGTGGAGATGTTATAAAGGGAAGTCAATTTGAGAAAAAGATTATGAAAACTCAGTTTTAGATATGCTGAATCTGATATATGCGCTAAGGATAAGTGTACAGTAAGAAGCTCAAAATTCAAAACTGAGGCACAGATCTATAGATCAGGCTTAAGACACAGACAGAGCCACAACTTAGTGATAAATCATTGATCTAAAAGAAGAACTGGCCAAGGTCTGTATCTGTGAGAAACAGTTACTGCCAATGAACAGAAGACCTGTAAGCCAAAACAGTGATGAAAGAGATATTAGAGTCACAGTCTCTCCTCTATTTGATAAGCTTAGGAATGTAATTTAACCCCTGAAAAGTAATGAGATCTACTTAGTAAAAAATCCTCCTGCAATGAGGGAGACCTGGGTTCGATCCCTGGATTGGGAAGATCCCCTGGAGAAGGGAAAGGCTACTCACTCCAGTATTCTAGCCCATAGAATTCCATGGGCTGTATAGTCCATGGGGTCACAAAGAGTTGGATACGAGTGAGCAACTTTCACTTCCACTTCACTTCCATACTTAATAAGGTAGGCTACTGGCAAGATTAAATGAAATAAAGTAATAAAATTAAGTAAATCTCATTTACCAACCTAAAAACAAGAGCAGGAAACCAAGAAAAAGTAGTGTCAAAGCGAGCAAGGGCCTGTTTTCCAAGACAGGATCACTGGTCAAAACAATACTGTAGCAAATGCCCACAGCCTGAAATGTGAGAGAGAAAAGCACATAACACAAATTACTCAGTCACCCCCTCTGGAGTAACTGTATCATATATTTGTTTACTGTCAGTTTCAACCATGAGGAAAAAGACTGTTTTGTTTTCTGAGATATTCCTTTGGGAATATTTACTGGGTGCTTGGTCACCAAAGGCACCCAATAAATATGAGAAAAAACAAAACAAAACAAAACCCCAAACCTCCCTCAAGTTGTTGTAGTTTAGCCGCTAAGTTGTGTCTGACTTCGCAACCCAATGGATGGTAGCCCACCAGGCTCCTCTGCCCGTGGGATTTCCCAGGCAAGAATGTTGGAGGGGGTTGACATTTCCTTCTCCAGGGGATCTTCCCAACCCAAGGATCAAACCTCCATTGGCAGGTGGATTCTTTACCGCTGAGCCACCAGGGAAGCGTTATAAAACTAAACGTATTCAATTTAAGAAGTATCCTTTAGCCTGAGATTATGTCCTTCTTTGTCTTTGGCACTAAAACGTCCTTTCTTTTACAAAAAGATGATAGTTGATAATTATAACTTTTTTTTAAGCTTGACAAAACAAAAAACTTAGCAATTCTATGTCAGACTCCGATTTTTTTTTTTTTTTTTAAATTTCTCAGTCAGTTCAGTTGCTCGGTCATGTCTGACTCTTTGTGACCCCATGGACTGCAGCACACCAGACCTCCCTGTCTATCACCAAGTCCCAAAGTTTACTCAAACTCATGTCCATTGAGCTGGTGATGCCACCCAACCATCTCATCTTCTGTCGTCCTCTTCTCCTCCCACCCTCAAGTTTCCCAGCATCAGGGTCTTTTTCAACTAGTCAGATCTTTGCATCAGGTGGCCAAAGTACTGGAGTTTCAGCTTCAGCATCAGTCCTTCCAATGGATATTCAGGACTGATTTCCTTTAGGATGGATTGGTTAGATCTCCTTGCAGTCCAAGGGACTCTCAAGAGTCTTCTTCAACACCACAGTTCAAAAGCATCATCTTTCTTTATAGTCCAACTCTCACATACATACATTACTACTAGAAAAACAATAGCTTTGATTGATGGACCTGTATTGGCAAAGTAACATCTATGCTTTTTAATATGCTGTCTAGGTTGNTTCAACACCACAGTTCAAAAGCATCATCTTTCTTTATAGTCCAACTCTCACATACATACATTACTACTAGAAAAACAATAGCTTTGATTGATGGACCTGTATTGGCAAAGTAACATCTATGCTTTTTAATATGCTGTCTAGGTTGGCCATAACTTTTCTTACAGGAGCAAGCATTTCATGACTGCAGTAACCATCTGCAGTGACTTCTGAGCCCCCAAAATTAAACTCTGTCACTGTTTCCCCATCTATTTGCCATGATGTGAAGCGATGGGATCAGATGCCATGATCTTTGTTTTCTGAATGTTGAGTTTTAAGCCAATTTTTTCACTCTCCTTTTTCACTTTCATCAAGAACCTCTTTGTTCTTCTTCACTCTCTGCCACAGAGGTGGTGTCATCTGCCTATGTGAGGTTATTGATATTTCTCCCAGCAATCTTGATTCTAGCTTTTGCCTCATCCAGCACAGTATTTCTCATGATGTACTCTGCATAGAAGTTAAATAAGCAGGGTGACAATATATAGCCTTGACGTACTCCTTTCCCAATTTGGAATCAGTCTGTTGTTCCATATCCAGTTCTAACTGTTGCTTCCTGACCTGTACAAAGATTTCTTAGGAGGTACGTAAGGTGGTCTGGTATTCTCATCTCTTTAAGAACGTTCCACAGTTTGTTGGATCCACACAAAGGCTTTGGCATAGTCAATAGCAGTAGTAGATGTTTTTCTGGAACTCTTGTTTTTCAATGATCCAACTGATGTTGGCAATTTGATGTCTGGTTCCTCTGCCTTTTCTAAATCCAGCTTAAACATCTGGAAGTTCATGGTTCATGTACTGTAGAAGCCTGGCTTAGAGAATTTTGAGCATTACTTTACTAGCGTGTGAGATGAGTGCAATCGTGCAGTAGTTTGAACATTCTTTGACATTGCCTTTCTTTGGGACTGGAATGAAAACTGACTTTTTCCAGTCCTGTGACCACTGCTGCATTTTCCAAATTTGCTGGCATACTGAATGCAGCACTTTCACATCATCTTCTTTTAGGATTTGAGAAATTTCAGTCACTGAAGTCCAAAAATATGAGAACCTCTGCTCTAATTCAACTAATTTTCTGGCTTCCCAAATCCCTCAGGATACAGTCAACAAGATGTTAAGTCTGCCTATGCTGAGCATCTCTAATGTTCAAGAGCTTTCAGTGATGTAGAATCAACTGAAAAAAGCTACAGTTATATATCTGAGGCACGTTTACTTAGCTTCATGAAGAAAAAGCAAAAAACCAAAGCCTGTAGGGAGAAAGCCAACTTGTGAAAGAGGGCCAGTAGAGAAACGAAGGCCAAGAAAACTTTTCAGTTAGTTCAAAGGGATGCATTCTGTGCTATACTCATAGTCTTCCCTAAACTTAGTGATTATAAAAATCTTCACAAAAATAACTATAAAGGCTAGAAATGTATAAAACACTCATGAGGTCAGGGGTGATCAGCTTACATTTCCTTTCACACATCTCAGTACTGCCTAAGATGACTCATTTGCTAACCTATATAAATTTCAGTTGAACACTTTTCAGGTTCAATCAGAGGCAAATATCCCATGGTTTTAATATTGCCCAGACCCAAAAATATAACAGAATCTAAAAGACACATATACTCAAGGATGCAAAAAACAACAAACAGAGATAATGAAGTCCGTGACAATCAACATGAGAATCAAAAAGGATGAGAAGAGCTTGAAAGCAAGGAGTAGAAAGAAGAGAAGAAAAAAAAAAACCTAATCTCAACAAGCCCACCTAAAGGAACCAGAGACCTGGACACAGTCGCCTCCAACCTTCCAAGACGTAACAGACTGAAAAGGAGCAAGGTGGGATTTGAAAATGATGCAAAACTGGTTGTTAAAAAAAATCACAAGCAAAAGTATAATACTCAGTGCCAGGTAGAGACAGGCATTTCAAATATTTGGAGAAACAAATATTTGCACAAATAAAAAGACATTCATACAAAGAGGATGTGAGTCCCCGTTTCGAATCACTTCATCCAAAGCACGTAGGTCCCCATCAACCACCTTTCTTTGCATTTAAGCTCAGGCTAAAAATCTAACCTTATGAAAAGCTGAGCCCTCTCAATAACCCACACTGGCCTCCTAGCCCAGTTCCAGCACAGCGAGGCCCAGCAAAGTTCCTTCCCTAAGAACTGTCATTTCTCAAATCCAGCACCCATGAGTCAGTGCCGAAGGAAAAAACAATGTTATTGGGAGCGGAGGCAAAGAGGCCAAGGGGTGGGAAGAAAAACTATTTTTGATGTACAGAAAGGTAAAAAACACTCCAGTTCTGGAATTATAGTATTCCTAGATAGACCAAATGAAAATAAAACCTATTTCTATTTATCATTAAACGAACAGAAATAAAAGTCTACCAACTTAAGCCACCAATGACTGAAAGGAGTTTTTTGGCTTTAACTTTTTTTCACCCCTGGTTTTCCATTACATCTCAGCCTCTCATTGTTGCAGCACTACTGATGAAGTCTTAATAGCAAAGAACTATGTTGGACAACAAAATTCTGCTTAGTTGATCTGTATTAGATTCAGTTTATCAGTATTTGCACGCACACATTTATTTCATTTTTCATTACTTATATTTTAATGATGTGTAAAGTTCTCTTTTCCTCCCTTCAGAGCCTGCTTTCCCACACCTTTTTCCGGTCTGCATTCTAAGGTACCCTTTCTCTTTCCTTTAGTTCACTTTGCTTCCGAAGCAAAACAGGGTCTGCAGGGAACTGATATAAATGGGGCAGGTTTATGGCAAATAATACCCTACCTAAGATATCCTTTATGCCATGTGTTGTCTACAGTCAAGTAGCAATTCCTTTCATGCCTCTGAGCCTGAGCAGAACCCATGTGCTGACGCTATGCTCACATTGTTGATGCTAACCACCACCATCATGTTTCCTAGAGGTTCAGGAGTATTCCCAAACCTGCTGAAGAACATATCACTAAGTCCTCAAAGCCACAACCATCATCAAGCAACTGAGCTCTTGTTCCTACCAGATCAGGAATTCAAGAGTCTCAGTTACTCCTTAATCCCCATGACCTGGTTCTACTCAAGCTAAAAATTCTGTAAGGCATTTTTAGAAACTGTAGTTTCAGAATTCTATTAGCTCTCCTAAAAGGCCTCAACATCAAACAAACTTTCAGCCCAAAACAAATTTAGCTGGCATTATGCCAAATAGCTATAAAAGGCTGCTGTTGTACAACTGCCCTGAAGTGAAGCTGGCCAAATCTAAGTGAAAAATGATAAAGCTCCAAGAATAAGCAGTCATAAAAAGATACATGGTTCCTCAGAAGAAATTTGCTGGCGGTTTGAAACGTCAGATTCAAAGGGCTCTTGTCCCTTTATAAAGATTAAACTAAAGAAAGTAAATCAAACTTGAAATGTTCAAAATTCCTGGGGATTAACAGTCCACTTTTAACAAAATGCTAAAAGAAAAATCTTGTATTGAATAATGCAGTTTCTTCAATGTCTCCCAAGTAATTCAGCTTATTTTGGAAGCAATTTTGTTGCAGGTCTTGAATGTACTTGGGGACCAAGGACAAGACACCTGTGCTGGTAGGTCGTACACTACTAATTCGCCCAAGGTGCCAGAGAAACAGAAGATGCTGTGATTTCTGGATAACGATTTTCTGCAGTGCCAGGTAAAAGAGGTCACAAGCCGTTGTACAGCCGCAGCTCAGCTTTTTCCAAGCGATGTGCAAGCTCCTCGGACAAAATTTTGCTAGGAATTTCGGAGAAACAGGCAAGCTGAGAGGAATTCCTCTCGGCACCGGTGTCTGTACTTTGCAGCTTCCTTTTCCGACGGCCTCGCGCGCATCCTGTGTCTCATTGCCGCCGTTGCTCGGCCCTCCCTGGGCTCCAGCTAGCCAGCAGAGGACCCTCCCTACAGCCCCGCGCAGCGACGCCCCGCCCGCGGGTCAGCCGGGTTCCGCCTGCCGCCCGGCCCGGCCGCTACGGCCCCGCCCGCTGCCCTTCCGCTCACTCACGCGGGAGGCCGCGGCGGCGTCTCCATGGCGGCTCCTCTCGGGCTTCAGCTCTACGGCGCCCGCCGCCGCCAGCACCATTCCAGCTGCGGACTCCTGCCCCGCCCGCCCGTCGCGCCGCGTCCCATCCGCCCGGGCGCCAGCCCACCGCCGACCCGCACCCGCGCCTGCACCGGCACCCGCTCTAGAAGCGGCCCCGCTTGCCGGCCCAGCTCTGCAGCCGCACTTCNCGGCGCCCGCCGCCGCCAGCACCATTCCAGCTGCGGACTCCTGCCCCGCCCGCCCGTCGCGCCGCGTCCCATCCGCCCGGGCGCCAGCCCACCGCCGACCCGCACCCGCGCCTGCACCGGCACCCGCTCTAGAAGCGGCCCCGCTTGCCGGCCCAGCTCTGCAGCCGCACTTCCCGGGCGCTCTCCGCCTGCCGGCGATGCTGGGGGCGGAGCGGCAGGAGGGCACTTCCGGGTGTGACGCGCCCTCGACACCCCGCCCCGCCTCTTCCTGCCGCCGCCGAGTGGGCTCCCAGGGTGGGTTCGCCTGCCCGAACCCATGAGCTGGAGACGTGAGGGCGGGGTCCGGCCGGAAAGCGCNCCAATCTTAGTTCTAAGACAATTTACCAATTAACTGTGGACCAATGTGCCTAAATGATCTGTTAACCACAATAAAATTCTACTTGTGATTTGTTTATGCCAATCTATGCAGCTCAGAATGGGCTTCCCTGGTGGCTCAGATGGTAAAGAGATTGCCTGCAATGCGGGAGACCTGGGTTCGACCCCTGGGTCAAGAATACCCCCTGGAGAAGGAAATGGCAACCTATTCCAGTATCCTTGCCTGAAAAATCCTATGGTCAAAGGAGTCTAGCAAGCTATAGTCCATGGGATTGCAAAGAGTCGGACATGACTGAGCAATTCACTATCAATTCACTATATAGCTTAGATGGTAAAGCATCTGCCTACAATGCGGGAGACCCAGGTTCAATCCCTGGATTGGGAAGATCCCTTGGAGAAGGAAATGGCAACCCACTCCAGTACTCTTGCCTGAAAAATCCCATAGACCAAAGTGCCTGGTAGGCTACAGTCCATGGGGTCGCAAAGAGTCAGACATGACTGAGTGACTTCACTTCACTTCATACATTTAAAAATAAAACCAGAAGTTTGTAAACAAGAGAAATACATACCTTGAAACTGTATAAGCAAAAAACTGAATGAGATTACAACAGCCACTGTTTTGCCACAATACAAAGAGAATCCAGTGAGGCAGAACTGGTCTCCTATGCACAGCAGATCCTAAGTGCGTGTACAGATGAACGCACAGCTTCAAGCAGCCAGGTCAGCGTCCGACAGACACTGGGACAGACCTGGGTTAGGGTTTGTTCCTGGAAGAACGAAGCAGAGCATTGCTTTTTAGAATACCAAACCTAGACATTTCTGGACAAATTGCCTTCATTTTCTCATCAGCCACAGACAGGATCAGCCATAAACAGGATAAATAGGGTCTTCTCATATCTGCTGGACCCCTGAGAATTACCCAAACTGAGCCTAGAACAGGCCTCTCAAGACCTCCCAGCAGACCACAACCACCTGGTCACACTCAAGAGACCCAGCTTTGGAACCACATTCATATCTACTATTAATAGGTCAGAAGTCCTGAGGAATGGGCCCAGAAATCTGTATTTCCGCCAGCACTCCAGGGGATCCTGGTGTGGAGGTTTGAGACCCACTGAGCAAAGAGCAGTTTATCATTCGAAGGCAAACGCAGACTGCAGTGACGGGACCTGCCGAGTCAGGGACTTAGCTGGTTTGGCTATCCCTCCCATGAATGCCCCTGGCGTTTACCCTGGCTCCTAAGGATGCCATAGTCTCCTTGGCTCCACAATCTTTTGGTACAAGTGAAGATTTATGCTGAACCATTTCATTTGCTTTTGGTCTTTTTTTACTTATGAACTAAGAATAATTTAAAGCAGCTTAAAGGAAAATAAAAGTTTCCATGCATAAATGGTGTCTGGCCAATCTAATTTTTTATATCTTTCTCTTAAGCAAACAGCCTCAAAAATATTGTGTTATAACATTTAACTTAATTTGCATACACTGAACATTCTAAATAAACAACTTACATATTTTTTTTACCCCAAATCAAAGGCCAGGCCAATATTTCTGGCTTTAAAATTATTCTTTAGCCAGAATAGAGTGATACTATTTGGTTTTGTTTTACAGACATCACCCAAATAAAACAATAAGCTACATTATGAGCAACACTGAAAATAGATTCTGTGATTCCTGAATTACTGTTTCTTCAGGACATTTGCATAATCTTAAAATTCAAGAACTGCTTGAGGAAAACGCTGTGTAAGGAGTTGTGGCATACTCAACACATTTACAGGAGTGATTTAGAATCACAGCCATCTTCAGTGTATCTCAGAATGTGGATGATAGACACGGTGCATCAAAACATAATGTGCACGGTGACTGAGGTGGGAAGCATTATCCTATGGTGCTCAAAGCATTGTCCTCAGATCAACAGCATCAGCGTATGCAGGGCAGTTGTTAAAAATGCAAACTCTGTTTGCCAGACCTCATGCATCAGACACTCAGAGGATAGGGCCCAGTGCACAGGGTGGTTTCAACAACCCCCAGGAGATTCTGTGCTCACAAAAGTTTGAGAATTACTTTGATGTTGTTGTTATTCGGTTTCTAAGTCACGTCTGATTCTTTACCACCCTGTGGACTGCAGCACGCCAGCCTCCTCTGTCCTCCACTATCTCCCAGAGTCTGCTCAAACTCACGTCCATTGAGCTGGTGATGCCATCCAACCATCCCATCCTCTGTCATCCCCTTCTCCTCCTGCCTTCAATGTTTCCCAGCATCAGGAGCTGTTCAAATGAGTCACCTCTTCGCATCAAGTGGACAGAGTATTGGAGTTTCAGCTTCAGCATCAGTCCTTCCAATGAATATTTAGGACTGACTTCCTTTAGGAGACTGCTCTGATCTCCTTGCAGTCCAAGGGACTCTCAAGAGTCTTCTCCGGCACCACAATTGAAAAACATCCATTTCTTTGGTGCTCAGCCTTCTTTAAGGTCCAATTCTCACAAGCATACATGACTGCTGGAAAAACCATAGCTTTGACTATATGGACCTTTGTCAGCATGGGATGTGATGTCTTTGCTTTTTAATATGCTATCTAGGTTTGTTGTATCTTTCCTTCTAAGGAACAAGCATCCTTTAATTTCATGGCTTCAATCAGAGTCTGCAAGTGATTTGGGGATGCAAGAAAACAACCTATCTAGTCCTGTGAAATCAGTGTTTTCTAGGACACAATGTAACTTTCCTATGAATTATGATACCTCCTCTTAAAGCAAAATTCCTGATTTATTCATTCATTCAGCTAGCATTGATTGACTACCCACTTGATGCCAAAGGCAGTGCTAGGCATCAAGATATGTTTATGAAGAAAACCACCTTTGTCCTTACCCACACTTATAGCTTACAAACTATACTGTCTGGGCAAGGAGAAAATGGTAAAGCAGATAATACTAACTCTAAAGGAGGATTCGATGCATGTGAACAGGGAGCAGGATAAAGTAAAACACGAGAGGACATTTACTGTAGATGCATAATCTGTTTGTCTGTGGAGGTGACACTGGAAGGAAGGAGCGGCAGGGATGAGGGCCACAGATCTGGAAGGAGCCTGGGAGTGGTAGGGCCTGAGCAGGTTCAGTACGACTAAAGTCCAGCAGAGAGGAAGACAGGGGCGCGATGTGTATTTGAAGGCTCTTGAAACGAGTGTTCGTTTGTTAACTGTGCACTTGTTAATTGTGTAAGGCTTTGTTACATAAGCAGTAATGGCAGACTTCCCTTTGCAAAGATCACTGTTTTGTTAAAGGAGGAGAGAGCCAGCAGAGAGAGATGCACGGAGGAGAAAGAATCAGTTAAGAAGTTGCGGCAATAATGAGAAAAGGAGTGAGAAAGGAGGATGGTGATAATGGGGATGGCGATGGCCGAGCTGGAGTGATGGCAGAGAGGAGTGGAGGGAGGGAGCCCGCGCTCCCTGATGCCCCGCGTGGCCGGCTCGTCCTAGCTGCCGCTGTTCAGGGGAGATGCAGAGGCGGTTGTCCTGTTCCTCCTGCCATAGCCTCGCCCTGGTGGCCTCGATCCACCACCGCTGAGAGCACGCGTGAACAGGAACACATGTGAAAACTGCTTTTCCCAGATTCTCAGACTGGAATACAGATATACCCGTCATGATGAGGGTCGAGTAGTGTTTTAGGTAAAAGCTTAGCTAGTTTCTCCAAAGTCAGAGAGAATCTAAATGAGAGGTGTATGCTTTTTCATTTTACCAGTCAAAGCGGACCTCACCTACAGGCATTTGGATTAAAAGTCCTATATGAACGCTCCCTAAGTCTTCCGAGACATCCCAAATAGACATTCCTTCACTCCGAGTTGCCTCTCCCTTCCTACTTCCTGCGGTCCATTCCTTGCCCTCTAGTGGCCCCACTGACCCACATCCTGATGCTTGGAGAGACAGAAATGTAGCAGAACATCTAGCAAAAGTCCGTCCTCTCCAGGAATGATGCCGGGGGAGGACCTAATGGCCTCTGTAAGAACACAGAAAGCTAATTTGTGAGGCAGTGTTAAAGTGGATCCTTCCTTTACTCATCTTCAAATTTTTAGTAAAATCCACTCACGCCAAAGCTTCATGTCGCTGGCAGGATGGTTTCTAACGTTCAGCAACATGGGGACTGGTGGCGATGGCTTGTGTAGGGAGGAGAAGGTAGTTGGTCGTCCTGAGCAGACCTGGGGAACACTGCGGACGTCCCTGCAGCCATGCCAGTAAGAGATCGCGGCCGCTTACAAAGTCTCAGGGCCCCTCACAGGCCGTTGTCAACACGGAGCTGCGGGATCTCTCTGGACGACCTCGTCTATTTCAAGTCCACCAGAAATACACTAGACGTAGGAAGTGCATTGAGGAATGGAGAGGGAGGAGGCAGAGAATGAGACTGTGGACAGAAAGTCCACAGTCCCGCCTCCAGACAGCATGTGCCACTGCAGTAGCTAGGGAAATTTTGCTGGCTGATTAGGGGAGGGGGATTCAGGAGGGGAACATGTGTATCCCTGTGGCGGGNAATGGAGAGGGAGGAGGCAGAGAATGAGACTGTGGACAGAAAGTCCACAGTCCCGCCTCCAGACAGCATGTGCCACTGCAGTAGCTAGGGAAATTTTGCTGGCTGATTAGGGGAGGGGGATTCAGGAGGGGAACACGTGTATCCCTGTGGCGGGTTCATGTTGATGTATGGCAAAACCAACACAATACTGTAAAGTAATTAACCTCCAATTAAAATAAATAAATTTATATTTTTAAAAAATCTCCAGGTATAGAAAGCACCATATTTGTGTGTGTTTTCACTTAATATTTTCACTTTCTTTTTTCTCTGGGGCTTCCCAGATGGCACCAGTGGTAAAAGAATCCACCCCCAAACCAGGAGGTGCAAGAGACGCAGGTCTGATCTCTGGGTGGGGTAGGTCCCATAGAGTAGGAAATGGAAACCCACTCCGGTACTCTTGCCTGGAAAGTTCCAAGGACAGAGGAGCCTGAAGGGCTACAGTCCTGGGGATTGCAAGGAGTCAGACACAACTGAGCACGCACACATGCGTGTCTAGTTGATTTACAGGGTCACGTGAGTTCCTATTTTTATAGACTACACCCCATTTAACATTGTTATAAAATACCATCTGTGTATCCTGTGCTGTACACTATGTCCTTGTTGTCTTTTTTAAGGCAGTGGTTTCCTTAGTTATGCAAGCACTTTTAAGTTTAATTAGGCCCCATTCGTTTATTTTTGTTTTCATTTCTTCTGCTATCAAAGACAAATCCAAAACACCATTGCTACAATTTATGTGAAAGGTGTTCTGCCTTTGCTTTCTTCTAGGAGTTTTGTGGTTTCTGCTCTTAGAGTTGGGTTTTAAATCCTTTTTCAATGTGTTTCCGCATGTGGTTTGAAAAAGTGTTTTAGTTTTATTTTCCTAAGCGTGGCTGCCCACTTTTTCCAGCGTGACTGCTGAAGAGCCTGTCCCTTCTCTGTTGTACATCCTTGCCTCCTTTGTCATGGATGAGCTGACCGTAGGTATGGAGGTTTCCCTCTGGGACGTCTGATCTGCTCCACTGATCTGCGTGTCTGCTTCAGGGCCAGTATCATACTTGTTTGATTAGTGTAGCTTGGTAGTAGAATCTGAAGTCAGGAAGCATGATCCAGAGCATCATATTTCTTTCTAGGAACTTGGTTATTTTTATTTGCAAAAAATACATGGCACAGCAGCTACGCTAGAAAGAGCAGTTTCGTTCCTTTTTTCTTTTTTCCTCAGATTTTATGAAGATATATATGCATACATATAGGTCTTCCCCAGGAGAAGGCAATGGCACCCCACTCCAGTACTCTTGCCTGGGAAATCCCATGGACAGAGGAGTCTGGTGGGCTGCAGTCCATGGGGTCACTAAGAGTCAGACACAACTGAGCGACTTCACTTTCACGTTTCACTTTCATGCACTGGAGAAGGAAATGGCAACCCACTCCAGTGTCCTTGCCTGGAGAATCCCAGGGATGGGGGAGCCTGGTGGGCTGGTGTCTATGGGGTCACACAGAGTCGGACATGACTGAAGCGACTTAGCAGCAGCAGTAGCAGGGCCTCCCCAATGGCATTAAAGAATCTGCTTGCAAAGCAGGAGACATGGGTTCAATCCCTGGGTAAGGAAGATCCCTTGGAGAAGGAATTGGGAACTCACACCAGTATTCTTGCCTGGGAAATCCCATGGACAGAGGAGCCTGGTGGGCTACAGTCCATGGGGTCACAAAGAGTCAGACACGACTTATCAATTATACAGCAACAGCAATGTATACATATACATCACATTATACATATACATATATACGTATATATATATGCATCTACATATATACATGCATATATACTCTTTAGAAAAAATGTACATTCTCTTCAACACCATGCTCACATTTCATAATGTTTGTATGAAAACAGTCAGGGAATTCACAGAATTATGTATAACTATTCACCCAGATTTGAGCAAGCTGGATAACACCATCAGTCATGCTAATGTCTAGTGTGGCCATGAACATTCAAAGTTATATTTTTCTATGTCTTGCTATAATAAATGTCCTGCATTTGTGTTTTTAATTCATTTGCCATTTATCTGTTGTTGTATATAGGCACACACACACACATATATATCTCAAACTTCATATGGCCAAAAGTATTTAAATTCAAAAATAAATATATGCATCTTACTTATCCTCTCTTACTTGCTTTCCTCCTAATCAGCTTGACAAAGTAAATGACACCACTGTCCACTCAACTGCTGAAGTAAAACTTTATGTGTTTTCCTTGACTCTCTCCCATTAACCTTCTCTCCCTTGTATCTAGCCCATCATCAAGTTCTGAAACTAGGTTTGGAAAGATGCTCCTGAAAGGATCCGGCTCTAGCGCAAGCCTCTGTCGCCTCCCCCGTGAGCTGGCGCAGTGACGTTCCAACAGACCCCCTTCTTCTGTTCCTGCTGCCCATGCTCCGCTCACTACCCAGAAGCCAAATTACTATTTTTAAGAAAAAAATAATAGATTATGCCACTATCTTGCTTAAAAGACCCCAATAGTGCCCATAACCACTTTAAAAATTATTTACTTTAATTGGAGGCTAATTGCTTTGCAGCGTTGCGGTGGGTTTCG